>JBBBDQ010001794.1:507500-615000 GCA_037127315.1 Ascarosepion bandense
AATGAAAAAAAGAATAAAGGGTAAGGGTTTACGGTTTGGGTAGTTCTATTTAGAGGACATTCCAATGTGTTTCTTGGACAATCGCCCTACTGAGATCATTCGATGTACAAGATACAGAAGAAATCTCACATGCACAGGCTCAGACAAACGTATGTATGTGTATATATATATATATATATATATATATATATATATATATATATAATTAAGAAAATGGAATGATTTAGGAGAATTTGGTGAAATGAAACTCAGAAAGTAATATGTCAGAAAAGTAAAATATAATTGAAGAAGTCTAACATATTTGTCTTTTTTACAACCACAAAATTATATATATATATTCAAAATCTCCATGGAAGTCATAAAAAGTATCTCGAACTGCAGAAAAGTAAATAAACTTCAACAAAGTAATTTAGTTGGTCTTTAGCACAACCTACAAACATGAGAAATTGCTACTCAGACTCACCTTAACCAATATATATATATATATATATATATATATATATATATATATATATAGAGAGAGAGAGAGAGAGAGAGAGAGAGAGAAAAGACTGGCATTGAGGAAAGGGTAGAAGACGAACGCAATTCAAGAAGATAGAAGATCGCAATTGACGTTGCATTTAATTTCTTTAGAATTATAGCTGCCAGAGAAGTAAATGGAAGGGAGTTCCACGGGCGGAATATGTGAAAGAAGAAACTGTTCGAGTAGAAGCAAAGTGAAATTTAACTATTTCAACGGCAAAAGAGTGGGATCCAGATGCCAATCAAATAGCACGCCTAAATTTACGTGGTCGAGGTACCAGGGAAAAAGGTTCGTCAGAGCTGTTGCCATGAAAAAATTGTAGAAAAGACACAGGGAAACCACTTCACGTCGGTGAGAATGTGACTAAAGTCGAAATGCCAAGTCAAGACCGATTACATTCTATATCCTTCATTGGATTTTTTCAAGATATTTAGGAGTGCCGACCAGATACGTCAATAGTATTAAATGCATAGATTAAGACGAGAAAATCTTTCTGGGCCGACGCAAGGACCCAATATTCTAAACAGTAGATGTAGCTATAGACAAGATATATTCATTTCATTTCTGGTCAGTTGAAAAAGTAAGGCCAAGGAGGTGCAGTGTATTACTCCCAAGGTGATTGATGCTGACGGTAGAAGAGTTCCTCTATGGTGATTTAAAGGAGAACAGTTTGTTTTGAAAGCATTCAAAATTTACAAGTACTTCATTGCCAAGTTATTCCCTGAGTGGAAGTCTGTTTCAAGAGCAGCTGCCAGGTTTAGTTTGGTGAACTTGGCAGATTTACTAATTTGACGGAAGTAAATGGTAGTGTCATCTGCATAAATACCTACTTGGGAACTGATGATATCAGGGAAATAATTGATGAAGGCTAGAAACGATGTAGGACCTATGACAGAGCCTTGAGGGACACTCGCGTTCATGTGAAAGGATATGACAATTTGCCTGCTCAAAACGACCGTCATTTCACGATAAGAATGATTGGATTAACTCAAACAATCGTCCAGAAATACTGTAGTCTTGAAACTTGCACAGAAGGCCAGCATGCCAAAACATGTCAAACGCTTTCGAAATAACTAAGGCTACAGCTCGAGCTTAACCATTATTATCAAGAGCCTAGTATATATATTCAGTGGCGATCGGTAGCACATCAGCGGTAGACCTGGCAAAGCATAAGCCATATTGTTTGTCAGGGAATAGGTCATTAGAAGGCAGATGCTTAACTACTTCAACATTGTCTAGAGCCTCGAATACTTTTCCGAAAAGCGGTTAATAGTTAGAGGGGTCAGAGAATTTGCTAGTGTTCTTAATAACAGGAACTACGAATGAGGGCTTCCAAAAAGCAGGAAACAGGAATCAGGAGATCAATAATTGTAGAGTGTGGCGAGACCAGCAGTCAGCTCAGGGATGCATTTCTTTAGGACGTTTATCTAATTGGAGTTTGATTTTGAAATTTAATCAATGATTAGAGACGGAATTATGTATACATCAATCAGTTGAGCCTTTGTTCTAGGTGGGAAATCGGGTGTAGGTACTCCAGACAAGTTAAGCTGGAAAAGAATTTGCAAGCAAGCATTCAACCATGTCTGCTTAGATGTTAAACTTTGAACTAATTGATTTTAACGTTCGAAAGAAATGAGATTTGAACTACTATGCAATATAGATCTTCTTATATGAGAGCGAATGTTGGATATTTTTTCACAGATTGACAGTAGAGAAATAATTTTATAGAAGGATACTGAGAATAGAATGGACGCATCCTGTAAGCAACGCGGCAGTTTTACGAAAATGGAAACGAATAGCACAGTTTCAGTAAGTTTAGTAAGTATTTTCAAATCTACATTCGTTTCCAAGTATTGTCTTTTGTGCATATCTAAGCAACTGATTTTGTTTAATTCCTGCGTTCTTTCACTGGCTGGATCTAATTTTCCGTCACCAGTTTCAATTTATTTAATTTTTTACAACGAATCACAGATGGAAATCCGTTGGGCGAGGTTGGCTTCGTTCAAATAGTCTCGAACCCAAATATCGAGACACTGAAATGGCCAAGTTGATGCAAATGGTTTTCGACATTCAATTTGAACATATGGAAAACTATCTGCGACCATCCTGGTCATATAACAGGAGCGAGGTGCATCTAGACCCGACAAATTTCCTGTTAGAAATCTTTAAAACCACTTCTGGTACAGTCTTTCCGTAACAGCACAGCATCATATTTGCACACAGGGCATATCGTCAATTAAGTTTTTTTCGCTTTCTTACTTTTTTTAAAATAAAAACGCCAGTAAAAGTAATCGATTATGTTATTTAATGCTCTAATTTCAGATTGATCCCAAAGACACACACACACATACAGACACACACACGCACACACGCACACACAAACACAATAAATGAATAAATAAATAAATAAATAATACAAAAGAAAAGAATAAAAAAACGAAGTAAAATTGTCAAAAAGAGCAGACTAAAGTTAACTCTTTACTAGAGTGCACGAAGTATAGTACCGACAAAAACATACTTTTGGGTTAACCTAATATATATATATATATATATATATCATTCGCAGACAGATCTGTTTCACTGTATTACAGCTCATCAGTACGGTTAGACATCCGATTGCTTTTTACTCAGGATGAAAACCTGACCGAATTTGCGTCAGTCGGCAATTCTACCTCTGAGGTATGGGCGCTCGGTAGAAGGAGGCAGACTTTTTAGCATGTCCATTATCATATATATAATTATAAAAATATAGTTTTAAGGTATGCTTTTACTTATGGATGTGAATGTACGTTATGGTTCAGAGGATATCGGAACAAGAAATCGGAGAGCTGAGTTCGAATTCCAGTTTAATCCGTTGCATTTACTTACGCGCAAATAGCATTCAGAAAGGTATTAATCCGTCTCTTCTCTCTCCAGTTATGGGTTAAATAGCAGTACAGATTGGGTTTTATAGCCTTGGTTGGCAACCAGTCTACCGCAGAAAGTATTGGCAACCTACTGCAGGAAAATCTTCTCGAGACATGATTGCCCAAGCGTGAATCACTTATGGAACTTAACTGACTGATATTTATGGGTAAAAGTGAATAGAGCGTATGTGAACACTTTGGTCAACGCCGTGTGGCGACACCCTGTTTTATTCTTGAACTCAACTTTCAGGCAATGTGTGTTGGGTAACAGAGAAACTACGTACCTCAAAAAATATTTACAAATAGTAAATACACAAACAGCACAAACGTTTCTAAACATATCTGGGAAATTAAAAACAAAATGCATATTACACAAAAAATTTTATGAAAAATAAGAAAAACATCAGCTAACAGCCCCCCCCCCCCAAAAAAAACTGCAAACACTGCCTGGATAAGGTAGCTATACTCACCTTCCCGAACAAACACAAATTATTAAATAAACGATTCGAACTTATTCTGAAATGAAGATATGAGAGCATTACAACGTTACGTGAAAATGGAGAACTAGAAAAAAGTGTAAAATAACATCATAAAAATGCAATTATACAAAGCAGATAATTGAACATACATTTGACATTAATTTAAAATTCCCATATTAGAGATTCCGGTGCGATAGCCAAGCAGTACAGCATGCGATTCCTAAATTTCTGGCAGAATAAATTGCTATTTTTCACACAGACGGTGCCCAACTAACCCTACTATACTGTACAGTCGACAAAATAAAAAAACAAACAATATGCATGCACAAAGTTAAAGGTACAAAATAATGATAATTTATCCATCGCATTATATATATATATATATATATATATATATATATATATACTGGACTCTTACGTCATTTTCAACATATGAAGTAGCGGCAATCGAACAGCCATTACTATCAACACATATGATTTGATTATAGTAGTCAAGGAATGCGTAGAACCAACAACACTTTATGGAAAAGCCCTATATATATAAAGTTTCCAAACAACCATATTAAGTATTTTAATTCAAAGTTGTCTGTAGGAACCAGTCTATCCTGCTATTTACTCACAAATGTGAAGAATTGGATTCATACCTTTCGGAATATAATCAGATCTTATTTACACATCATTGAACTCAAAGGAACTCGACTGGAATTCAAACTCTGTACCAATATCCGCTGCGATATCCAATTTCTTCGCTGTGTATCTATATGCTGCATATATATATTTTCATCACCATGTAGGTGTTGTGATTATTTCATTTTTCAATTAGTATTTTTAATCTTCGTACCAAATTGGCGTTCTCGTTATCATTTTAATGCGAAGTTACGATTAGTCAATATTTATGCATTTTTGTAGTTTTCGGGTGGAATTGGTTTGGTTTGGGTAGATTTTAAACATTCTTTGATTTGAAAAAAACTATTTAAAATTCAAATAAAAAAAATTTAATGTATGGACGGTAATTTATTGCATAATTTTACATTTTTTCTGGACACCCACTTTCATCAGAAGATTGAAATGTTTAGACAGTAAAGTACGAACTCATCTGTGTAGATACCGATTTCCTTCAGGCGTTTCATTATTAGCCTCTAGTATATTAATGCCTAAGATATATCCAATATGGCAGCAAGAACTTTTTAATTAGACGCAGTTAGTCTGCGCGCAAGAATAAAGAGCAAAAGAAACATCAAAAGTTTTCTTTGAAGCAAATAATGGAAAAACCTTCATCATATGTATCAAGATAATGATGTCTGATAAGAATACGAGAGTAAATTTTTCATGTTTATTCAATACTGGATTCCGTAAAATTAACGTAGGCTGATTCAATGGCATATAGTTTTGGGTTTTTCTTCGAACGTTCGATTCTCATTTTTTTTTTTAATCATTTCACCCCGAGCAAGGCAGAAACGCCACTGATGTGCAGGGGGTTACATAAATGTAGAAAGATTAATTAGAAAAGAGTGAGGAGTACAAGCTAGTTAGAAAGGAACAATAGAAAGCTGAGAAAGCAGGTGCAATGACAGATACATGGGCGGAGAGAAAGTGAAGATTATACAGGGGAGGGGAGAGAGCTAGAGTCCAGTGGTTAGTAGGTGTAAGGATGTTAGAATTTCCTTTTTTTCTCTTGTAAGATGGACGTTTATATAACTATACCTGGTTGTTTTCTGCGCGCAGGTAGTCCCACTACCTTTTTTACTTCCACTAGTATCATTCAAAGCCCGATTTCGCACTTGGCAGCTTTTTGTTATCCTTGTAGGTTAATCCACATGGCTCCTTCTTTTTTGCGGTTCCAACATGGTACCAACTGCAACATTTGTTACCTCTTATCTATAGTTTAACTCTACTTTGATAAATTTTCCTGATGGAAATTTAATTCGATTCAGATATTATCTATCTAATTGCGAGAATCACATACAACAGGTTAATATTTAATTGCAATAACTACAGATATTTAAACACGTTCCTCAGAGATTTCTTTAAAATCTATTACTGTATCGATGAAAAAATTCTGCAATAGACAAATATATACATTAAGCTCAACCTTTTATAGTTAACGAAATTTGTGCACTTTCTTCTATGTTTTTCTTTGAGCCCCGTCAGCAGATAATAGAAAAACACCCATTATAAGGAAGTTGTCGCATTTAATTAGGATGCCGCACTTTTTTTCGTTCATTTTACTCCATAGGGATTCAATAACATGCTTACGACTATATACCGTCAGTTAAACAACGTTGGTTTATTCCAAGCGTCGCCGGTAGGGAAATTGTCAGTTATCATTGATTTATAGTAAAGTATAGAATGATGGGCAATCCTCTCGAAGATGAAGAAGTGATTTGAAGCAATATAAATGTAATTCTACAGAAAGATGATGAGGATACTCTGAATCTATCTGAGCAACAAGATTTTAGAGAAAATGGGGAAAAAAGGAAACTTATACCTTACATCATAAACGGGCAGTTGAAATACTGGGGTACGTAATGAGGAAAGAGAGTTTGAAAATCTTGATACTCATTGGGGGAAAGAGGGATAGAGGAAAGCAGTGCATAACATATTTGATAAGCTTAAGCAAATGGATGGTAGAACAGAATTTGGGAGAAATAACAAAAAGATAAAACATATTAAGACCTACAAGGGACAGAAAATTGTGGAGGCTATAATCGCCTACGTTCTGAAGGGACACGGAATATGTTGTGGAACTTCGTCGCCAATTTGTGGCGAAACTTCGCCGCAAAGTTGTAGTGACCAGTTTGTGTCAGAAGTAAGACACGGAACAAGAAGGTAGGTTCAAAACAGTGTATTAGTATAACAAGAAACAAGATATTCAAAGGAAGTGTTAATAATAAGTAATGTAGAAATAAGTAAGTCCGAAAGTGTTATTGCGCTACTTATTGCCTGACTAGTAGCTGTCGTCAGCTGCCGTTAACTGCCTTTCGTTAACTGCTCTTTGTTAACTGCTCTCTAACTGCCCTTTGGATGTCACGCAGGTAATTACATATAACAAGAGGACGAGTCAATTCCTCGTAGGAGTGCACTATAATAGAATTGAAGAACATATACGGTCAAGGCTACATTTGGAAGATTGCAATTGGTTGACTTTCGTAATCAAGTCGGCAAGTTATTAAATGACCCAAAATAATCCAAAATGACCCAAAATGATCCAAAATGACCCAAAATGACCCAAAATGACCCGAAATGACCCAAAATGAGAACGGGAATACTAATTATGCCAGAAATTTCTTTTATTTTCGATCATTCCTTCCGACTAGCAATAAAAAAGAAAAAAGTGTAAAAGAGAAAATAAATAATAGTTAAAATCTTTATTATTCTCCGACAGGGCAATTGTATTAAATATTTATATTAATGTATCTATTTATAAGGCTACATTGGGACAATTGTTTTTGTAATCTAGTCAAAAATGTATTAGGCTTAGTTTTCGTAAAATCACGGAAGTTAAGCAGCATCGAACATGGTTAATACTTCGATAGGTGCCTGCTTGGGAATACCACGTGCTGTAAGCTTGGTTGGTGTGGGTGGTGTGGGTGGTGTGGGTGGTGTAATGAATTGGAATTGTTAGTCGGATCACCGAGTAACAATTCCAGTTGTTTCGTTGTATGCGCGAAAATACTCTTGGGTAAGGTATGAATCCATCCAACCGGCCCAAAGGTCAAAAGCGTTGGTTGTAGTAATGAGGTAACTTAACCCAAAGAGTTGTGAGTTCAATAGCTGGCAACGGAAGAAAAACTTGTTGAGTTTAGTTACTGAAGGGAGAGAACTGAAACTGAGATATCCAGAAAAGGCATGGCACGTAGAACTAGAACGGTGGACGAAAGAAAAGGTTCAGTTGAAAATTACGACATATATCACCTGAGGAGATCTGAGCGTACAACGGCAGAAAGCATCGTGAATATAACAATAAAGAGAACAATAGTCCGTACAATGCAAATAGTGTTAGCCAGTCAGTTAAGTGCAATAAGTGATACACATTTGGGCGGTCATGTCTTGAAAATAACATGACTGATTGGACAGAAAATTATCCCGCATTAGGTTGCCATTATTTTCTGCGGTAGACTGGAGTGCCAGCCAAGGCTATAGAACTCAGTCTGTCCTCTTATTTAACCCATAACTGGATGGAAGAGATGGATGTAATTAATACCTTTCCCAAGAGTATTTGCGCGTAAGTGAATGCAACGAATTCAACTAGAATTCGAACTCGGCTTCCCAATTTCTCGCTCCGAGCCAATATCTACTGCATCACAACAAACATCCTTTGACGAGATTAAACAGTGTTAAACAGATGTAATTATAAGAAATAAATGTAAATTTAATAAACTGCAAAAAATAAAAAAAATAAAAACTATAAAGTTTATACCTATTTTGGACCCACCTTGTATATTTACTTCAATCAATATGAGATAATGATATATATTTTCATATATCTAAAACATTATCGGGAAAAAAGTTATGAAAAGGAATAAAGTGTTTTGTGACGCGTTTCGATATGAAAGAGATATAATTGATTGGGCAGAAAATTATCCCGCAGTAGGTTGCCATTACTTTCTGCTGGTTGCAAGCCAAAGTTATAGAATCTAATCTGTCATTTAACCCATAACTGGAGTGAAGAGATGGATTAATACCTTTCCCAACGGTATTTGCGCGTAAGTGAATGCGATAATTTAACTGGAATTCGAACTCGGCTCCACAATTTTCCGTTCCGAACCGAACCGATATCCACTGCACCACAACAAACATTCGTAAAAGTGTAAATAGTTAAAATACCTTATCTCAGAAATATAGATAAAAAATATCTTACAATGTAAAACTATTTTCGGGCTTTAAATAACCTGCAAAGAGTTGATAAATCGTAAAAAACGAATAAGTTAATAAATTAATGACTTAGATAGGTTTTTATTTTCTTTTTTTTGGACATGAGAATAATATTCGGTGAAAACGTAAATTAAACTATAATTATAAAATGAATCCTATCAAATAAAAAAAAATTATATAGAAGAGATCTGAAACAAGACTCAAACGCCGGAACAATGTAAATATCAGTTCCATACGTGATACACGCTTGGGCAATCATGTCTCAAAAGAGACATGGCTAACCTGGCAGATCTTCCTGCAATAGGTTGACATTACTTCTTGCGGTAGACTGGTTAGCAACCAAGGTTAGAGAACCCAATCTGTACTTCTAATATAACCCATAGTTGGAGAAGCGTTGGATTATATCATTCAGAATAATATTTGCGCGTAAGTGAATGCCACGAATTCAACTAGAATTCGAACTCGTCTCTCTGATTTTTCGTTCGGAGTATATATCCACTGCACCACAACGCAAATTCAATGTAAAAATATTGCACTAGATTAACCCGAATGTCGTGTGGTCAAGTTGACCAGAGTGGCCTGTTGACAAATTCAATATCCAATAGCTGACTGTTGATACAGATTCAGTATTGGGTCCCTGGATTTGATCCATGGCAACACAAGGCTTTTAATCCTAATCGACAGGAGTTTAGAATCATTGGCAGACGCACATAATCTGAGTAAATCTGATTAGTCAAGACAAGAATAATTCCTTTTGTCATCAGTACTTGCAACATATATTTTCCTACTTTTTTCTTTCTACCTCTGTGTACTGCGTACTTAGAAAGCCTTCTTTTATCTTTCTCGAATTTCTTAAGTTTAGTTTAATATGGTACAAGGTCACACATTTTGCACCAGATCAACAATAAATTAACTACAGATCAAACAGGGTACCACAAAGAAGAAAACAAATCAGATTTGATGTTATAGAAATTCATTTTTTTACTTTTATTCGTCCGTCTCACAAAATATTTTTCAGATATACTGTTTGATCTTAAGATGTGCTTTGTGGTATAATGAATATCGGTTCAAAATGGGAAATCGGTAGTGCCGAGTTCGAATTCCACTTGAATTCGTTGTATTTACTTGCGCACAAATACCTGGGGGAAACGTATTAATCCATAACTTCCCACCAACTATGGGTTAAATAACAAGACACAATGAGTTCTATAGCCCCAGTTTGCAACCAATCTACCGTAGAAGGCAATGGCAACCTACTACGGGAACAATTTCTAATCAGTCAGTCGTGTGTCTTTTGATTCGGGAAAATCTTCTGCCTAGTAAGTCATGGATCGAAAGAGACATTATCGCCGAAGCGTATATCAAATATGATACTGAATTGACTGATTCGTCTTTTTAAAAATAGTTTAATTTTAAATGCGCATTATTTTATTTTATCTTTTATTTATTTTCTGTAAGCCTATAAACTTGTTTCGGCGTATAAGTCTTATATTGAACAAATAAAAGTAAAGTGCTAATGATTTCTCTTGTAGCCCGACTCAAGAAAACTCATAAACGCTCGTCAGATCCAGATGTTTGATAAATCTATTGAAGTTATTATAAATAAATACACAATTTCACACAGGCTCGTTTATCCTCCTTCCCGGTCTTTTTAACAGGACTTGAGGTTTATTTGTTGTTTGCTATTTTGGATAGGGTTTCTGGTTCCTTCTAAAGTCTACTTCAAATCTATAGTTCTAATTTCTGCACCTGAACTCTGATATTTTATTCACTAACTACTTCTTTTAATTTCTTTTCACTCCTTCACCACTAGGAGAAGAAAAGTTTGCTTATCGTCTGATTCACACTCCACCCCATGATTTTTTTTTTTTGAATAGGAGAAGATGTTTACATCTGGTTTAGGATAGTATATCCGGTTTCTTCCAAAGTCTACTTCTATACTATTAATTCTAATTTCTTCGCTGAACTGTGAAATATTATACAGTAATTAAATCTGTTGTGGAAGCGAAGGAATGTTGCCGTTATACAGTTCTTTGCCTCAGTAATCATAAATTCAGGAAAAAAAAACATCTGACTTTGGTTAAATTGATGTATAATTAACATATAATTAACAACATTATAACAGAACATAAACTGCTATCCGGTGCTGCCGTGGAATGAAAGGGAGAAAGAAAAGAGAAAGAGTAGGCGAAAGTGTGTTGGTTACTGTCAGCTGACGTCCTGTCTCATCAGCGGCACTGATGGTAAAGAGAAGCTCGTTGCTCGACCCCGAAGCTATGTTTCTGCATGACTCTATCTTTACCGTCTGTCTGATGTTTGATTCATGCTTTTTTCGTTTTTTTATAACAAGACTAAAGTTCGCATAGGTTTGTTATTTTTATCGGTTTCTCTTCTTTCATTAGTTATCTCTTCAGTTAGTAGGCAATTGGTCAATATATTTTTTAACCGCAGTTTGCTAAATGAGTAAAGAAAAATAATTGTTTTGTTATCGGAAGATATGCGTCGATCCCATGCGGAGAAGTCAATTCTGTTATTTTAATTTGGTCGTCGAGCAGTAAACATTCGGTTAAACAGAAAAGTGTAAGAAACATAACAAGTCTAGTGATAGTTATTATCTTTCCTGCATAGCCGCAAGAATTTCACTTATTCCTTTTCATTACGTTAATACAACGTCACGCAGTAATCCTCTGCATTATGTAGTTCATGGGTCTTGTATTAGTTGAAAATTAGTAAAAAGATAAAGAAAAAGAAAACACCTTATATATGTGTACATATACGTAGTGATATTTAAATAAAAGTCAACTAAGTATAATACATCTTTTTATTTAATAAACCTTCTCTTTGTTTTCCCTCTCTTGTCTTCTATTCTATTCTTGTCTTCTGTTCTTTTTGGTACGCTCTTTAACTGCAGCCTTACTAATTCTCTACTATTTTAAACAAAGACAACATTTGAGCAGCAACAAAGTTTTAAGAAAAATGGACTCATCTGTGATGGGCACGTTAATGACGGGGACTCAAGTCTCCAAACCACCGGTAGGGTGCCCCTTACATTTCACCAAAGAACACTTATCCGCTGATTGTTCAGGTGTGGAGAAGAAACAAGAGGAACCGCTGGTTGCTGGTAGATTCAGGGGGAAGTGTCAGGCAGTGGGACATCAAACCCTGACGCTTACGGGACTAAAGGCACTTCCTGTAGCAGCATTAAGGTCGACACATCAGCCTCAAAGAATACCTTAAAGAATTTTGAAGAGTAGTTAATTCACTCATGTTTTTTTTTCTTGTTCTATGCACAAGTATTGAAAAACTTTTTCTTCTTTGTTTTCCCTATCTCGTCTTTTATTCCATCGATACTCTCTCTAACTACTGTCTTCATAATTTTCGGCGATTTGGAACAACGACAACATTAAAGCAGCATGTCAGCGGTGAGGAAGTTTTAAAGAAAATGAACTCACCTGTGATTGGCATGCCAGTGAAGAAGACTCGAGTGATCAAAATTGCGTCCTGCTTAAAGTCCACATTACCCGAAAAGACCTTGTCCGCTATTTGTGCCGTTGTGGCAAAGGAAAAGGGGGAATGGCCTGATGCTGGTAGGCTTACCGACCTCAGGGAAGACCATTTTTCAAGATCAAAAGCAAAAGTATGCCCTGGCTATGAAAAAACTGAAAGGATTCAAAATCTTGAGGCAAAATTCAAGAAACAAATCTTTGATAATTCATCGCCATCCTAAATAGTATCACGTCTTTTCATTGCTCCGTTCTCCCTTTTAGTAAAATCACAGAACAAATTATCGTCTACACACTTCTCCACCTGCAAAATTATCCCGTTTAGCCGAGATCGCAGTCCCTTTCATTAAAAAGAAATTGCACACACCAAACCCCACTCAAAGTCCTTCCCCACAAAAACAAGATAAGTCTCCACCTATCAAAAAGCAAACAAAACTCAGTTTTCGTTCACCTCTCCATTTATGGAGATTTAAATTTGAAATATCCTTAATTCATTGGTGGTAACATTAAATGAACCAAGGATCAATGGCAGAGGCAGCTGGTGTCCTTTCCACGACCATGTTCAAGCCAGTTTTCCAGCCCTAATTGGACTGATAACGGATCTCTGGTTAGCGAGTTTGAATGCTCGGGACCTGAGATCGGGGTCGCGCAGAGCGAGGCTTACTCGCGATCTTTAGTGTCACGGGGTGGATGTATGTTGTTTGCAGAAGATACGTTTTTCAACTCGGGGTCATGAAGACATTCTGTCTAAGTGCTTTGTTCTCTATTCAGCATGTTTTGATAAACACCCGAGATCTGTTTCTAGCTGATGAGCAAATCTGTGAAAGAGGCGTGCTCATGCCTTAGTATATACTGCGGACAGACTATGCGTGCTGGATATAACCATAATAAATAAGACTCTTCAAGTCACTGGGTTTTTTTGTGCCAGGTAACCATTCAGAGTAGCCTGTTTTGTTTCAGTGGATCGAGTCATTTTTGATGACATCTCCTCGGTATTTGTGGTAGGCGATTGGAATGCCATCATTGACTCCGGTAAAGATCGTATAGGCCAAAAATAGGGTACTAACAACCTGGATATTGAAATCTTTATCGGCAAGTGTGATCTTGTTGATAAGTATTGCAATGGGCATCGTCTGGTGATAGTGTGAACTTGGACTAATAGGGTAAGTTCTACTTTGTTGATGTATTCTAGATACATCGATCGAGTCCTAGTTAAGAGTGTTGGCGTAAGGCTTTTAGGATGTCCAAGTCTATTCAATAGGTTACACGAATCATAGGCTTGTCCAGTGATTCGTCCAGCTTGTCCAGATAAGTCTATCTTATTTGGGTTGCTACCTAAAATGGAACGCATCATTATTTGGTCATCGAGATTTCCAGGACCAGCTGCTACTAAATTTACAACGAAAATTGAGGATCTGTGGTTAGGAATAAGTGGTGGGATATATTCAATTTCAAAGTAGGGTCGTCTGCTGCTGATTATCGTCGCCGACTGAATCTATCTAGATTAGCAGCGCGAGTGGTATGTGAAGAGAGAGCTGATCGGGTGATTAAATACAGTGATTTTGGGGAAGTAGCCTTAGCTATGGTGGAGTTGTCCTCTTTGGTTATTGTTGTGGACACTGGCAAAAAAATGTTTCTCTTTTTTTTCTTTTTTTTTTAACATGAAGTTCGTTTTTTAGATTCTTCGTCGCGAGTGTTGTGGACCCCGTCAGTCAGTTAAGCGCCATACGGGATACACGCTTGGGCGATCATGTCTGGAAAGAAACAAAACTGAATGTGCAGAAGATTATCCCGCAGTAGGTTGCCATTGCTTTCTGTAGTAGATTGGTTGTCAATCAAAGTTTTAGAACCCAATCTGTACTATTGTTTAACCCATATCTGAAGGGAAGAGATGGATTAATATCTTTCCCAAGGGTATTTGCGCGCATGTGAATGTAAGTAATTCAAGTGGAATTTGAACTCGGCTCTCTGATTTCTCTTTCCGAGCCGATGTTTACTGCATCACAACGCAAATGCAAATTGTGGAATTATTACACTAAAAAGAATAACAGGCCCCAAGACGCAGCTTTCGAGGCAACAAGAAGCAACACCAGAAAGACTAAGAATATATAAGGCTGCAATTTTTCCTTTCTTTATAGCACTGGTGACCTCTCTTGTAAGTCTATGTTTTGTTTTTTTCGTGTTCTCACTGGTAATTGGAATATTGCCACTTTACAACTTGTTACTATTTTTTTCATTTTTGCTGCGATAATTGTCGTAAATAATGGGATAAACTGTTCCAGCGCCGGAATATTTGTACGAGCGACAGATTTTTTTTAAGCAGAAAATCAGATTGGAGTTGACTTGGCTGAAATCCATGGCCAACATTAATAAGAAGGTTCGACAGGAGCATATGAAAACCACCCAAAAATGGCTAAACAAGATTGATGAGCTGTATTTGGAGATAACCGCAACGGACTGAGACCAGGACACTGATGTCAAGGAAAGCCAGCGCTCCGAAAAACAGGTGCAATTTGTATTCATGGCATTTGTTTATAAGAATCTAACCTTTTTAAAATCCTGCACACGTTACTGGGGCCAGTTCTAGTTAAAGAGCGGTCTAGCATGAAAAGATATCTGATCAAATTAAAGTCAGAATTATGAAAACTAGAGAATACTTTTACTGTGAATTTCCTAGAGAAGGGTTTTACAGGCAATCTCTTGCTGAATCATACTGTTTTCTCCGACATTCTCAGTGATTTCTTAAAAAGTGATTCCTTCAGCACATAACAATTACTATTCTGTGAATCAATTATTTTAAAATGCCAGTAGAACTATCAATATGTTATTGTCAGTCAGAAATGGGCCGACAGACCCTTAAGATATTGAAACTGATAAAGAGTTTGGCACCCCTAAATATGAAAACAAAACCATCCCAAAGAAATCCCCATTTCATACTCACAAGGTTAATAGAAAAACGTCCGCGTTGGAAATTTTCCACACTGTTGTGCATGGTAAACGTCGAACGAATCATTGAGGATTTTTACCAAGCGAATGAATTTTGTCCCATGTATGGTACCCTCTCAGGTTAGAGTAAATAGGTGCTTAGAGTTCAAGTTCAAATGTCCTCGATGTAGTAGTGAAGAAAGCTGTCCTGGAAAGGATTTAAGGTTTTTCTTTGAATGTAAATATTGTTGTTCAAAGGGGGCATTTTAATGCATTTTGTCTTTAATATAAGTCAACGTGTTCCGTCAGTGAAGTGCCATACGTGATACACGCTTGGGCGATCATGTCTCGAGAGAGTTGACTGACTGGGCAGAAGTTTATCCCGTAGTAGGTTGCCATTACTTTCTGCAATAGATTTGTTGCCAGCCAAGGCTATAAAACCCAATCTGTCCTGCTGTTCAAGCCATAACCGGAGAGAAGAGACGAATTAATACCTTTCCCAAGGGTATTTCTGTGTAAGTGAATGCAAAGAATTCAACTGTAATTCGAACTCGGCACCCCGATTTGCCGTTCCGAGTCGATATCCACTGCACCACAACGCATATCCGCAACATAAACATGTTACTCTGCTGTAAATGCTTATTTTAATACAGGAATAAAGAATGGACCAATCTTATATTCTACATTTAGTTTGTGTAAAGGTTAGAGGAGGAAAAAGATGGTCCACCTGTGTTTGTCTTATAGGTACCGGCAGCCTGATGTGTGACTTTTCTGAAACAGTGTTGAAAATATTAGAATGTTCATTGTCTGGTAGAATAGTTTTGAATACGATGTGAATACATATTCGGGTTCAAGAAGAGAAACATTTAAGGAAATCGTTTTGTAAATTGAAATGATGCCTGACACTTCTCATGCTGTACCTGATTTCATTTCAGATTTTTCATTTGGAATTGGATCTCTTATGTGAGAGAAAATTTAATAAAGGCTAAATTTAAATTAGCTAAAGATGTACGGGTAGACGTGATTTCATATTTAAAACACTTAAAATTAATAAACTGTTGACATACTTCTGCTTGGTATGTCATTTCACAGCAATATTTTTAAATATATTTTTGTATTAAATATGATCAAAAAAGATTATTGTAAAAATAAATTTTTATGCTCATTTGGGATTTTTATAAGTTCCCCGGAGTGTTTTGTGGTATTCTGGTATATGACAAGTATGAGTGTCGTAGGATAAGTTCTTTTGGTGAAAGAGAAAAATTGTAACGAATGCTTGGGTCACGAATGAAATTAGCTAGGAATAAGATAGCGTACTGCATGACCAACCTCAGTTTTGTTCCCCCTCACAACTCCATTGTGTAAGTTAACGCAATAAATACACATACTTCTGCTTGGTACACTTCCACTGAAATAATTCCCTTTGGAAATGAGCTACAGATTTTGTAAACCCAGCAGGTGAATATGAAAGTGTTAGGCGTGATCACGGAGGCGATATACCTCCATTCATAATTACACAGTGCCTCAGACTCAGCATGGACACCTACATGCTTTAAGTAGGTAGTGTTGACTCGGGTCAAGCGGTTGGACGCTAGAAGATTCTGTGTCTAGCAACAGAACCTTGCACCATGTAATATAAACAAGAGCACCCAGTTATGCGACCATATCACCACTACCCAGACTGCAGTCTATTTAATCAATGGACGTGGAGCGCAGTTGAATGAGAAATTAACAAAACCCCTTGTAATGCCAATAATGAACTGAAAGCAAACATAATGGCAGCATTCACCAACTTAAACAAAGAGATCGTCAAAAAAAAAGTTGCATGAGATTCCGAAGTCACCTGAAGGCATTGGTTGAAGCCAATGTTGATTTTATTGAATAAATTTACTTTTAGTATTTCAATATATTTTTATATAACTTTGGTAAATATATCTGTTAAAATGAGATGACGTCAGTGTTGTTTTCGTTTTACGTAATTTAGATAAGTTTTCTAACATAGCTTGTACATCTATCTATCTATCTATCTATCTATCTATCTATCTATCTATCTATCTATCTACAGTCTTTCATTTACCTTAAAGTATAATTGATTACTTTTTCTACTATAAATATAACTACTTCGGATTTCTTGACCTCTCAATGTCTCCTGCACACGTTTAACCTCTAATCCATTCCCTTAGACATCAATTTATGATTTTGTAATGACCTCTCAAACCCAATAAAATAATGAAACAATAGGTTCAAATTTATATATATATATATATATATATATATATATATATATATATATATATATATATATATAATTTCCTAATGCTTGCAACTGTATATCGCCTAATGAGGTGCTGAATATAGCACCAAAACACGACAGCTCTTGCGAATCGTAAAAAATGTTTTATTTTAAACTCCAATAATAAGAAAAATATTACAAATATTTCTCTAATACGTATGAAGCACTGTTAAAAAATGAATGTAAATGCTACGAACTGTAGAATGTCATTCAATTAGTTCTTACTACTGCTAAGATACATATATTACGCTCTCACACCCTGATTGAGCACTCTGGAAAAATAGTAAACTTTAATAAACAGTAGCTACTCTGGCATGTACCCATCGCTCATTCAATGAAATGAATTAGAGCGCTCTAGCTATTGGGCGCGTGTAATGATATGCGCTAAAATGTCTGCCTACCATAGCCCAGGGGTAGAGTCGCCGACTGACGCCATTTCGGTCGGGTTTCAATCCTGGGTAAAAAAAGCAATCGGAGTCTAACCGTACTGATGAGCTGTGATACGGCGAAACAGATCTGTCTGCGGATTACAATATATATATATATATATATATATATATATATATATATATATATATTGAGAGAGACAGAGAGAGAAAGACACACACATATATAATTATGTGATTAATAAATATACATATGGGAATACACACATTTGTAAAAATTTTATTCAGATGTTAATAAAATAGTGCTCAATGTAGTATAAACTGAACTATTAATTATGTATTAATAAACATACATAATTGTCTCTGTCGACTCTGACTTTCATGCGTTATGCAATAATTGGGTGCACATTACGAACTAACTGTTTAAGAAAGTTTGAATTTCAGTTCAATCGATGTTTATAATGTTATTTTTTTTTATTTATGAAGAGTAAAATTTAAATAAACGAAACACACATGGAAAAAAGAATTAAAATTAGAATTTTAAATTGAAAAAAATATTATTAAAATGCTGGGAGATGAATTCAAATGTCAGTTTGTAATATGCACCTAATGCTTGTGTAACGCATGAAGGTGCGAGTCATGCCACCGTCGTAGGATAATATGTATATATAAAGGAAAAAGTCAACGCCTCATCTCAGGCGGTAATAAATAAACTATAATTTATTTCGATGGGTTAGCTTTTGGTATCCATCTCATCGGTCCGCAAATTTCAAATGGTTTAACCCTCTAGGGCCATTCGTATCATATTTGATACAGTATTTCTCTATAAGGAAACATTTGGTATTTCTCTATAAGGAAACATTTGATATTCATTGACTGAGCAGTCAGTACTGCTTTCATTTGAAATTTATAAAATATTTCTCTTAAAAAATTTTTCAGGAAAATATTTCTTTCAATGCTTGTTTTCATACTGTATCAAATATGATACGAATGGCCCTAGAGGGTTAATAATATAATATGATTATGGCTTCTACTTGTCATAAAGTGGGGGATCAGTTCTATATTGTTATGAAGTAATAAACAGATCCCCCACTAATATGATACGACTGGCCCTAGAGGGTTAATAATATAATATGATTAAGGCTTCTACTTGTCATAAAGTGGGGGATCAGTTCTATATTGTTATGAAGTAATAAACAGATCCCCCACTAATATGATACGACTGGCCCTAGAGGGTTAATAATATAATATGATTAAGGCTTCTACTTGTCATAAAGTGGGGGATCAGTTCTATATTGTTATGAAGTAATAAACAGATCCCCCCCTAATATGATACGAATGGCCCTAGAGGGTTAATAATATAATATGATTAAGGCTTCTACTTGTCATAAAGAAATGTGGGGGGTCAGTTCTCTATTGTTATGAAGTAATAAACAGATCCCCCACTAATATGATACGACTGGCCCTAGAGGGTTAATTTTAGCAGAACATTAAAAAAATAAAAATAAAGACAAGTTAAGCGGCATGACCTAGAAGTTCTATAAGCCATGCTGCTTAACTTCCTGTTTTTTATTTTTTTTAATGTTTCCATAATATTAAACCATTTGTAATTTACGGATTGATGAGATGGATACCAAAAAAATTAGATGATGCTTTGAGTTTTTCCCTTGATGTATATCATATTGCTCTGGATAGTACTCAATAAGCTCTTTGTATGAATCTATCTCTTAAAAAGTTCTTGCGTTGCTGTCATCACAGTAGTAAAATGAATAAATCTTACGCCTCTCATACTCGGTAACATGCCCTGATTTTGAAAAAGAAAAGAAATAGGTTAAATTCATCTGCGAGGAAGTTGCTCAGCATTAACTGCCATATCGAAGATTAGATTTTACACAGCAGTTATAAAAGGTATGACGTCCAGCATTAAATACTATAGAGGAGATTAGATAGTACACGACAGTTCAGCACTTTTTTATTGTTTCTTACCACATTTTCTAATCTCTCAATACTTTGCTTAGTTTATTAAAGACATGATGAAATTGTCAAAGCATTAACTGCTATATGTAAGATTAGATATTTCACAGTTGTTTAGCTTTCTATTCATTGATTCCAACAACAATTTCCTATCTCTTAATACTTTGCTTATTTTATAAAAGGCATAATGAAATTGTTCATCATTTTCTGCCATATAGAATATTAGATATTAGATAGCAGTTCAGCTTGCTTTTCATTGTTTCTGTACGTTCATATATTCAATTACCTAATGTTGGCTGACTGTCTCCGTTACGCGAGCAGTTCGACATCGTCTTGTCACTGTGTTTGGCGCCCGTCGACACAATCGTCAGCCTTCGTTGCTGGAAGGCGGTCGATTTCTCCGACGCAAAGATGAAGAATAGATTTATGTACAGAATGGGCGGCAAGAATCAATTCCGCGATTAGCCGTACCTCGATTTTCCAGATTTCGATTATCCGCAAATGAAATGAAGAGAACGTAAATCATCCAACCATTTTTCATTTATACAAACTAAAATTCGTTCTAATGTTTCATCTCAGAGAAAGGTTTTCAGAATTTAGAAAACCATAACGTCGTTTGATGATCAATGTTTTAATTTGGTTTTACTTTCAGCCAAAAGCTACTTTCACAAATACATCGACTTTAATTCAGATTCGGGAGTTTAAGATGAGAAAAAGTCAGCAAAACTAGCCGGAAGATAGAAAAGGTCAATAACACTAGCCGGAAGATTGAAAAAGATCAGCAAGACCAACATGACGACAGGAAAATGTCAGTAAGAACAGCCGAAAGACAGGGAAAGGTCAACAAAACCTGCCGAAAGACAGGGAAAGGTTCACAAGACCAGCCAGAAAACAGGTAAATGTCAGCAAGACTAGCCAGAAAACAGGTAAGGGTCAGCAAGACCAGTCGGAAGATAGGTAAAGGTCAGCGAGACCAGTCGGAAGACAGGGAAAGGTCAGCAAGACCAACCGGAAGATAGGTAAGGGTCAGCAAGACCAGTCGGAAGACAGGGGAAGGTCAGCAAGACTAGCCAGAAAACAGGTAAAGGTCAGCAAGACCAACCGGAAGATAGGTAAAGGTCAGCAAGACCAGCCGGGAAACAGGGAAAAGTCAGCAGAATCAGTCGGAAGAGAAGTAAAGGTCAACAAGACCAGTCGGAGGACTGGGAAAAGTCTACAAGACCATCAAGAAGACAGGTAATAGTCCACAAGGTCAACCAGAAGACAGGTAAAGATCAACAAGACCAGCCAGAAGATAGCTTTCATGGCCATAGGGTACGAGGTGTTGTGAAATGAATGTGAGGTTATGTCTTTATTGCCAAGCTGAATTAAATGTCTACTGTTACTTTTTTCTCATTGTTTCGAAGATCATCTTTTCTCATCATGCTGATAAAACAACTCGTGAGGATCTTACACACGAAAGCGAATCAGTAATTCAGTCAACCCGACACAGTTATTAGTCGAATTTTAATCTTTTGATCTAACGTTTTCATTCTGCATCTAGATTGACATCTAGGTTCCACATCTTTACTGTTAAAAAAGTTAAATGTAACCACCACGTCTACTCGAACAGTTACTTTTTTGTATTTCCCTCTGTGGAACTCCTTTCCGTTTGCTAATAGCTACAATCTCCAAAAAATTAAACATAACATCAATTTCCAACTTCTATTTTCTTGAATCGCGTTCATCTTTTTTTTTAAACTCCTTGTACCAAGTCTTTTCTCTCACTAAAAGCCCCCTGCACACTAGTGGCGATTCAGCTTTGTTAGGGGTGAAATTATTAAAAAATGAAGCACTAAACGAGATATGGTGACATTATTTAATGGACGGAGGAATGGTAGATTTAAAATGTGCAAAATGGATGCTGACAAGAACTTTAAAAATTAGTTGTAAAAAGATCCAGAAAAGAAGATAAAATGCATACTTAAATGAACTCTGATGTTCTTGTAAGAGGGCGACATTTTGCACTAAGACCACGTCGTGGTTGACCAATTGCAACTGCTGCTTATTAATACAGTGTTGGATCAACGCAATATAAATGTTAACTTTAATAACTCTAAACGTAAATTGTAAAATTGCAAAGCGGTTATCAATTTTAACGGCATTCTAATGAATATTTCAACAGTTTCACAATAAGTAAATTAATCACCTCTATGGATTTTATATATATATTAATATACATTTTTTTAAATAATTATATCACCCAAAGCAAGGCATTTTACTGCCACAGTTGTGCGGGGGGGGGGGTTACATAGGACGAAATTTATGAGAAAGAGTGACATGTTACAGGGGGCGTCAGGAAGTGAGTAAGAGAAAGATGAGAATACTGATGAGAGTGAAGTGGACGGAGAAAGTTGCATGAGAGAGAGAGAGAGAGAGAGTATGCAGGTTAGTGAGATACGAAACATTTTATTGGTTTCACAGTAAAAGGGTCGGACCTCGTTGCTAATCTTGTGGCTCGAGTAAATTCATATATAGGGGGCATCAGTGAGCTAAAGTAATCGGAGCAGAAGCCGTGAAAGTATTTGTAGAAAAGACACAGGGAAGCCACATTGCACCGGTGAGAAAGTGACTGTATCTGAGCTGCCAAGTTGAATATAGTGTCTTGGTTAATTAAAAAAAATGACAATAAAGTAAGAGACTTAGAAATAGTAAAGCCGAGTTCAAATTCTAGTCGAGTTAATTAAATTCTTTTACGTGCAAAAAGATTTGCAAAAGTTATGAATCCAACTCTTTTCCCTCAGCTAAGAGTAAATAATAACACAGACTGGGTTTTATGTCCTTGGTAACAACCGGTCTAGGAGAATGAAAACTCTGAATTCAAAACTCTACTCCTGGCGAAGCACATATTATTCAGCTGTCTCCACTAAAAAGATAAAGTTTGAAGTATTAAATTATATATTTTACAAACTAGAAGTAATAAAATATGTGGAATTAAAAATTAATCCATTTCACCCCACACAAAGCAACAAATGTCAAAAAGTGTTACTGAGTGAGAAAGAATATAAGAAAAATATTAGGGAGCAAAAACAATAAAAGAACAGGAATTAAGACACGAAATAAAGACTGATATTCTAATCAAATTTCTTAATCTTGACTGGAAAGTAAGAATCAGATGAGAGTTCCACAAGCGAAAAGGGCGAAAGAAGAAACTGTTAGCATGCAAATAGCAGTTACATCAAACCCTTTCAACTGCAATATTTTCTTTTTGTGATTTTACTGTTAATATATTCGTGCACGTGTTAGCATACACATTGTATATGAATTTTTATCTGTGTTTACGCACATAGATAGATAGATAGATAGATAGATAGATAGATAGATAGATAGATAGATAGATATGACTAAATTTGTGTTTGTGAATTTTTCGTTATAGCTATTTTGAAAGTTGTGAATTGAGTTCTTCTGTAGTCTATCGTAATTGGTCACATTAGCCCGGAGCCAGGCATCTTTCAATAAATATGTCACCCACTTGATTTGTTGTTGAATTTAATTAAACAAATTTAGACAGAACGAAAAAATTTATACCCTTTTTTTTATTTACTTCATCCGCACCAAATAGTCAGTCATTATTTTCTTTAAAACACCATTTTTTTTGCTTTTGCCAACGATATAATTTATTTATTCATTATTTTGGCATTTTAATACATCAGATAAATAAAGGCGTGTAAGGAGGGTATATGTGTTTGTGTAAGTGACTGTATAAGAAAAGAAAGACGAGAAAGAAAGATAAAAAATAACTCGAAAGAAAGAAAGAATGACTAGAAAGAAACATGTAGAAGAACAGAAAGAAACGACCTTGAAGAGAAAGGTGACTTTACTTCTCCAAAATATCTACGTTACAAAATCTGTTGTCTTTCAGACAAAAAAAAAATCCCTAACTAAATTATTGCTTCAAATTATTTTTCGCGACTGAAAATAAGTTTCATTTTGTTTGCCTTAAGTTTGTAGACCAGTTTAATCTAGATATATATTTTTAAAAATACCTCATTTGGTGAATACAACGTTTGTATGATATGTTTTATGTCAATCATATATTTTACATTCAAATGAATAGATTATTACTGATCGCGTGGTCTAATGGTTAGCGTTCAAATTTTCCTAAGATCGCTTTGTCCAATTCTTTATAATATCAACATGGGGTTGAAGATGATCCTAGCTTGTTCCACTGTGAGAAAAAGCTCACTTGTAAATCATGACACGGCATGATCAAAATCTTGTAAGTTCAATTGGGTAGACGAAAATATTCGGAGGCTATGATAGTCACAAGTCATCCTGATTATTGGTCAATTACTCAAGCCAGATTATGGCCCCGCTCCCTAAATAGTATTGATCCTGTCACATTATGAGTTCTTTGCGCCAAATTATTGATTACACCACATTACGGCCCTATTCCCCACATTATTGATTACACCAAATTATGATCTCTCTATTCAAATAATTGCTCACACCAGGTTATGGTTTGTTTGCCCCAAATTATTGATCACAGCAGATTATGGGCTTTTTCCCCAAACTACAACCAATGTTCACTGAGCAGGGTTTCTACAAAGTACACAAAGTTGTGGAAAGCCATGATCATCCCCATACTTAAGGTTGAGAATATGGTGAAGTTTAGGTGTTCGTAGCGTAAAATTTAATATTCCGGAAAGCGAAACCGGCTAGTCGGGTTCGAGTTCCTGCTGAGTTCGTCATATTCACTTTTGCAAAAATGCACTTGGGGAGAGTATGAATACATTTTCTTTGCACCTCCGCGCCAACTATGAGTCAAATAACAGATTTGGCAGGGTTGCCTTGCACTGAATTAGCAACCAGTCTAGGAGAAAGAGAACAGTGAATTCAAAACCTACAATCTTGCCTTGACATACCACCATTGCGATGGTTGAATTTTCGAGTGGCATACGGTGAAATATCTACAGTGGCCAAAGATCGTGCATAAAATAGCAAATCACTAAGGCTGTCATTGGTCTCATCCGAGTAATATTCGAGAGACTATGCAATGGTTCGGAGAACTTAAGACACAAAATGTCTTCCTCAAAGAAAAGAGAAATTTTAGCTTTGCTTAATTTGGGGTGGGAGAATACGATGTACTGTAAACAATAATGGTTTGAAATAGCTTATTCGGAGAGCCGAGTTCCATTTCCCGTTAGGTTCGATATATTCACTTACGCGCAAATATCTTTGAAAAAAGGTATGAATTCTCATATTCTCTTTCAGCTATTGGTTAATTAGTAATGTTATGTATTGGTTACTTGGCCGGTGTGGGATTTTGCCATGAAGTGTATTTTGCGCTAAGAGACGCGTAGGTGCAGGCTGAGTTTTTGTTTTGACTGGCGAGGTCAGAAGGGTTGACGCCCAACATGGTACGGAGTGCATCGAAAGCTGCAGGTGTCTGTCTGGACAAATTTATAAGTGACATCGCCTGAGGCAGAGATCAGTTGAGTTTGAGAGTGGACTTTAGCAGTTGCAGATAGATTCGAGTCGTCAACTCTGTGTGTGCCAACTGCCAACTAAACACGGACTTCAGCATATATGTCACGGAAGAAATAGGAATAATAATAAAAATTTCATATTTTTTATATGTCCGTGTCGACGTTTTTAATCAGTAAAGCCGAGTAAATCTCGTCAAGTTTGGGTCCGAACTATTCTTCATCAAAGTGATATACAACAGTAATACTTGTAACACTTAACCATTATTATCTCATTTTTTTAAAAAATCTGCAAATATTTTGTAGCTTTAAATAACCTGCGAAGGCTTGAAGAACCGTAGAAAACGAATCAATCAATCGTTAACTTTGAGTTATTTACAAGGGTTTGTAATCGCCTTTTGTCTGTTAGATAAAATTTAATTTTTATTTTCTGATGAAGGGATTTCAAGCTTTATGTAAAATGCCTGACAAATGAAAACATAAATCTGTTTAATTTTGCTTAACCTTGCGAGGAATTACCAAGTGCTGTAAGATTGGTTCTTTATAATTACTTATGAGCAACTACCGTTTTGAAAGGTATGAATTCATCTCGTCTACACCTAGCTATTGGTTAATTACTAGAACTCGTATCAGCAAATCATTATTATTGCCAGAAGAATTCTTATAATCTAGAAATATTTTGGACTTTTAAATAAATTGCAACAGGTTCATAAGCCGTAAAACATAAATCAATCAATATTATTCTAAAAACGTTTTTCTTGAAATCACAAATCACAGATCTCATTAATAGTAAATATTAAACTGATTTCTCATACATTTCTGCAGTCTGTTTACAAAATGTGTCTAATAAGCAAATAAAATTGTAAATATTGGTCCTTTATATCTGAGGCTAGAAGTACTTAGATGAGATTGTTATTTATATTATCGGTGTAAAACTCAAGTTATTTACATTATTTACATTGTACGGACTCTTGTCCTCATCTGTGTTGTAATATTCATAACGTTTCGGCTGTTTTACGCTTCGACTTGAATATGACAACAAACATGAGGACAGCCGTTGGAACAGTATAAATAATGTAAATAATTACAATGCCTTATCTCAGGAAAATAGAAAAATCCTGAAAAGGGCCGAAGCGTACAATGGCTGAAAGGTTGGGTTTTGGCAACAAAGATGAGGACAGGGATCCGAACGATGTAAATAATGTAAATAATTACAATATCTCATCTCAAAAATATAGACAGATCCTGAAGAATGCTGGAGTGTACAACGGTTGAACCGTCGTAAATCTGGCCACAAAGATGAGGACAATGTAAAGTGTCATTATGTAAGTAATGTAAATAGTTAAAATGGTCAGAAATAAAGACAAAACTCAAGTTTTTATATAGCTCCCTTTACGAAGTTTTAACAATGACCCGACCCTCCTTGAAAAAGTTTGCTTACCTCTGCAATAGATTTGCAAGGGAGGGAGTTAATATTCTTGGCGCTTGAGGCGTCGCAAAAGGGGAAATACCAAAGAAGACTATGCCACGTAGTTATTTTGAATATTCTGTTGGGTTTCATACTAAAAAAATAACTTGCTCTTGTTCCACATTCCGCTCGAGTGGCTTGCGGTAAATTTCTACAAAAAACAGAACGGTTATAAAAATATCGAATCGTTTATGATGTTATTAGTCTGTTCTAACTAGTATACGAATTACTACGAAATGTTTCGGGAAACATAAGACGTAGAATGACTTCCTCAAAAAAAGGGGAAGTCGATAGAAAATTTAACTTCTATATTTTCTAGTGAAGTGATTTCTAACCTTAAGCCTACAAAACACAAACATTAATAAATCTTTTCAGTTTTGCTCAATTTTAGGTACGAACACCAGATGGTGTAAACTTGGACGCGCGCGTGCTGTAACGGATAATGGTTTGGAATTTTTTATTCGAAGAGTCGAGTTCCAATCCCCATTGTGTTCGATATATTACCTTACGCGCAAATATCCTTGGCAAAGGTATGAATCCACATATTCTCTCCCAGCTAAGGGTTAAGTAATAAGACTTGTAACTAATTCCACTTAACTTTGGGATGGAATAATAGTTACTATAAATGTGGTTTGTTATATTCACTTATGCGCAACTACCTTGAGAAAAGTTTGAATCCATCTCTTTCCCTCCCAGATATGGGTTAATTCGTTGTGGTGCAGTGGATATCGACTCGGGACGAGAGATCGGGGAGCCGAGTTCAAATTCCAGTTGAATTCATTGCATTCACTTACGCGCAAATACCCTTGGGAAAGGTATTAATCCGTCTCTTCCTTCCAGTTATGGGTTAAATAACAGATTGGGTTCTATAGCCTTGGCTGGCAACCAGTCTACCGCAGAAAGCAATGGCAACCTACTGCGGGATAATCTTCTGCCCAGTCAGTCATGTCTCTTTCGAGACATGATCATCCAAGCGTGTTTCACGTATGGCATTTAACTGAATGAATAAGACTTGAAACACTGAACAATTATTATCTATAAAAAAAATTTTAAATTAAAAAAAAACAGCTTCTCAAAAAAATTAAGGTTTAAAATGAATCATTACGATTCGGTTTATAAAGAATTTTTAAAAAATGAAAAATCTTTCTTGATGCTTTTATTTTAGTTTCAATTTCAAGCTGATAGATTAGATTTTATATTTTCAATAAGTAAAATACTTTGCTGTATCTTAAAATGCATTTAAATTAACTAGAAAGAGTTTTAGTTGTTGCTAAAATAGCTGATTAGCGCTCGTTTTTAATCGTCTTTCATCCCAATCTCTTTGTAAAAGAAAATCACTCCAAAAACATAACTTTTCTAAAACTTTATTTGTGAAATATTAGCTGATTTAAAGTATAATTAATCTGATTTGTCAGAAATATTATTTACTTTAAGTTTAAAATATTGCAGAAAGACATTTATTATACCAATAGCATTTGTGTTTCATGCAGCAAAAGTTGCGTTGCTGTTGACAAATCTAATTTTGTTCTACGGAGACTTTATCTGTAAAACATAATTTGGAGAAAATGATGCATATAAAATTGTTAATAAATTTGATGATCTGCATTAAGCTTTTTTATGAATGATTAGTAAATATAGATTTTACTTAATAATATCATCTAAAAGGCTGAGCTTGATACAGAATTTGAAAAGATTTAAAACTTAATAAATTTTTCTAAGTAAATTTTTAAAACAAGGAAATAATTCTTGTAAAATTCAATATTCACTGATTTTTTTTACTTAAGACAATAATGTTTTGTTCCTTTAGTGAGTGCTTTAGAAAAGTAAGCTGAATTAGAGTCTTGATTCTTGGCAACAACGCATCTAGACGCAGCAGCATGCGTCTTGCTGAAAGAATTTCATGCATGAATTGATTAGGTTAATTTGACTACATGTCAACATTTCCTGGGTAATTTAATGTCAATCCTTTTTATTAATTTTGTGTGGGACGTGCTGTAAAAAATGACGGCAACATATTTATATCGGTATGCTGTCTAAAATGATGGCAACAGAGATTTTGATGTATCTACTATTGAGTATCTTACATTAAGACATAAGAAAAAATGATACAAAGCATATATATATATATATATATATATACATACATACTGCTCTACCTTCTGCTCAACTTTCGTACTTTCGTATTGAGCACTTTGCTGTTAAGGTTTCGTCCTGGGTTTTTTTCTTTCAAACGAGCACTTGATGTATTGTTCTTGTGCGCTGTTTGTCTCTTTTTTTCTCCCCCTTTATTTAACCCAGGAGGTAGCCCTCGCCAGGTTAGAAGACGGTTTATATTACTGTTAGTTAGCATTATTTTCGGATATTTAGTCTATTATTATTAGTGTTTATTACTGTGATTAAGTTTATTACTATTCTGCAACAACTTCTACAATACAATTAAATTTACCATGGAGTATTCATACACATCTGTCCCTTTCTTAGACGTTATGATAAAATTAAATAAACATACACTTTCCACCAGTCTATACAACAAACCCACAAACCAACATAAATTCCTACACTTTAACAGTTGTCATCCCCTTAAATTAAAATAATCTATCGTATACAGCTCATTTCTAAGAATCAAACGCATATGCTCAGATCATCCAGATTTTCTATACAACATTAACAACCTAACAAAGCAATTTCTAAAATGTAAATACCCAATATATATATATATATATATATATATATATATATATCAGATTAAATAAATTGCAAATATTGTGTCTGCCTATTTTTAATAAAATCCTTTCATACTCCCAGAAAATCTTTCGCGTGTTATAATTGAAAGATGTCAGAAATGAGTTGTAATGTTGACAGGTGTTATTATCACTCATTTCTCGATGTTCTGGAATACTTTCAACCTCCTTCCGAGATCATCTTCAGGGGTGTGAGTTGTGGTAACAAAAAGTAACCGCAAAAATATGTTACTAAAATTACTGTAAATACTAAGCAATTTGTCAACCGATATATTTGAAGCAAGAAAAAAGAATTACAGTAATTTTTAGCTACAGATAGTTTTGCGGTTATGTTTTGTTACTACAACTCACATCCCTGAAGATGATCTCGGGGGGAGATAGACAGACGCATTGTTTGCAATTTATTTAATCTGACATATCTAAAAGAAAATTTGCTGTCTAAATACACACACACACACACACATATATATATATGTAATGAATTATTTTGAACATTATTTTTACCGATACTCGTATTTAAGTAGATATTCTGTTTTTAATTAAACAGTATTTTATATTTATATCTACCGGCTTGATTATTTCACGATAAATTTTTTATATTTTGAAATAATCAGGCCGGTAGATATAAATATAAAATACTGTTTAATTAAAAACAGAATATTTACTAAAATACGAGTATCGGTAAAAATAATGTTCAAAATAATTCATTACAAATTGTCGGTTGCTTATAACCAAGTTTCGTTAAATTTCGTTAATTTCCGTAACATGTTTACATATATATATATATATATATATATATATACACACACAAATGAATACATAATGGTTTTTATTATAAAAGAGAGGATATTTCTCAAATCTTAACCGTTATTTATTTTTTTATTTCTCCTTTTAATCTTATTTTTATTCTCATTTTTGAACCCACCCACGATTATAATTCTATCATTTAATTTTCCTGACGAATATATAAAATTTTCAAAAAATATATGCGGAAAAAAGGTTAAAATTAAAATGTGAAAAATAAATGTGTTTCTCAGAACTTAGAGTACTGTACATATTAGAGTACTGTACATATTAGAGTACTGTACATATTAGAGTACTATACATATTAGAGTACTGTACATATTACTGACATATTGTAGCTGCGAGATTTTTTATATTCATTTTCATTGATGCTAGTGACGAGTCTATTACTATGTTGATTTATATTAATATATCAATATTTTTTATTTTATTAATATTTAAAAATAATATTGTTATCTATTATTATTATTATATCAAGTTAATTTATATAAAAAATTATAATCTTTATATATATAGCTAAATAATTTTTAGGTTTCGATATTTACGTAACTTAATTTTACATTTAATAAATAAAAATATTCACGCACCCGATTAAATACCAAAAACGAACTTTAAAAAATTAACGGTAAGAAATAATTCCAATCGGGAAGGCCTAATATAATATAATATTATAGATACCTGACGATTGCTAAAAAGCATGAAACTCATAGTTGTCCTTAAAATGTAGGATAATATATATATATGTATATATATTTCCTGGTATCTAATATTTGTAAACAGTTTATTTGAAATTCATTTTTTGAATATCAAAACATCAATAAACATAATAAGACATCTAAAGCGAGGATAAAGTGCAACTTTAATTGTGATCATTTATTTTCTTGATTCCCATCATTCAATTATCCTTTCCCTGCCACCCGTCCTATCTTGTTCTTCCGCACCAGTATTCCCATGTTTCTCTTATCCTTTCTCCTAATGTATCTGTATCTTGTTCCTCTTTGTTTTCGCTCTCCTCCCACGTAACGCCCTGCAAATCAGTAACAGTATTGCCTTGCTTGGGGTGAAATGATTACAAAAAATCAATACGTAATAAGATAATACGTAGTTGTGAGGTTGTTCGATATTCGAGGCCCAAGAGCCTTACAAGGTCGAGAATTACAGGGTCAAACGCAGCAATTATAGTGATATATGGAGTATGATAACGACTGAATTTAAAATTCAGTAGGCTAATATGTGCGTTGTGGTGCAGTGGATATCGGCTTGGAACGAGAAATCGGGGAGCCGAGTTCGAATTCCAGTTAAATTCATTGCATTCACTTACACGCAAATACCCTTGGGAAAGGTATTAATCCGTCTCTTCCTTCCAAAGCAATGGCAACCTACGGCGGGATAATCTCCTGCCCAGTCAGTCATGTCTCTTCGAGACATGATCGCCCAAGCGTGTTTCACGTATGGCACTTAACTTACTGAGGCTAATATTGTAGAAATCGGGTAACACACCTCTTGGAAATCGGTTCCACAAAACACAAAACGCGTGGCACTTAACTGACTGTGTGTGTGTTAGAATATGAGTAGATATTTTTACGCATGTGTATATGCATTTTTCTACATATGTACTTACGCGTATTGGGGACCTCGACATGTTGTCATAGCTATGTTGAATCACTACAATTAAGTAGCGAGTTCGATCCTCACTAGGTGCATCATACTTTCGGCCTTGTGCCTTATCTTCAAGTTTGCACTAAAAAATCACTATGCATATGTGCATCTTTCATGTGTTTGGGTGATTGCATGTCTACGTTTTCATAAGTTTTGGTGTATATGTCATTCAGGACTTTGCGTAATATATCTGATTCAAAATCTATGTACGTCTTGGTGCAAGCTGTGGCGAATACACACATATATACTATTGGGTTAAAAGCAAAGTTCCAGCAAATTGTTTTGCATACTTTTATCTAACCTTGTGCTGGAACTTATTTTGCAACCACACACACACACACACACACACACACACACACACATATCTATCTATCTATCTATCTATATATATATATATATATATATATATATATATATATATATATACACATATTTTTTGCCAAAATATTTTCAAGTGTATCATCAGTTTGGAATCGGGGTCTCAGCTAATCTACAAACTCTTCCAAATGAGCCGTCTGTTCACAATTGTTAGCTTGCCAAATAGATTTCAATTACCAGATTCTAAAAAAAGATTAAAAATATTCTCTGGCAATGTTGAGTGGAAGCAAAAAATGGTGGATCTTTTTAGGGTCCTTTGATAAAATATTTCTTCCTCTTCCTTCTCAATTCATTACAAAAAGTTAGAAATAGTAGAACAACACGTACTTTACGAGGAAAAGATTCTGTTAGGCTAATGCCCTTCTCCACTAACGACTGAACAATGTCTGAATTTATTTCCCTTGAACTATGGATTAAATATCTAAGCTAATTGGACTCTCATACCTTAGTTGACAGCCAATATGAGAGAAAAATAGAAGCCCTTACAGACTGGGCAGACTGGTTTCTTTATCTTTGGTATGGCAAGCATTCTGAACAACTCTGAATTTAAGAGGAACTGATTCCGTCAGGTTATCGCACCTACTACTGCTATGGTAGCAGCATATGCGGTTCTCCAACGACCTTGATCGGCTATGGAACCCAGAATAGTAATCGTGTGATATTATTAGCCTGCTGCTTTAATTTTAGCTTTTTTCTTTCATATCAAATTTTCACCCCTCCCCTAAAAAAATCGGAAGTGACTGGATGTAGAAAGATACTGTTAAAATGGTTATGATGAATGAGAGGTGATCTGAAAGAGGGTGTGGTAGGAAGTGAAGATTGTCAGGATGAGGGGGTAGATAATAATAGCAATAAATTTTCACTCAGTACGATGCTATCAACATTGACTCTTCTCGCTATAGAATTAATGATAGTTTTCTTTTTTTCTTTTATTTTTGCTAATTTGTTTTTCTTTTATTAACTGAGAGCGAATGATGAAACTACATTAAAAAGAGGAAGATTATATTAATTCACTGTTTGGCCTCTATATTTGCTTTCTTTTTCATCAACTACTGTTATCAGATTCCACCTTAGATTCATTCTCCTTATCTCTTGACTTGTCTGTATTTCTCATCGCTTCCTCTTCTTCGTGTGCCGCGTCTCTTCAGGACGTAGGCGTTGATGGACTTCCACTTGGCTCTGTCTCTTGTCGCTCTCAAAATTCTTCCTCTTGTTATCTCTGCCAAATCATGCTCTGCCATCCATTTGCTCAAGTAGGTCTCGCGCTGCTTTCCCCTGTCTCTCTTTCCGTCTGTCCGTCTTGTGGGTATTAAATTCTCCAGGCCCTTCTTCCTCATTACATGTCTCAGAAACTTTATCTGTTTCTTCCTTATATCAATTATTAGTTTTCTTCTCTTTTCCATACTCTCCAGCACATCGTCGTTAGCCATGTGCTTAGTCCATGTTATCCTCAACATCCGTCTGTAAAAATACATTTCTGCTACATCAAGCCTCTCCTTCATCCTTCAGGAGATAGTCCAACATCTTTCCTGTTTTTCTTGACGCAGTCAAGAACATTGTCCTCGTTTATTTTGTCATCATTACTTGAATCTATTCTATATGCTGTGTCTCTTCAGCGTGTTGGCGATCATGGCTGTCCACAATTTCCTATAATTTGTAGCTCCTAATAAATATTGTGTTTTAATATATCTCCTAAACAATGTCTGTCTTACGGTCACATCATGTTGAAACACCGGTTCTCGTACGATCACCGAGGTGAAGCAACGTCAAATCTAGTCAGTACTTCAATGGGTGATCGCTTTGGAATAACAGGTGCAGTAAGATTGGATGTTCGGCTGGTGTATTGGATAATAGTTTGGAATTGTTAATCGGGGAGCTGAGTACCAATACAAGTTGGGTTCGTCATATTAATTTACGCACAAATACCCTTGGAGAAGATATGAATCCACATCTTTTCCACACATCTATGGGTTAATTAGTAAGACTTGTATCACTAAAACTGTTATTATCTCAAAGACAAAATTGCGTACAAAATAGATTTCGGCATTAAATAACGCTCAGAGGTTGATATCATATAAACACAAGGTGTTGTAACCTTGAATGTGCAAGTGGTGTAATGAATAATGGCTCGGAGTTGTTAATCGGAGAGCCGAGATCGAATTCCAGTTGTGTTCATTATGTTTACTTACGCGCAAATACTTTTGGGAAATGTATGACTCCGCCTCTTCTCCTCCGACTATTGGTTAATTAGTAAGACCTGAATCACTAAAACATGTTCAGCATTCTCGATATCCATCTATTGAACCATGTCTTTGTTGCTTCATGATTCTTCTACTGTGTCCAGCATTCACTGCCATGTAGGAGGACTGCTTTTATGTAACAGTTTAATACAGTTTTGTTTGTTTCTAACGAAACTTTCCTGTTTCTTAATTCTCTGCTTAGCATTGAAACGCAACTTTAACGATCCGAATTGGAGTAGATAGACTAAACTATCACCCGGTTCACACTCCACCCACGTCTATTGAATAGGTGAAGAGGCTCATCCCTTGTTTCCTGTTTAGGATACGGTTTCCGGTTTTTTCTCTTTTCCAATTTTCTCACTTTTTTTTTTCAATTGGAGTAGATAGACTAAACTATCGCCCGGTTCACACTCCACCCACCTCTATTGAATAGGTGAAAAGGCTCGTCCCTTGTTTCCTGTTTAGGATGCGGTTTCCGGTTTTTTCTCTTTTCCAATTTTCTCACTTTTTTTTTTCAATTGGAGTAGATAGGCTAAACTATCGCCCGGTTCACACTCCACCCACGTCTTCTATTGAACAGGTGAAGAGGCTCATCCCTTGATTCCTTTTTAGGATGCGGTTTCCGGTTTTCTCTTTTCCAATCTTCTCACCCCTATGTAGCCCCCTGCACATCAGTGGCGTTACGGCCTTGCTCGGGGTGATATGATTTTAAAAAAATGTCCTTTCAGATTTCAGTGTGACACTTTCCGTCCACTTTTAAAGCAATTACCAGACATTTGCACTTGTTTGATTTTGTTATTTTCAGTTCGTAATTTGCATGTTGGCCTGTTCCTTTCGCTAACAATTTATTCTGCTTTCTTAAAATTGATGTTTATTCCTTTCTTCTTGCTTTCTTTCACTACTTTCAGTCAAAGTTTTTTTTTCTGTGTCTGTTATCAACACTGTGTTATCTGCATATTTTATGTTGCTAAGATTGTTGCCGGCCGTAATGAATCCTGTTAGGATTTGGATTCTCTCAGAGTCGTTTCACTGTCTCATCACTACTGGAAAACACGCTCTTTTTCTCCCTAACTTCTCTTTACCTCTCTCTTCATCTCCCACTCTCTTTATTTCTGCTCTTTAAATTCGCCATTTTCACTTTTCTCGTTCTCCTGACGCAATCAAAATATCTTTCTTTTTTCTATCATCATTCTTTGAACCTAACCGCTGCTACACTTTCAACGCCCTCTGCTCCTGGATATAACGGTAAACTGCATCCGGCAGCAAGTACCCCTGATTGGGAGGTTGTTAGGAGCATGGAACCACCTCTTAGTTGCTGCTGTTCCTAGATCCCCTGACCCGAGTGGTAGCACCTGTTAGGGTCCCAGCTATGGGCAAGTAGTTAACCCCCAAAATAGGGTCAAAGCAGCATAAAGTATGAAAATAGTCTTTTATAGTTATATATACCTAAAAATAGACTTTTACAGAAAAATATACACTTTTGAAGAACAACAAAACATTTCTAAGAAAAAATATTACCAACAATATATTTTTTGATACAAAACTAGAAGACATCTTCAGTTTTCTAAAATAAAACACTTTTTTTCATCAAAATGTGACTAAATCAACTTTCTCACTATAACCGAACATAAACAATACCTTGAACCCTACCTTTTTGGCATTAAATAACCAACAGAGGTTGATATGCCGTTAGACAAAACTCAGACTTAAACTCAAACACAACGCTCTCTTTCTCCAATCTCTCTCTCTTTCTCTCTCTTTCTCTCTCTCCCTTAATTGCTTATCTCTCTTTATTTCTGAACCCAAAGGCAACGAACAAGAAATGTGAGGGCTTTGTGCTGGCAAGCAGAAAATGAACAATTTACCAGTGATCTTAGTCTCTTAATTTGTCTACGCAACGTTATTGAATGACATGCTCCGTCAATTACAATGAACAAGAAACCTCAAAGATATGTAACGCTTAAATCGTGTATTACCAACAGATAAAGACAAAAGGTTTCCCAAATTATATCTCAAGAAAAGAAAATAAGAAAACACTAGAAGTATTGGGAAATTTTAGAAAAGAATCTGCGAAACATTGTTCAAATTATGGAAACAATTGTTCGGTATAATATTTCACAATGATTAAAAAAGAATTTCATGAAGAAAAAGGAAATTCCAATTTATTCAAAGTAGATAATCTACCGTAAACTGCTATGTACAAAACACCCTGACGTACAAGTTGACTTCTAGATTTTTATCTCAAAATTCTGAGTTAGGCATATATTTATTGTATAGGTCGACCCATCAAAATATCTACCTACCAGTGGCCCAAAACGTATGTCTACCAGTAAATGAAGTTAGGCGAAAGTATACGACAATCTGTGCCAAAACTACATAACGTCGCATCACTTAGATGTATACTGAGACACTAACCGTAATATAGCAAACAACCTACTATAGAGACCATATATTGTATCGGTATAACTTAACGAACATTTAAAATTCGACAGCTCTGCATATTAAAGTCCATATGAATTCCTATAACATATTATTACTGTAGATTACACATCTTACCATGTAGTTTTTTGATAGTATCAATTCATATCATATGTTAATTTAAACCATTATATCACTGTAGTTGTCTGAGTAGCCATCTATGTTAAATAGAGCTTTGATCAATGTTTTTACTTAGTGTATCAGTTGTTGGACGGGATGTATGCTCTAGCGTTAACAGAATAATGAATTTGTGTTAATATTACATTTTATACAAATTTATGTGTCAATATGTTAAATATGTTTACCAAACACAAAATTTAGTGAAATATATTTGTGGTCCTGGCTTCTTCTTCTTCTATGTGCCGTGTCCGTTCAAAGCATAGGCGATCATGGCCCTCCACATCTCCCTATCCCGTACAGCTCTTAACACACCTTCTCCTGTTATACCACTCAACCCCCGCTCTGTCATTCATCTGCTCAAGTTCATCATGTATACCACGCATTGCTTTCCCTTGTTCCTCTTCCCCTCTATCCGTTCCGTGAGCATCAGATTCTCCAAGTCCTCTTTCCTTATTACATGTCCCAAAAACTTCAGCTGTCTTTTGCTGATGTTAAGTATCAGTTTCCTTTTTGTGTCCATCCTTTACAGAATCTCGTAGTTGCTCATATGTTTTCTCCATGATATCCGCAGTATCCTTCTGTAGAACCAGCTGCTTAAAGTCTTTTCTTTGTCTTTGATGAGATTGTCCAGCATTCGCTGCCATATTGAAAGACAAACATCAAGTAACAATCCAGTACTCTCTTCTTTGTTTTCAGCGAAATTTCCTGTCTCTTAGTACTCTACTCAGCTTCTGGAATGTATCTTTGACGACGCCAACACGTCTTCGGATCTCTGTATCGCACGTTTCGTCTTCTTTTCTTCCCAGACCTTTGAGTATATATATATATATATATATATATATATATATATATATATATTCATGTTTATATATTAATGCGTATATATATATGTGTATGCATAAATATTTATATGTATGTATAAATATATATATATATATATTATGCTTGTATAAATATATCTATATATATATATGTGTATGCATAAATATATATTTATAAATGTATATATATTAGGACCTTGAAAAGTTATTGCTGACTTTACACGAGAAGTAATGTTTAATTATAAAAATTAGTAAGAAACACGTCACTGAAAGAACTGTACATCGCTAGCTACTATTTTCTATCTTTCTGGCGCATTTCAATTCAACGTCAGAAAAAACTACACGTCCTTTGAGGCTAACCGGAATTGACCCAGTTTTTGGCATCTTCATAAGAATAAAAGTGCTGCTCAGTAGGGTCATGTACTATCAATAAGAACAAGTGATAATCGGACGGTGGCAGTGTCTGGAAAATACGGTGGTGTGGTAGGACTTCAAATTTAAGCGTATCTAAGTAGATTTTCACCCGTTTGACCACATGTGGGCGAGCGTTTCAAGATCACTTTATCGTGTCGCTGCTCGTATAGCGGCCATTTCTTTCAATTCTCATCCCAGTCGTATCAGTTGTAGTCGATAGAGATCTCCTGTGATGATTCAGTCGGTATAAGCAGGTTATAATAAACCACAAGGGAGCTAATCGCACCAAATGCAAAGCAAAAGCTTTGCCGCCAATGTTGATGCATGGCCATGCTTACTTCACGATCTTCTGCGCGGAGGGTTATCGTTGTGTATCCACTTTTAGGAGGCAAAAAACTTTTCTTTTTCTGCCTTTGAAGCAGCTGTTCACACGTGACAAGACGCCGTTCGACGTCTCTGGGATTCAACTTGTACAGCACCCAATAACCTTGCTTTTTAATCATTCCTAATGCTTTTAAACGTTTCGAAACTATTGTGTGATCAACTCTTAATGATTCTGCAAGTTCAGCTTGCGCCTCACATGAGTGTTCATGAATTAAATTCTTGAATTCTTTGTCTTCAAAACTTCTCAGTGCGCGAGAGCGTCCTTTATTTGTAACCTCAAAATCATTATTTTTGAAGCGTCTGAACCAATCTCTGCATGTTGTTTCCGACAGAGCATGGTCACCGTAATTCTCAACAAGAATTCTGTGGGCTTCAGCTGTAGGTTTCTTTTCAATACATAAGTGCAGTAAAATTCTCGGCAAATAAATTTTCATTGGCAAGAAATCCAACATGTTTAAATGGATGAAAAATATCGTTGTTTACACTTCGATCAAATGACATAAACTGAATATTAAGCCTGCTGATAGTACTTCCTTATAGATGCGTTAACATCTAAAACTACACGCACGCAGTTCGGGTAACGCAATCTATTGGAAATTTAATGTTCTAATATATAAGTGTGTATGCATATATAGGCATCGTTTACAAGCAGAATATATATATATATATATATATATATATATATATATATATATATATATGTAAATGCATGAACAGTAGGTAAAAACCTACGTGTTCTATAACTTTGTTACAATATATATATCATTCGAACCCAATTCTAAATTAAGACGCACACACACATATGTGTGTATGCGCGCGTGCGCGTGCGTGTGTGTGTGTGTGCTCCTGTTTAAGTTTAGAAATGCGATCTAATATTTTCTGAAGGCAGAACTAGCTTCATTGGGGATTTATCTAGGATTTTACTAATAAACCTCTTTATTTCGTATATATATATATATATATATATATATATATATATATATATATATACTAGGGGCTGCGTATTTACGAAACTTTTACGAAAACAAACTTCTTAAATCATAATGGACTAGAACAAACTTCTTCTTCTTGAATCATAATAGACGAGAACAAACTTCTTTTTCTTCGTAATGCGCGAGAAAAACATTTTCTTTTACTTGAAACATACGAGACAGAAACAAGCATCTTCTGCCTCTTCAAATAGAATAGCCGAAAACAAACATTTTCTTCGTCTTTAATCATAATGAACGAGAACAAACTTCATCTGCTTCATGAACCATAATGAAAGAGAACAATTCTTATTCTTCTTGAATCATACTGGATGAGAACAAAATTCTTCTGCTTCTTAAATCTTCATGGACGAGCACAAACCTCTTCTACTTCTTGAATCATAATAAACGAGAACAAACTGCTGGTCCTTGATTCATTATGAACGAAAACAAACTTCTTCGTCTTGAACCATAATGGACGAGAACAATTTTTTTCGGCTTTTTCAATCGTAATGACCGAGAACAAACTACTTCGTCTTTAGTCATAAAGGAATGGAACAAATTTCTTCTTCTTGACTTAAAATGGACAAGAACAAACTTCTTCCGCTTCTTAAATCGTAATGGACGAAAACAAACTTCTTTATCGTTTTGAATCAAAATGAACGGGAACAAACTTTTTCTGCTTTTTGATTCATAATGAACCAGAACAAACTTCTTCTTGAATCATAATAGTCGAGAACAACCTTCTTATTCTTATTTAATCATACTGGACGAGAACAAACCTCTTCCGTTTCTTGAATCATAATGAACAATAACAATTTCTTCTGCTTCTTGAATCATAATGAATGAGAACAAACTACTTCTTCTTCTTCTTCTTCTTCTTCTTCTTCTTCTTCTTGAATAATAATGGACGAGAATAAACTTCCGCATTTTAGAATTATAATGGTTAAGAACAAATTTTTTTCTTCTTGAATTATAATGGAGAAGTAAAACTTCTTATACTTCTTAAAAATAATAAACGAACACAAAATTTTTCTGATTCTTGAATTATAATGTATGAAGATAAGTGTCTTCTTTTTCTTGAATACTAAAGAACGAGAAGAAATTTCTACTTCTTGAATAATAATGATCCTGAACAAATGTTTTTTTTTCTTGAGTCATTAGAGACGAGAAGATAATTCTTCTGCTTCTTGTAAAAATAATAGACGAGAACAAACATCTTCTGCTTCTTGTAAAAATAATAGACGAGAACAAACATCTTCTGCTTCTTGTAAAAATAATAGACGAGAACAAACATCTTCTGCTTCTTGTAAAAATAATAGACGAGAACAAACATCTTCTGCTTCTTGTAAAAATAATAGACGAGAACAAACAACTTCTGCTTCTTGTAAAAATAATAGACGAGAACAAACATCTTCTGCTTCTTGTAAAAATAATAGACGAGAACAAACATCTTCTGCTTCTTGTAAAAATAATAGACGAGAACAAACATCTTCTGCTTCTTGTAAAAATAATAGACGAGAACAAACATCTTCTGCATCTTGTAAAATAAGAGACGAGAACAAACATCTTCTCGCTTCTTGTAAAAATAATAGACGAGAACAAACATCTTCTGCTTCTTGTAAAAATAATAGACGAGAACAAACATCTTCTGCTTCTTGTAAAATAAGAGACGAGAACAAACATCTTCTGCTTCTTGTAAAAATAATAGACGAGAACAAACATCTTCTGCTTCTTGTCAAAATAAAAGACGAGAACAAACATCTTCTGCTTCTTGTAAAATAAGAGACGAGAACAAACATCTTCTGCTTCTTGTAAAAATAATAGACGAGAACAAACATCTTCTGCTTCTTGTAAAAATAATAGACGAGAACAAACATCTTCTGCTTCTTGTAAAAATAATAGACGAGAACAAACATCTTCTGCTTCTTGTAAAATAAGAGACGAGAACAAACATCTTCTGCTTCTTGTAAAAATAATAGACGAGAACAAACATCTTCTGCTTCTTGTCAAAATAATAGACGAGAACAAACATCTTCTGCTTCTTGTAAAATAAGAGACGAGAACAAACATCTTCTGCTTCTTGTAAAAATAATAGACGAGAACAAACATCTTCTGCTTCTTGTAAAAATAATAGACGAGAACAAACATCTTCTGCATCTTGTAAAATAAGAGACGAGAACAAACATCTTCTGCTTCTTGTAAAAATAATAGACGAGAACAAACATCTTCTGCTTCTTGTAAAAATAATAGACGAGAACAAACATCTTCTGCTTCTTGTAAAATAAGAGACGAGAACAAACATCTTCTGCTTCTTGTAAAAATAATAGACGAGAACAAACATCTTCTGCTTCTTGTAAAAATAATAGACGAGAACAAACATCTTCTGCTTCTTGTAAAATAAGAGACGAGAACAAACATCTTCTGCTTCATGTAAAAATAATAGACGAGAACAAACATCTTCTGCTTCTTGTAAAAATAATAGACGAGAACAAACATCTTCTGCTTCTTGTAAAATAAGAGACGAGAACAAACATCTTCTGCTTCTTGTAAAAATAATAGACGAGAACAAACATCTTCTGCTTCTTGTAAAAATAATAGACGAGAACAAACATCTTCTGCTTCTTGTAAAATAAGAGACGAGAACAAACATCTTCTGCTTCTTGTAAAAATAATAGACGAGAACAAACATTTCTGCTTCTTGTAAAATAAGAGACGAGAACAAACATCTTCTGCTTCTTGTAAAAATAATAGACGAGAACAAACATCTTCTGCTTCTTGTAAAAATAATAGACGAGAACAAACATCTTCTGCTTCTTGTAAAATAAGAGACGAGAACAAACATCTTCTGCTTCTTGTAAAAATAATAGACGAGAACAAACATCTTCTGCTTCTTGTAAAATAAGAGACGAGAACAAACATCTTCTGCTTCTTGTAAAAATAATAGACGAGAACAAACATCTTCTGCTTCTTGTAAAAATAATAGACGAGAACAAACAACTTCTGCTTCTTGTAAAAATAATAGACGAGAACAAACATCTTCTGCTTCTTGTAAAAATAATAGACGAGAACAAACATCTTCTGCTTCTTGTAAAAATAATAGACGAGAACAAACATCTTCTGCTTCTTGTAAAAATAATAGACGAGAACAAACATCTTCTGCATCTTGTAAAATAAGAGACGAGAACAAACATCTTCTGCTTCTTGTAAAAATAATAGACGAGAACAAACATCTTCTGCTTCTTGTAAAAATAATAGACGAGAACAAACATCTTCTGCTTCTTGTAAAATAAGAGACGAGAACAAACATCTTCTGCTTCTTGTAAAAATAATAGACGAGAACAAACATCTTCTGCTTCTTGTCAAAATAAAAGACGAGAACAAACATCTTCTGCTTCTTGTAAAATAAGAGACGAGAACAAACATCTTCTGCTTCTTGTAAAAATAATAGACGAGAACAAACATCTTCTGCTTCTTGTAAAAATAATAGACGAGAACAAACATCTTCTGCTTCTTGTAAAAATAATAGACGAGAACAAACATCTTCTGCTTCTTGTAAAATAAGAGACGAGAACAAACATCTTCTGCTTCTTGTAAAAATAATAGACGAGAACAAACATCTTCTGCTTCTTGTCAAAATAATAGACGAGAACAAACATCTTCTGCTTCTTGTAAAATAAGAGACGAGAACAAACATCTTCTGCTTCTTGTAAAAATAATAGACGAGAACAAACATCTTCTGCTTCTTGTAAAAATAATAGACGAGAACAAACATCTTCTGCATCTTGTAAAATAAGAGACGAGAACAAACATCTTCTGCTTCTTGTAAAAATAATAGACGAGAACAAACATCTTCTGCTTCTTGTAAAAATAATAGACGAGAACAAACATCTTCTGCTTCTTGTAAAATAAGAGACGAGAACAAACATCTTCTGCTTCTTGTAAAAATAATAGACGAGAACAAACATCTTCTGCTTCTTGTAAAAATAATAGACGAGAACAAACATCTTCTGCTTCTTGTAAAATAAGAGACGAGAACAAACATCTTCTGCTTCATGTAAAAATAATAAGACGAGAACAAACATCTTCTGCTTCTTGTAAAAATAATAGACGAGAACAAACATCTTCTGCTTCTTGTAAAATAAGAGACGAGAACAAACATCTTCTGCTTCTTGTAAAAATAATAGACGAGAACAAACATCTTCTGCTTCTTGTAAAAATAATAGACGAGAACAAACATCTTCTGCTTCTTGTAAAATAAGAGACGAGAACAAACATCTTCTGCTTCTTGTAAAAATAATAGACGAGAACAAACATTTCTGCTTCTTGTAAAATAAGAGACGAGAACAAACATCTTCTGCTTCTTGTAAAAATAATAGACGAGAACAAACATCTTCTGCTTCTTGTAAAAATAATAGACGAGAACAAACATCTTCTGCTTCTTGTAAAATAAGAGACGAGAACAAACATCTTCTGCTTCTTGTAAAAATAATAGACGAGAACAAACATCTTCTGCTTCTTGTAAAATAAGAGACGAGAACAAACATCTTCTGCTTCTTGTAAAAATAATAGACGAGAACAAACATCTTCTGCTTCTTGTAAAAATAATAGACGAGAACAAACATCTTCTGCTTCTTGTAAAATAAGAGACGAGAACAAACATCTTCTGCTTCTTGTAAAAATAATAGACGAGAACAAACATCTTCTGCTTCTTGTAAAAATAATAGACGAGAACAAACATCTTCTGCTTCTTGTAAAAATAATAGACGAGAACAAACATCTTCTGCTTCTTGTAAAAATAATAGACGAGAACAAACATCTTCTGCTTCTTGTAAAAAATTTGACGAGAACAAACATCTTCTGCTTCTTGTAAAAATAATAGACGAGAACAAACATCTTCTACTTCTTGTAAAAATAATAGACGAGAACAAACATCTTCTGCTTCTTGTAAAAATAATAGACGAGAACAAACATCTTCTGCTTCTTGTAAAAATAATAGACGAGAACAAACATCTTCTGCTTCTTGTAAAAATAATAGACGAAAACAAACATCTTCTGCTTCTTGTAAAAATAATAGACGAGAACAAACATCTTCTGCTTCTTGTAAAAATAATAGACGAGAACAAACATCTTCTGCTTCTTGTAAAAATAATAGACGAGAACAAACATCTTCTGCTTCTTGTAAAAATAATAGACGAGAACAAACATCTTCTGCTTCTTGTAAAAATAATAGACGAGAACAAACATCTTCTGCTTCTTGTAAAAATAATAGACGAGAACAAACAACTTCTGCTTCTTGTAAAAATAATAGACGAGAACAAACATCTTCTGCTTCTTGTAAAAATAATAGACGAGAACAAACATCTTCTGCTTCTTGTAAAAATAATAGACGAGAACAAACATCTTCTGCATCTTGTAAAATAAGAGACGAGAACAAACATCTTCTGCTTCTTGTAAAAATAATAGACGAGAACAAACATCTTCTGCTTCTTGTAAAAATAATAGACGAGAACAAACATCTTCTGCTTCTTGTAAAACTAATAGACGAGAAGAAACTTCTTGAATTATTATGAACGGGAACAAACTTCTACATCAACATGAAACAAAATGGACGAGAGCAACTTTTTAAATCATAATGGACGAGATTAAATTTCTTTTGCTTCTTGAATCATTACGAACAAGAAAAAACTTCTTCTGCTTCTTGAATTATTACGAACAAAATAACTTCTGCTTCTTAATGTAATAGAAAAAAATTCTTGAGCCATAATGAACAAGAATAAACATCTTCTGGTAAAAAAATGGATAAGACAAAACTGATTGTATTATTATAGATAGGAACAAACTTCTATTTGAATTATAATGAACGAAAACAACTTCTTCCTGAATCAAAATAGACAAGATTAAATTTCTTCAACTTCTTGAATAATTATTGACGAGAAGAAACTTATTCTGCTACTTGAAATATAATGGATGAGAAAAAACTTCTTTTTGAATCATAATGGATGAGAACAAATTTCATATTCATTTTTAATCATAATGGACGAGAACTAACTTCTCATTCTTCTTGAATTATAATAAACAAGAAATTACTTCTGATTCTTGAATTATAGTAGAAGAGAACAAAAACATTCTTCTGGAATCCTAATAGACGAGAACAAACCTCTTTATCTTCTTGATGAAATGGGCGAGAAGAAACTCCTTTTTCCTCTTGAATCCCAATGAACGAGAACAAATTTCTTCTCCTTAAATCATAAAAGGCGAGAACAAACTTCTTTTTCTTCTTGAATCACAAGAGACGAGAACAAATTTGTTATTTTCCTTAAATCATAATGGACGAGAACAATCTTTTTATTCTTCTTTAATCATAATGGACGAGAACAAACTTCTCATTCTTTCTTCATCATAATGGAGGACAAGCTTTTTCTGCTTCATGAATCATAATGGAAAAGAGAAAACCTGCTTTGTAAACACATTTAGCCCATTTAACGGGGACCAAATGTGATATACCTCCTCTAGTGTAATTGTCTTGAATCAAAACGCCAAGGATAAACCGCTGCTTCTTTGCTTATAATAGTAATGATTCTACCAAAATGACGAGTCTCATAAATGTCAGTTCATAAAAACTTCATAACAATCTACAAGGCAAATGACGAATTAATCTTTTTAAACACAATGACTTCAACATGTAAATAAAATATACAATTGTATTTTTCTGGTCTCTTTAACAATGTGATAATTTGCCATGGGTGAAGTAGGTTTCGGTCTGAATATCAATACACACACATACAAGACGGATCATCTAATAGACCTGTCTTATCTTCTCAACTATCAAAACCTCAACTGTTATCTGTAACCGCTGAAATCCAACTCCCAATTACAACTAAATTTTACTTTTTTTCATACGGTTACCTTGACGTCTCTTCTGCTCTTTTAACAGCTGTGAATTCCTGAGCAAGTTTTTTTTTTTTCAGACGATGACCCTTCTAACATCACTAGTCATAACAAAAACTCTAGATCCGCACGTGCATTTTTGCACTTATTTAGATTTTAAAACAATACCGATTTTTTTTTTCAAATCTTATAACGAAATAAGCATCGCTTACCGCAAAATACACTTTCCGGCAAAAAATACTCCGACCAAGATATTATAGTTACCAATTTACCTCAATAATAGATAGAATGAAAGAAAGAAAAACCGATAGATTGATAGATAAAAGAAACAAAAGACAGATACAGATAATAGATAGAATTAAACAGAAAGTAAGCAGAAAACATAGTTACATAGACAAATAGATACATAAAATCAAAGCTAGATAGATAGATAGAAAGAAAGAAAGAAAGAAAGAAAGAAAGAAAGAAATGAGATTTATTTGTAGATAATAGATAGAATAGAAGAAAGAATGATATACTGAAATAAAGTAACATAGAGAGTTAAAAAGTATGCGTTTTGTTTAAGTCTCTGGCCAGAAGAATGTTTAGAATAAATGGTAAAATACTAGCAATTATGAAAACGTCGATTAGTCGGGCGCCTAACAGCAAACATTTCAAGTGGACTTTAAAAAGCAATCAATCTTTTTTGGAGGGTATAACACTTCAAAATACGTTAGAACAGAGCAGAAATAATCCAACCGCTGTCAGCATAAAGTAAAATATGCACGAGAAAAGGAAAAGACTAAACAGGAGATTATCTTTGTTTTTTCAAGGGAAATAACTCTGTGATCTTCATTCCTGTCTGGCCACTTGTAACGATATCGAAGCCATTCAAATATGTGACAGAGCAAAACATTTTTAAATGTTAAAAAGAAAAGCAGTACTTATGAAAATTGTTCATTGTGAAAGGAAACTTGTTTTAAAAAATAACAAGAAACTTTGGTGCAAATATACTGATGCTTGTAAAAGTTAAATCCTGCAATATGCTTTTCTATACTGAAAATTAACCGAATATAGGGCTTAGATGCCACTCAAGGTAGAGGGCTGCTGCTGAAATGTTCATGATGAAAGAGGTGTATCTTATTAACTCTTTAATCTTTTGCAATATTTGATCCTTCATATTTAAGCCATTCGTTTGTGGACAAAATGTCAACATAAAAAATGCCCAATATAGTAAATGTTCAACATTTCATCCCACATGTTTAAAGCATTCATTTGTTGACAAGGCATCAACATTCAACAATCTCAATTATGAAGAATATGCAATATTTTATCCTCCATATTTAAGGCATTCATTTGTGGACTAAAGGTCAACATACAAAAATGTATAATATGACGAATATCTATCTTTTCACCAGCCATATTTAAGACATTTGTGGAGAAGAGGTCAGCATTATGACAAATGTGTAACTTTCTATCGTCCATATTTAAGTCATTAATTTCTGAGCAAAACGTTAACAGAGAAAAATGTCAGCGGTAGCTGGGTAATATTTGAACTTAGAACCGAGCGTCCGCGATTTCAAATTGACCCTGTGTCACAACTCACTATTGTGGGGGAGTAGGTAAACATTCCTACAGCAAAAGTGCAACTTTTCATCCTCCATATTTGAAGCATTCATTTGTGCAAAAGACGTAAACATTGAACAACGTCAGACTCGCAAATTAACGGTGTAAGATTTCTATCAAGAACACGCCAGAAATCGGTACAAAAGCAAACGCTAGCATTGAATATTATCTGTTTTTTTTTGTTTTGTTTTTTTTTATCATGTCAGTCCAAGCAAAGTGGAACCACTACTTGTGCCCAGTGGGTTAGAGAGACACAGAAACAAAGACAGAGAAAAATGGGTGAAAGAGGCGTTGAAGAAATTAAAAAAAAAAGGATGGAATTCAGAGAGATAATGTATAGCAGTTGAAGTTGCATTTAAACTTTTGGAGGTTGTAGCTATCAGGAAAGCAAGTAAACGGAAGGGTGTTCTACAGGTGTGAAACCCGAGAAAAAAAAACTGTTAGAGTAAAAGATGCGGTTACATTAAACTTTATCAATGGTAAAAGACTGGTACGTAGATGCCAATAGAGTAGCACGCGTAAACCACCATTTTCTATAAACAATGAAAACTGGGCATTAACTTTTCGAGCTGATAAAATAAGAATGAACGCATCTTATTGCTTAATTTATTTACCAACTCAGTATTTCATAGGTTTCTATGTCTCCCTTAAAAAGAGACTTTGTGCCATAATCGCCAATGCAAGCCACACGTAGGGAGACTCAATTCATCTAAATATTCGACAAGTAATTTGGACATTTTCCCGTTGTGGTGCAATAGATATCGACTCAGAATGAGAAATTGGAGATCCGAGTTCGAATTCTAGTTAAATCCGTTTCTTTTTCTTTATGCGCAAATACCCTTGAGAAAGGTACGAATCCATCTCTTCTCCCTCCAGCTATGGGTTGACTAGAGTGACATACTGGGTTCTATAGCCTTGCTTGGCAACCAGTCTACATTAGAAAGAAATGACAAACTCCTGCGGGAAAATGTTCTGCATAATCAGTCATATCTCGAAAAGTGACATGATCGCCCAAGCGTGAATCACGTATCTATTAACTGATAGACTGAACCTTTAATAATACGTTTTTATCTTTAAAATTTCATTTTTTATAGGCTAAACACTCACGAATAATAAAAAACAAAATTTTTTTAAGTTAAGGGAAACCAGTTTGCGTGTAAATTCGTTGCAAATTGGTCCCTTGAGGAATCCAAAATAATATGCTCGTACTATGTAATTCTTGAAAATGTAAAAAACAAAAGTTTTATGGTGTAAGGGACAATGGCTATGAATGTAAAATCGGATAGCCGAATACAAATTCCAGTCGGGAGCGATACATTCATTTACGCGCAAACACCATGAGACAATGCATGAATCCATCTCTTTTTCACCCCCACTAGCTATGGGTTGAATAGATGAACAGGATGCTCCGGTGACAACTAATTTACCGCAGAGAGAAACGGGAACCTACTTCGGAAAAATACTTTTGCCTCGTCAGTCATGAATCAAATTAAATACAATCGCCCAGACGTGTATAATGTATAGCACTGAAGTGACTGATTCAATATCTACATTTTGAAAAACGTTAGTCGTGGTTTGTTTTTTACCATGATTTTCAAAAGATCTGAGAGCCACTAGAAGCAGTTGGTTGTATAATAAGATGCACAGTTTATGAGCATATGACGGAAAGATAATGGTTAACTTTAGACTTGAACAGGTTAAGATTGTAATTTAAAGTAACAAGTAATAATAACTTCTAGATATAAGACTTCGTGATAAACAATATTCTTTTAAGAATTTCCTTTTTAACAGCGAAGAATAAATTCTTAGAATTTCTTACTCTTGAGCATGCAACGTAAATATTTGTTTCCGGAAACAAATATCAACTTTTGAAGCGTTTGGCCTTGTGATTGGCGTTTGCAAAGTTACGAAAACGTAAAAGTAGTCAAATTCGAGTTGTTTACGGTCGAAATAAATTGATTTCAATATATATTTAAATTATACTGTATTTTATACTCCCTTACCTGTTTGCACTTCTCGCCGAAATTTGGCTACAATCTGTAAATGTGTGGCTATTTTAGAAGGAGAAACTGACGGACTAACAAAAAACACAATTTTATATACAGATGCCAGGAATGTAATCCAAATGTCTTGGCTCGTTTTTATATCATTCTCAGATCTGAACTAACAAAATGTATTGTTGTTGTCTTAAGATGCTACAGTCAACTGATTTCTCTCTCGAGGTTTTATTTGCCTATCATTGAAATGTTAGAAATGTTATTTTTTATTTAATCATATCACCCCAAGAAAGGCGATAACGCCACTGATGCGCAGGGGGCTACGTAAGGATAAAAAGAATGGAAAAGAGAAAGCCGGAAACCACATACTAAACAGAAAACAAGGGCTGAGCCTCTTCACCTGTTCAAAAGACGTGGGTGGAGTGTGAACCGGGCGATAGTTTAGTCTATCTACTCCAATTGAAAAAAGAAAAGAAAAGAAGGAAAGGATTGGAAAAGAGAAAACCGGAAACCGCATCGTAAACGGGAAACAAGGGATGAGCCTCTTCACCTGTTCAATAGATGTGGGTGGAGTGTGAACCGGGCGATAGTTTAGTCTATCTACTCCAATTGAAAAAAAAAATAAAAAATTTAATCTATCTACTCCAATTGAAAAAAAAAAAAATAAGGAAAACAGTGAAAAGATTGGAAAAGAGAAAACCGGAAACCGCATCCTAAACAGGAAACAAGGGATGAGCCTCTTCACCTGTTCAAAAGATGACAGCTTTAATTATCACTTTTACTTATTTATTATCTCTTATAATCTTACATAAAGAATAGTTCGCAAGTTTCTGTAAAATACCAGTAGCTTTTCTTGAGACTATCCACTTTTAGCGATGTTATATTTTACCATATTGCTACATTTATTAAAATTCTTCTTTGTCTGGCCATTTGTTGAAATTGAATCCTTTACGAGGCCTTTATGTATTTTACTGTTTTTAACCTCATTGGCATAAACGGCACCATCATAATTATCATAATTTTTATGAACACAATCAATACTTTTTGTAAAATCTATTTTATCCTTTTTATTCTGTTCCGTTTCGTTTCTTTTCACGTCGCAATATTGTGTGTTTTCTGATGAATCAAACCGGCAGTCAAGTGAAGGTTACATACTGACATCTTATTTTCATCCATCCAATCAGCACACGATAACAAGATGGAGAATTGACGTCACCAGTAGCATAATCTTAAACCAATGGGAGACTCCAATCCAAACCATAGAAGACGCGGACATATCTACAAAAAATATTCAAGAAAAATAAAACACGAAATGAAACATAGAATAAATCAGGGATGAATTTTAAAACACAATAACTCGAAAAAAAATTAAACAAGAGAAGAAATCGCTTTAATACCAAAACATGACAATGATGTCGAAATAGCTTTTTTTTGTACCAGTTTTGAGATACAGTAAAATGTTCCATAAATTTTAATACGTTCAATCTTAGTCAAGTAGTTCCAGCGGAAGACAACTGTTGTTGACTAAACCACAGGAAGAGAAGGTTGTAAGGAACGAAGACTATTAGAATGATTAAGAAAGATAATTGATCCTTGCTTCGAAGGGATAAAAATTTAAGCTTTCAATGATGCATGGACGTGGGTGACTGTTCTAAAAAAGGTTGTTCTTGAGAAAAAGCCGAGTAACTTAAAAGTATATTTAGCTTGTAAATCTTATGTTTGAGGATTACACTTTTGGTTCTGAAAACTTATGACATTGACTATTTTGAATTAGCTAATTAGCTAATTTGATTTAAAAAAGGTTGTCATTGAACAAACGGTTATGCTTAAAGAAAATACCAACTTGCCACATTAATTTAGGCTGGCTAATAGCAAAGAAAAACAGACAAACGTAAAAGATAGTAATGAAGCTTTATTCAATGAAATCTAACTACTGACCGTATAGTTTGATTCATGGTCATCAGCAGAAAGAGAAGCTCAAAATGCCAACTACAGGTCGGGGGTACTGAAATCAAATACCTGGGAAGGACGGAATGTGCGAAACACGTTGACATGGCCATGGACGCAGTTCAAAAGCTAAGCAGAAAAATGAGAGAAAAGAGGATTTCGTTGGAGACAAAGAAAAGAATACTGGTAGTTGTGTGATATTTTCCCTCCTATATAACTGCGAATGCTGGAAAATCTCCTCAAAAATGAAGGGGAGACTCGAAGCAATAGAAATATGGTTCTACAGTAGGATGCTGAGGATACCATGGACCGAACATGTGAGCTAAGAAAAGGTTTAAGATATAATGAAAACGAAAAGGAAACTTATACTTAACATTCTAGAACATGGAATGAGAAAGGATGGCTTGGAGAATTTAATACTTACAAGATGAATAGAGGGAAAAAGAAACATAGAAAATCAACGCGTTACATACTCGATGGGCCTGAGCAAGTGGATGGCGGAGCCGGGTTTGAGAGAGATGCTAAGAAGTGTTAAGAGCGACAAAGAATAGTGGTAAGGGGAGGTCTATGATCGCTTACGTCCTGAACGGACACGACACATAAATAAGAATAAGTTCGAAGGAGAAATAACTCTGGTAGCCTTCATTATAATACATAAATATGTACTTAAATAAAATTACAACAATGACTGAAAGATGTTATAAAGAAAAAGAGGCGAACATTTAACATTGTTATTAAGCTTTATTCAATGCATGTTGATCCCTGGTTATATATGAGACTTGACCGTTGCTTTTAAAGTAGAGTAGTTCAAGGGAAAGACAACTCTGGTGACCTTGGCTAAACTTTCATAAGCTATTTTATGTCTTATTTACACAAATACATCCAGAAAAAAAGAAGAAAAGAAATGAACGGACAGATACAAGCAAAGTACTCTTTAAAATGAACTATCATGAGTGTGTTTGGCTTTAAAAAAGAATTCAACATAACATTGAATGTTCCTGAGAATGCAATTCATAAGCAGAGCAACTTACAGGAGCATACGGAGGGTAGATACAAGGGTAAATCAGAAAGTAAAGAGAAGTTTTGTAATTACGCGGATGGGCGCAATAAATTAAGAATTTATAATTCTCACACATATGTCATTGAAATCAGTTAGAAAAAAATTAACATTGGATAATTTGTTCATAATTTCAATATACAACAACTTTTAAAAAATAAAATCGCTAATTAAACAGACGCACTTTGACAGCCAAATTTAATACAACGGTTTTTAACAAAATCAGAATCATTATATATATATATATATATATATATATATATATATATATATATATATATATATATGTGTGTGTGTGTGTGTGTGTGTGTGTGTGTATACATTGATACAATGCTTTTATAAACTTTTTGTAATGAAAAAGTTATATATATTAAGCATTACTATGTATCGCGCACTCTTTATAAAAGTAAAATGCATGAGCAGTGGATTTTCATATACCGTTCATTAACTTCCTTATAATGTATTGTTGCAATACATAAATATAGTGTTCCAATATGAATACATACTTACAATATATATATATATATATATATATATATATATATATATATACTTCGTTGTTTACTGTTTGCTGCTTATCATATATATATATATATATATATATATATATATGATAAGCAGCAAACAGTAAACAACGAAGTATATATATATATATATATATATATATTTGTCATCCACATACAAGCCTGTTCCGTTGTATCACAGCTCATCACAGTTTATATATTTATAATTAGTGTTTAATTTCCATAATTTTTGCGCCAACATAGTTGTTTTTAGTAGTTTTACTGATAAAATGTATTTTTGAAAGCAGGCTTTTTATCATAAAGTGCTCGATATAGGGGTGTAGATAAGTACAAAGAGCTTGTTTCTTTAACATAGCAGCATTCAGGAAACTTCTAAGTCAGCATGAATCTGTTTTGTTAAAGAGACAAACTCTTTGTGTATATATATATATATATATATATATATATATATATATATATATATATATATGATAAAAATATAGTTTTAAAGTATTTAAATTATTTGGGATTAAAGGTTATTGAGGAAGAAGGTATTGCAGAATCTGATACAGGTCTGATAGAGTGAAAGAGAGACAGGGGATAGCAACGCATGATATAACGGGCTTGAGCAGTTGGATGGCAGAGCGAGGTTTGGGTGGGGTAACAGGAGAAAGAGTCACTAGGGATGGAGAGATGTAGAAGGCCATGATCAACTACGTTCTGAAAGAGGACAGCACATAAAAAAGAAAGATGCCCTGACGGATGCGTTTAATCATGAATTAGACTATCGCTGCTGGGTATTGACTTCAATGTCCACTTTTTATCTACTTCTTTCTCTCTCTCTCTCTCTCTCTGTATACACATACACACACATATATTTAGTGTATCGATGCAGCAAATAGTTTTCTAAACGTGTATTGTTAAATATAACAGACAATGTTTTTTATGTGTATTCATGAGCCGTTCTAAATATCGTATTTTGGCTTTAATTTCAAATTACAAATTTACGACTTCTGTCTGCTATTCGGTGACTGTTATCGTCGCATAGCAATGTTTATGTTAATACAAGACAATACCATCGTTAATGATGGATGTCTTTATGTTAACGTCCATGTAACCTCTCTGAAGATGGGTCATGTGCACCAGCATAATAAAAAATATCCAAATGTTAGACACTTTTTTCTACCTGAAACTAAAGTCAAAATACGATGTTTAGAACGGATCATTATTAAACATAAGAGACATTCATTGTCTGTAATTTAACAATATATTTTCAGAATATATATATATATATATATATATATATATATATATATACTTTTGTATTTGAATCTGATGAAGCCTTGAATGGTGTAAACGCGTAATCAAATCTACATATTTTCAATTAAACCTGTTTCATTTGTCAAATTTCTTTAAAACTTTATCAGGATTCTATGTTTATTTTATGCGTGTGTGTGTGTGTGTGTGTGTGTGTGTGTGTGTGTGTGTGTGTGTGTGTGTGTGTGTGTGTGGGCTTGTATTCTTCAGGCATAATTCCAGTCATATTTGTAGCTTTTACGAATGCAGAGGACTTAGAATTCATATGCGTAGGGTGGAAATATATGTTAGTACTTTGAGAGTATTCTACGCGTGCTTCGTTAGATAACTTTTACTTTGATGAATTTTAGTCCCTCTATAACACACGCGTTATATTTATAAAGCAAACACACACACACACACACACACACACACAAACACACACACATACATATGTATATACATATAAATCAGATGGCTACACCATGTAAATATATATATATGTGTGTGTGTGTGTGTGTGTGTGTGTGTGTGTGTGTGCGTGCGTGCGTGCGAGTGCTGTGTTATATACGAAAGCACCGAAAAATTTTCCTTTAATTTTATTTATTTTTCCCTGCTTCTGCTCTGGAGTTTGTCACTGGGGTCGTAGCTGCGAAAATTCTTCGAATTCTAAGCGCTTTAGGCTTTCGTAAGACATTTTCAAAAAAAAGATTATGATGGATTTTCTCCATACAAGTGAGGAAATTGTTAATAAAATATAAGAAATATTTCTGTATAAATATTTTGTACGTATTTCTTGATCTTGAAAAATGTTTGACGATGGGTTTGATTTATATTCGTTTTTTTAACCCTATGTTCTTTTAGTATGTGTGTATTTTATTTGTTGTTGTTCTTGTTTTTTACATAATCGTTCCACCCCAAGCAAGGCAGTCCCACTAACAATGCGTAGAGGGGGTGTTGTTTTCTTTTTCTGTAAAACTGCAACTGCACAAATGTTATTTTAAATCTGTAAACTAAGTTATACCTGCATTGCAAATGTAACTGCAAAACTAAATCCAAATGCCCGTTAAAAAAGTAGTTTACAAACCAACGTAATATACCAACCTACTGTAAGAACATCCAGATCAGCTTCAAATCGGAATCACATAAAGTCCCTGGAAACATATAATAAGCTACTCACAGGAAAAATATTTAACAAAAATATGAAAATATCACAACAAAGCCAGATTTGGTGGTTGTGCCCGCTACGGAGATTGTCGAATTGCAGAAAACGGTAAGATGCATAGGCAACAGGAGGGCGGTCATTATTCAGCTAGAATAGCACATCGTGTATTTTTTGCAGAAGTGGAATCAAAAAACGTTGAACACTGACGTGGGTATATGTAACATTTCATCCACAAATAAATTTGAGTGAAAATATTATAATTATGGCACCCGATACCAAGAATTGAACTGGCGTGATGTAGAAAAATATCCACAGGAAGATGTATATATCCCCAGGTCTACGTTGCACTTTAGTAATAATATAGTTTTTTTATACTATTGTTTCCCAATACAAGAGCACCTCAAGGTAGTGAGTAATTGAATGATGTAACCTTAAGGTCGTACAAAAAGAATGTTTGAGGTGCATATTATGAAGATAGGTATGTTAATTTCTTTCTATCTATCTATCTATCTATCTATCAATCATGGCGCCATCACTGACAGACTGAATGAACTCTTCCAAGCATTACTTATTCCTGCCCTCACAAGAGGTGTGAGGGAGTAGCCTGAGGAGAGCGCCCTCAGAGCGGCCCGAAATCAGCCAAGAGTCGGTCTACGAACACTGCTACCTTTACTACCATTACGAGTCCTCAGTTCTAAGGTCGAGGGTCGAATCTTAGTATTCCACATTAACTCGTATTATCGTTCCTAATAACCAAACTCCAATATTGTATTTATTCCGTATTTAATATATATCCGTATTTTCCTATTTGGTTGTTTTTACGTTATTCTTACTGGACCTTTAACCAAGTTCACGACACTATCTATCTATCTATCTATCTATCTATCTATCTATCTATCTCATCTCAGTCTGTTCATATCTATCTATCTATCTATCTATCTATCTATCTATCTATCTATCTATCTATCTATCTATCTCAGTCTGTTCATATCTATCTATCTATCTATCTATCTATCTATCTATCTATCTATCTATCTCAGTCTGTTCATATCTATCTATCTATCTATCTATCTATCTATCTATCTATCTATCTATCTCAGTCTGTTCTATATCTATCTATCTATCTATCTATCTATCTATCTCAGTCTGTTCATATCTATCTATCTATCTATCTATCTATCTAAGTCTGTTCTATCTATCTATCTATCTATCTATCTATCTATCTATCTATCTCAGTCTGTTCATATCTATCTATCTATCTATCTATCTATCTATCTATCTATCTATCTATCTATGTATCTATCTATCTATCTATCTATCTATCTATCTATCTATCTATCTATCTATGTCAGTCTGTTCATATCTATCTATCTATCTATCTATCTATCTATCTATCTATCTATCTATCTATCTATCTCAGTCTGTTCATATCTATCTATCTATCTATCTATCTATCTATCTATCTATCTATCTATCTATCTATCTATCTCAGTCTGTTCATATCTATCTATCTATCTATGTCAGTCTGTTCATATCTATCTATCTATCTATCTATCTATCTATCTATCTATCTATCTATCTATCTATCTATCTTAGTCTGTTCATATCTATCTATCTTAGTCTGTTCATATCTATCTATCTTAGTCTTTTCATATCTATCTATCTATCTATCTATCTATCTATCTTAAATAGAAAGATAGATATGAATAGTTCGAGATAAATATACTGAGTAATAAATAAATGAATATTGAAATGATGAGATTACCTAGGATGTATTGAAGAATCAGCCACTGTGAAATCTCTCTCCCACGTAAATGAGATATGCGCAAAGGAAATCACTTTAGCTCTGTTACTGTTTTACTGGTGGTGCGCTTGACTGAGCCGAAATAGGTCAACGTTTTAAAATGATCATTTTCTGACTTTTTTTAAATCAGTAGGAAAGATACCTCTTACTACAGCTTAATAAATAGACACTGACATAGTAGCTTACGCAAGAAATCTATACAGTTGTACATAAGCATTATATTTCGTGGATACTCGCGTGGACATTCCCCTTTTTATAAAATGAAGTTAATATCTTCCAGCCCCGATTGTAATTCCACTGTTTAAAACCAAATATAATCTATCTATCTATCTTAGTCTGGGCCAAAATCCTCATCTCCTTTGTTATTAATACTTTCCTGCCTTCTGTTTAGCTTTCTGGGATGAAAAAGTTATCATTATTTATATTGTGAACGATTATCTTTATTTTGTTGCTATTTTCAACTGTTTTCCTTCTGTCTAAATATTTAAGATAAATGACTATCTCAACCACGTTTCTACTAAATACGAGAGTCATTCAATAAATAAGGTGAATGTTTGGTATAAAGACTTTTGATACAGATAGAAGCTTACTATTTTTTTCAACGTAATCTCCTAGTAGTGTCACACACTTTTCTCATCTGTGCACAAGCTTCCGTATTCCCTCAGCGTATTCTTTGGACTCATATCTCAGCCAATCGCACACAGCACTTTTGACTTCATCGTCACTTTCAACCTTCGTGCCTTTCGTGAACGCTCTCAAGGGACCAAACAAGTGAAAGTCTGGGCTAAAAGGGGGATGAGGAAGCAGTTCCCAGCCCAGCTCGTTGATGGTCTGCACCGTTTGGGCTGCTGTGTGAGGCCTTGCGTTGTCTTGATGCAAGACGACTCCATGTGACTGATGACCCCTGCTTTTGTTCTACAGATATGCTCAAAGTCCTTGCAATGTCATCCACTGCCGCCCTTCTGTCAGACTGAAAGAGGTTATTGACTGATTCGATCTCCTCAGGAGACCTCACTTCTGCAGGCCTCCTAGGCCTGTTTTCACCCTCAACACTGCTCCGTCCTTCTTTAAACAATTTAGCCCACTTGTAGACATTTTTTGGCTGAAACATGTGGCACTATACACAGTTGACATTCTCCTATGAATTTCAACTGGTTTGCACCTTTCAGCAACCAAAAACTTGATAAGTGACCTATGTTCAATGTAGGAGCATGCTTCTTGGTCGGCCATCTTTGTTAAATCTCCAAAACGCTCAAAGTTTTTTTTTTTAATCTGCCAAAAATAAAAAAATCCCTTTGAAAAAGAAGTAAAGGAAAAATTTTTAAAAAAAGTAAGCTGCTATCTGTATTAAAAGTTCTTATACTGAAAAATTCACCTTATTTATTGAATGATCTTGTATTATGTTCATGGTTATAAGAAAAGTGTCGGATCATAAAAGACCTTTAATTTTTTTAAAATTATTTCTTTCATCCCAAGCAACGGAATAAAACCACTACAACTCATGAGGTTACTTAGTGGGAAGAATATAAGAAAAATAACAAATATTAATAAAACTGAAAAATTAAAGAACAGAATTAAAATATATCGACTGACAATGCAACTAAATCTTTAAATATCAGATTTAACTGGAGAGCATGAAACGGGAAGAGAGTTCCACAAGCGAAAAGAAAAACTGTCAGCATAGAACTTACGGTTACACGTGGCCATCTCAACACTAAAATGATGAGAACTAACTGCCAATCTAGTCTTCTTCTTCTATGTGCCATGTCCCTTCAGGACATAGGTGATCATAGTCTTCCACGTCTCCCTATTCCTGGTGGCTCTTAGCACGCTTTCTCCAGTTACCCCACCTAAACCCCGCTCTGTCATTCACCTACTCAGGCTCTTCAAACCAATTATCCGCTGCTTTCTCTCTTTCGTTAAATTTGTCTCTTTCTCTCTTTGCTTAAATTCGTAAAGACTAGTTACCATATATGAAAGCTCATCAAATCGATTATCATGAAAATATTTATAGAAAGTACACAGGAAGCTCCATTACGGCGATGGGAAAATGACTGAAGCCTAGATAACATTGAAGATTCTTTGGATGGAAGCACGGTGGCGTATGGGGTCATGGTAGAGAAAAGGGATAGTAGTTTAGATTGAGGAATTAGAGAACCGAGTTCGAATTTCACTCGAATTCATTACATTCACTTACACGTACTAATACCCTTGGGAAAGGTATAAACTGATTTTCTCACTCACTCACTCTCACTCTCTCTCTCTCTCTCTCTCTCTCTCTCTCACTCTTTCTCTCTGTCAGCTATAGGGAAATAGTAGGGCAAACTGAGTTCTATAGCCTTGGTTGACAACCAGTCTACTACAGTATGAATTGGATACCACTGTAGGAAAATCTCTTTTTGAGACCGCTTATGGAGCCAAAATGACCCACGAAATTTTAGGGAAGAAACCGGCTCAACTTTCCCAAAGTGAATGCCGCTACATGCAAGTAAAGAAGCCGAATCAACTTGCCGAGAATAAATGTCGCCACAGGCAAGTAAGAAGTCGACTTAACCTACCCATGGTGAATGCCGCAACAGACAAGTAAAGTAAGATTCTATAGATTGTATTAATGAAGTCTAAAAACAAAGCAGAAACACTAAACCAATTGTGACAATAATATCTACTGCATGCGCGAATGGTAGACTTATAAATGTGTAAGGTACATTCTGGCGAAAAAAAAGTTTCTAGCACGACGCAGCAAACCACCCTTCCTCGCAGCAACCCAAGCAATTGATTCATTATTATCTTTTCACTTCATTTAGGCGGACAAAATGCAATGAGTCACTCTCCTGGGGAGGGGAATAAGATCAGTTATGTTGGTGTAAGAAAAAATGTTCTCTGTGCGTCCCCCAGAGGTCACTTCTCTGAACAACCCACTTTCTTATTTAAATAAATGATCAGCCTAAGAATATAATCCTATCATTTGTTAACATCTTTGCTGATGATACAACAATATAAAACTCCTAACGACCAAAGGTGGACAGTTCTCTTCTATATCCGATCTAGTACTGGGAGCCGGGAACTAGCTGGTTACATTCACTGAGTCGAATACCTAACTTGGTGCATTCCATCACCGCTAATCACACCCCGGACTACCACCAGTCATGATGAACAGATGATTCCACAAGGAGGCACCGTGTATTGTGAGAATATTGGGTCTCAAACTCACACCCGACAAGTGAAACTTTTGTATACGATCCATCGCTAAAGATACAGGTAAAATTATCGGCTTTCTGTAACCACTCCAGTAAATAGATGACTTCTCATGCTAACGTCTATCGTTATAAGAGCCAGATCAAACCGAAAATAGAATAGTGTTACCATACTTGGGTAGGAGCTGCTCTGTCTTCATATTCCAGTTGTTACAGCGTTCAAAAGCATCTCCGAGTCAATGTTAAAGAGGAATTATTTTCCACCCTCCAACCTCTCTCTCACAGGCAGGATGTGGAGAACCCCCCACGGCTCAGTATTTACATTACTAAGACTATTGTCCTCATCTTTGTTGCCATTTGTACGACGTTTCGGTCGTTGTACGCTCCGACCTTCTTCAGGTGCTGCATCAGTGGTGAACAAGTAACTTACAGAGTTAAAGAGAGATAACTCATGACTTCCAGTTGAGGCTATAATCAAGTAATGGAGTTTATATACCTCAGTGATTGTAATAAAGGCTTCGGTTCAAAATTCCTAGCCCCTGAAGAAGGCCGGAGCGTACAACGGCCGAAACGTGGTACAAATGGTAACAAAGATGAAGACAATAATCCGAATAATGTTAATATTGTAAATACTACGTCATCTCAGAAATATAGACAAATACTCTCACGGCTCTATTTCCACGGAATGTTATTGGACGAGCTACATACTTTGGTTCCGTCAGGTCTAATCTTCGCGGTTCGAACCCGTAAATCAACTACATTCCCTTCGAATTTCCTCAACGAGAAGTAACTTTTCGCTAGTGCAGATTCTTTTCGTGAACCACTGCTCTGGGGAACAGACTCCCAAGAGCATGTTTCCCCAATTACTATAATCTTAACCTGTTCAAGTCTAAAGTTAACCATTATTTTCCCATCCTATCTATAGAAACTACCCCTTAACGTTATCATCTACTTTAAACCTTACTTATGTAAGAAGAAAATGTGGAAAACATGGCGAAGATTGAACTCATTTGAGTTAAAATGATGTGTGAAGATGAATTATTCAATATTTATACACATGCCTGAATTTGGAAGCTGAAAGAAAACCAACAAGTAAAGAAGACATCTAATTGTCAAAATCAATTGTAACTAAAATAAAAGAAATAATCAATTGGAATTTCTAGTTGATTAAAATTCTTAAATTGAATACTATCTTTTGGCGCCATGAAAATTGAAGCAATTTAAAGACTCGTGGCTTCGAGAGAAACCACAAGAGTCGATTGCTTTGAATGGATTTATTTTGAACAAAAAATAATAAGATGAAAGAAATATACTTCTAATTACCTCTTTAATGTTCCAATCAGATTATATGCAACCTTCATTGATGAGGAACACCGATTTCTAATTCCTCGTTTATTTTCAATTGATGGCTTCTGAGGAAATTATCGGTACAACCGATGACGCTTGAGGCCTTAAACCCCAGGTACACCTACACAAGTTTAAAAGTTTCAGGGAGAAGAAGAAAACATACAAATGAAAATAAAAATGCAATGTTGTAATTAAATCGACATTTCATCCTCTGACAACCATTTATTCGAGGTATAGCCCAATGGTTTGAATGCTGGACCAAATAAAATGTATTTGGTGTTAGCCAGTCACTCAGTCAAGTGTCATACGTGATACATGCTTGGATGATCATGTCTTGAAAGAGACATAACTGACTGGGCAGAAGATTATCCCGCAGTAGGTCGCCATTACATTCTGCGCTAGACTGGTTGCCAGCCAATCTGTCCTGTTATTTAATCCATAACTGGAAGGAAGAGAGGGATTAATACCTTTCCCAAGAGTATTTGCGCGTAAGTGAATGCAACTGGAATTCGAACTCGGCTTCCCGATTTCTCGGGGTGGTGTAGATTCCTCTAAAAAGAAGTCCTTGAGCATATTTAATGTTTGCTATCCACACTGGGTGGTTAGATTTTAATACAACATTTGCGGAAAATACCTCCCAGATATACCTCCCTATACTTACCACATAATTGTAAATTATAAGCTGGATGAAGACACCATTAGCACTAATGATTTACGGGTTTATGGGAGATATTTTTTTAAATTATTTTGGAATTATTTCTGCCACACCTTGTCAAATGTGCTCAGGCCGCAAAGGTGCGTCCTCATCAAGTAAATAGCTCTAAGGCGGCACTAGATTCATGACATAAAACCCGCAGCATCTTCAATATGGGCAATCGAGCAATAATGTTTGCCTGTAATTTACTTATGCGTGCGGGGTTTCTATATGTAAACGATCATGCGTCACATTCCTTTCAAACACTTATCGTTTGTTAAAATACCATTCGGACACATACTTTCCAACAGCCAACATTAATCTTCAAACATTTAAATACAACGTCAATCGCTATTGACTGTCCTGATTACTCCTTTTGTTCCCACTCATGTTTCTAACTGATCCATTCCCAGTAACACCTAGACTGATGTCGCAATCTCATCAATTAGCTGGTTAAATGTAACCACATACTTACACTTACTTTTCTCGCATTTCTCGGTTGTGGAACTCTCTTCTGGCGCCATGCTTTCTTGCCAACTTTAATCCCTCAAAATATAAGCGCAATGTCAATCGCTATCAACTGTCCTCCTGATTACTCTTCTTTTGTTATCGCTCCATAGCCATGCTTCTGTTTCTAACTCTTCTACACACAGTAACTTCTTGTATCTCAGTGGGTTTAGTGTCTTGCATGGGGTGAAATTGATTAAAAAAGTGTTTGCAGATAAATCCCTACAACAAAGTGGTGTTTACCACGATGCAATATTTAACAAGCACGTCTTGTGATAAATTCAGTAATGCCCACGCTTGATGCATTATGATTGCCTCATCTAAGCTTAGTAAATAACCAAGAGAGCCAACCATCGTTTTTTCGGGTCATTTCTGTAGTGCACTTTATAAATTGTCTGAGAGATCCCTTGCTACTTTCCATCAGTATGGCTGATGCTAACCTCCAGAAGAGTGACTCATTGCCTCTTCCCGTGCTAATGTTCTCGGCTGACATGAAGTGGAGAGATTATATTGAATCCATTGCTAGATTTGCTGCTAGAACAGTTGGTTCATAATGTTGTGCTAGAATATTTCCTCTCCAGAATCCATCTTACAAATATATATATATATATATACCATTCGTCCATGCTTTAAATATTGCTGTGCTGGCGCTCCTGCTACAAGAACTTCTTGAGAAAATCCAAAGAAGAATCTCTAATGGTATTAATTCTTCACTTTCTCACAGTTGTAATGTAGCTTTCCTTTACATTTTCTATAAGTCCCTTTATGGCAATTGTTCTAAAGAATTTCTCTCTATGTTATCTACACTTTACGAATTTTGTTTTGTTTTAGTCAGGATTTTCTACTTATTAGATAGTCCACTAAGTTATAGATTGGAAGCCTCACCACGCTAGATGTTTCTACTACAGTTTCCCTTTCAAGTAGCTTTCTTTCTTTTAGACTGGTTGCCAACCAAGGTTAGAGAAGTGAGTCTATCTTTCTATTTATAATGGGCAGGAGAAATACATTTATACCTTACCCAAGGGTGTTTGTATAAAACACATCAACCTCGACTTGAATTTCAATTCGACATGCCGATCTTGCTTTCCGTACCATTAAACATTACGCTACGAGCCCACCCCTTACGCTGGCTTATTCTGAATAAATACTTTCTTAATGCATACTATGAGGTGATCATTCATAAGCTCATTTCTTACTGTGAGTTCAATCCTCATAGTTGACTAATTACTGTAGTTCTGTGCCAAAATCAAACTAGTAATTCATCACCAAAAAGTTCCCTACAGAATACCCTTAGTTAGAAAATGAACCTTTTCTTCTCATCAGTCGAGTACTAATTGTCGATTCACTTATACATCAGACATGCCTTCTAATAAGGAATTCGAAGCTGTAAGTGGCCGATACTTGTGTTCTTATATCAGATCTAAGCTAACGAATCTATATGTTTATATCAGAGATTAGCTTGGTTGTACAGAGTTAGACTCAGCGTTTAAAGCGCTATCAACATTTGAGTGACAGTAAATTAAGAACAAGATGAGATATACCGAAAGATGGACAACGGAATGAGAATCTCAGTATCTAAACTTATTTATAAATGTAACTTTGTCTGTGTGTGTGTGTGTGTCCCTTACCTATTGACTCCGAAACGGCTGAACAGATTTTCTTGAAAATTTACACAGTTGTACTATAAGCGTCTGCGAGTGTTCTTAGCTAGGTTTTGTGTCGAGGTACCCCCGATAACTATCGAAAATTGATAATCGAAAAATTGGGTTATAGAAGGAGTGGTCCGATTTTAAGCAAATTTGATACACTCATAGACAAAGACATCAGAAACGATATTCAGAAGTTTCAAGGTTGCAGTTCTTACAATAGTGCAGAAAATCGATAATATATATATATATATATATATATATATATATATATATATATATATATATATATATATAAGGCAAGATGTTTTTTTGTGTGTCTGTTTATCTGCCTGTGTGTCTGTATTTTTTCAGCCCTTTTATTTTAGTTTTTGCTTCAGGTTTGGCTCTAACGATGTATAATTGTAGTTCTTAGTCTCAGCCATGATACCATTTACTCAGAGGACTTATTTAGCCTTCAAAATTCAGTTTACGATGAATAAAACTTCTTTGATATCGACACCAGGAACTCAAAATTTGACTTACATCCATTCATTTTTCTTTCAGTCTACGGTTTCGCTTTAACTGGAAGCAACTATTGCTTTTTAGTCTTTCGTACCAACGTCCAAAGAGTCTGAGCTCGAGGACCATGGATTAGTTTTAAAGCTTTCATTACACCCGCTTATACTGCTAGTGTTAAATAAAGACTTCAATTTGACATTCCTTAAGGGTTTTTCAGATCGACAGTCAGCTGAAGAAAATCTTGGCTAGGAGATAAAGACGAAACGTTATGGTGATAATAACAAAGATGAATCTGATGTAAATATTTTTTCAACCATATACGGAAAGCCGCTATTTAGAAAATAGGCGTTTTCTTCTCGACAGTCCAATTCCAACGATAAATTCATTTATATGTCAGGTAAGCCTTGTCAAGTAAGTGAAATCGAATCTCAAAGTAGCCTATGTTTGGGGTTTTGTATCAGATAGAAGCAATGAAACCAGATTTTTTTTATGAGAGATTACAGATTAAAGCAGACAAGTTATCTCATCCAAACCAAAATATTAATTTCATTCTCTTACTATTAAAAGAGAAAAATCTGTAGCATTTTGAATGCGTGGAAAAAAATCAATATACATTTTGAGAATGCAGTTTGTGTATTTAATGTTCGATTCTCTATCTCCTGTTTTTTTCATTTGTTTGTTTTTATGTCTGCATGTCTGAGACGAGAAGTTATCATTATTTACATTACGAACGATTATGATTATCATCTGATGGCCTTGTGTCTGAATTAGTGGGGCGAGAAGTTATCATTATTTGCATTTGGATAATCGCATCTTTGTGGCTAATATCACCTAATTGCCTTCTATCTGAGTTAGTGGGACAAGAAGTTATCATTAATTACATTGCGGACGGTTATCCTCATCTTTGTTATTATTATCACCTGCTTAGCTACTGTCTGAATTTTAGGGATAAAGAATTACTATTATTTACATTGTGGATGGTTATCTTCATTTTTGATATTATCATCTGATAATCCTCATCTCTATAGTAATTATCACCTGATCTCGTTTCAGAATTTCTGGAATGGGGAGTTGTCATTATTTGCATTGTGGAAGATTGGTTCCATCTTTGTGGTTATTAGTTACATTCGAACATCTCCGCATATTTGTGGTTATTGTCACCTGATTTTCTCCTGTTTGAATTTCTGGCCAGAAGAATTATTATTTACATTGCGGACGATTATCCTCGTATTTGTTGTTATTATCACCTGACTGTCTTCTGCATGAATTTCTGGGATGATGAGTTATTATTATTTGCACTATTTACTTGCAAACAATTGTCTTCATCTTTGTTGTTATCATCACCTAATTGTCTTTTGTCTGAATTTTTGGTCAGTAGGATTATCATTATTTAAAATACGAACTATTATCCTCAACACTGTTGTTGTTATCAGCTGATTGCCTTCTGTTTTTATTTCTGGAATGAAGGGTTATCATTATTTACATTTTTAACATTGTGAACGATTATCCTCATCTTTATGATTATTATCACCTGATAGCATTTTGTCTGAATTTCCACGATATCGTGTTATTATTTATATTTTTTACATTGTGAGAGATTATTGTCATCTTTGTTGTTATTATAATCTGACCAACTTCTGTCTGAATTTCTGGAATTAGGATTTAATAATTTACATTATTTGACTTCTAGACCATAATCCTCATCTTCTTTGTTATTATTACTTGCCCGCCTTTCTGGGATGAAGAGGTTATCATTATTGTCATTGTGAACGATTATTCTCATATTGTTGTTATTATGAACTGATTGCCTTCTCTTTGAATTTCTGGGATGATCATTATTTACACTGTTTACAGACAATCGTCTTAATTTTTGTTTTTATTATCACCTGATATTTTTGTCTGTATTTCTAGGAGGTGGAATTATCATTATCTACATTGCTGACGATTGTCTTCATCGTTGTTATTGTTATCACCTAATAGCCTTCTGTCTGACTTTCTGGAGTTAGATGTTATCATTGTTTACATTATTATTTACATTCGAACTAATGTCTTTATCTTTGTTACTATTATCCCGATGTTTTGACCGTTGCGACCTTTGGCCTTTTCAGGTGTATGAACAATAACCTAGAGGATTGAACTATTGAGTAATAGTCATAATCGAAATGCTGACATGAGTCATAGTGTAAATAATGTTTTCTTTTTCTTTTTTTTACTTCTCTATATTGCAAACATACCATTAGTGATTGGTTGCAGGATTTTATTCAAATCGGGACATTCATGCTGAAGGCGTTGAAAATAATCTGAATGACCGTCTTCCATTTGCTGTAAATAATGAGTCAAGAGTTGACATTTAGAACCACCAGAACTGTTCACGCATTTTTTGGCGACATTGTATTGTCTGAAAAGAAATGAAAATGAAAATTTTAATTAACGTTGCCTTAACAACTTCAACGTTAACTCATCTATCTTCAAAATAATAAGCAATGTATTAAGAAGCAGGACAATTTCGATAGAAACAAAGAAAATAGTACTGAACTCTTACTTTATAACAGTCCTTCTATATGACAATAAATGACAGACAATCTGCTCACAGATGAAGAAGAGACTTGAACCAACAGTGTCGTATACCTACCTATATACAGTATTGGTATATTACTATCCTCTTAAATATGTGGATACTAGGAAAGAATAGATTGATTCTACTAACTAGTAGTGTATCTTCTTCACGCAACGAGCGAGTCTTGTATTTGTTGATATATTATTATTCCCAACCTCCGTTTTGGTAGTAACCTTTTAGGGTTACAACAAACAGAAATATGGTTCCACAGAAGAATGCTGAGGATACCACATACCAAGCATGTAATCAATGACGAAGTTTTAAAGTAAATGAAAACAAAAAGTGACATATATTTCAAATCAGAAAGAAAGAGTTGAAATATCAAGGGTTCATAATGAAGAAAGAGAGCTTGAAAGATTTGATACACACAAGATATGTTGAAAGCAAGAGGGACAGAGAAAAACAGCTCATAACCTACCTTGCGAGTTTGAGTCAATGAATGCCGGGTCAAGGTTTAGGAGAGATAACAAAAAGACAAAATTTATTAAGAGCTATAAAGAACAAGAATTTTTGGAGAGCCATGATCGACAATCTCATATCTCCCTATCCCCTATAGCTTCTCCTGTTACCCCTCCTTAAACCCTGCTCTGACATCTGTCTGCTCAAGTCCATCACACGTTGCTTTTTTGTCTCTCCTTCTCTCTATCCATTCCATGAGTATCAGATTCTCCAAGTCCTCTTTCCTCATTATATATCTCAAGAACTTCAGTTGTTCTTTTCGTTTATATACTCTCTAGAATATTGTGTTCGGTCAATGGTACACTTAGCATCATTCTGTAAAACCATATTTTGTTGCTTCATGTCTTTCTTTCATTTTTGATAAGATTGTTCAACCTATACAACGAGACAATTCTGAGAGCTCTAGAAGCCTTGCCAGGATTCTTCATTTGCGGCCACAATTTGAATAATGTAAGATTCTCATTCCTAACATTACTTGTGAAAAAAACTAATAGAAATAAAGTGAAGTGAATACTTTTAAATAAAAGCTGACAATGTTTTATCTAATGGTCATTTAAGTGCCATACGTAAGACACGCTTTGGGTGATCATGTCTTGAAAGAAATATGACTGACTGGGAAGAAGATTATCCAGCAGTAGGTTGCCATTGCTTTCTGCGCTAGACTGGTTACCAGCCAAGACTACAAAACCCAATCTGTCCTATTATTTAACTCATCACTGGAGGAAAGAGACGGATTAATATATTTCCCAAGGGTATTTGTGCGTAAGTGAATGCAAGGAATTGAACTGGAATTCGAACTCGGTTTCCCGATTACTCGTTCCGAGTCGATATCCACTGCACCACAACGCACATCTATATAATGGCAATGGTAATAATAGCCATTTCCCGAATGGAAAAATTAAGCATTCATTGACCGACTAACCAATATTTCTTTCGGTCGATATTTATCTTGAAACATTTTTAGAAAAAACAGGTTTCTCAAATTAGACAGATGTTGTCGTTCATTCTATTTTAATGGGTGTTTCCTTCTTAACATTTTGTTTGGAGAAGTGTGGAATATCAACACATTACATAATTGCTTTCTCCTAGAGTTACATGTGCTGTCCTGTTGTTGGTAGTCTTCATATGATGTAGTTTGTGCTTTCTGGTAAAATTCGTTGTTTGTGATTCTGTAACGTTAGATCATATAGTTCACGGAAGTATGATCTTTGCCAAGATCCTAAGTGCTCACTTACCCTTTTTTCACCATTGAATCTTAAGGGGTAGCATATAGTTAATATTTCAGATATTTCTGAAGGTGTTTGACAGTATGTCTGACATTCATATAGAAGTCTCGATCTGACGAGCCTATTTAAGAACATGGCTCGAGTTTTCATGTTGATATATCGGATTTGTAACAATTTGTGGTGTTGGGCGAAACTACCTATTTTATATTCAATTTATTTTTCTCCTATACTAAATTTATTTTAGCTGATCCATACACTGAGATATCTGAAGTATATAGTATTTACTAATTCCAAATTTTGTATTTTTATGTTGGATTAGGTCAAGGTTAAATCACTACTATCATTTCAAATCCAGATCATATTTTCTGTTTTGGAAAGATTTATCCTGAATCCCATTACATTTGAATGAATATAACGAACCCAATTTGATGTTTTTTCCGGATTACACTCATTTTTAAATTGTAAGAATTTGGGGAAAATAATACCGATTTAGCGATACATGCCTTACTATTTTATGCATAACTAGAGGGAGAAAAAAGATTGATACCTTTCCAAATTGTATTTGCGCGTAAGTAAATATAACGAACCCAACGGGATTTTTTTTTCAGAATTACACCTTTTTATATTCAAGGTGGTCAAGGCCTTAGCAATGCAAATTTTCACATCCTTTTCAGTAGGATTTAATTCACACACATTTTATTGATTCACCTAAGACAGTTTGTACTGAGCCTTGTTAGTTGAAGCATATGAAGTCAGTTTTAGAGGTATTGACATCTACCTGATCGACCAGACAAACCTCAAACGAGGCTACTTTAGAGTCGGCTCTAAAGTATGCTTTGCACATTAACTGAAACCCTTGCGTCTAAGCTTGATTGAACCTACACTCAGATGCTGAGAATTATACTTAACATATATTGTAGACAACATCAAACTAAATCGCAGGACAATGATGACGAAAAAAGCAAGAAGTAGCTAGCAATCTACTGCTCTGGACACCTAACGATGGTATAAGAGGTGATGGTCGCCCAGAAACTACTCACATAGATCAACTATGTGGGGACGCAGAGTGCCATTCTAATGAACTCTCGATCTTGATATGGTACCGTTCTGGTTGGTGTGATAGACCCATGAATGTCTGAGCTAGGTCGTTTAAATAAAAAGTATTACATTTCCAGGTTATTAAATCCAGAAAATACTTTTAGATTGTAAGAATATTTTAGTGATATAGGGTGTTCCATTAAGACGAATCGAAGTTAGTAGTAAATAAAACGGTGTTATTAGTCAAATATTATTGATTTCACTCTTGGATTATGTTATTTGAGTCGTTGCAATTATGTTTTGAAGTAAATGTTAAAGATGTCGAAGATTTGTAGTTCCAACAAGACGGTGCCACATGCCACACAGCCAATTCAACAATGGCTTTACTGAATGAAAAGTTCCCAGGTCGCATCATCTCTCGAAACAGTGATATCAATTGGCTACCGTTTATTTTTCTCCTATATTAAATGTATTATAGCTGATCCATACACTGAAGTATCTGAAGTATTTAGTATTTACTGATTCCAAATTCTGTATTTTTATGATGCAATCACTACTATCATTCCAAATCCAAATCATAGTTTCTGTTTTGGAAAGATTTATCCTGATTGCACTCATTTTTAAATTCTAAGTATTTGAGAGAGACAATGATGATTTCGCGATACATGGCTTTAGATTCGTTTACGATCATCTTAAAAGTAAGGTTAATGCCAACAAGCCAACAACAATTTAACAGCTGAAGGATGAGATAATAAGTCATATTGGTGAAATTGGGAACAACTATGCAGTGACGTCATCAAAAATATTTACCATCGAGTGGTGGCGTACCGCCGAAGCCTTGGCGGCCATTTGTGCCATCTTATTTTTTACACATAATTGCCATGACTCAAATAATATGATCCAATAGTGAAATTAGTAAAATGTCGGTAATAACACTTTTATTTTACTGCTAACATCGATTCGTCCTAATGGAACACCCTATACAAGTTGTACTAAATAACTCATTGTTAAATTTATTATAGTTTCATTGGTTGAAAGAAGAGGTGGATTCATACATTTTCCAACTGTATTTGCGCGTATATGAATATAACGAACCCAACAAGGATTGAAACTAGGCTCTCCGATTAACAATTCCGAGCCAATGCACCGTTCGCACACCTATGCTTACAATGCATGTTAGTCCCGATCGATCACCCCGACTCGACGTTGCTTTAATATCGGTAATGATACAGGAACCGGTGTTTCAACACGATAAGGTCGTACGGCGAGTAAGACTTTTGGAAATATTTCCTTTTTTTTTTTTAATACTATAGATTTCTGCAACTGGAAAACTCATTACTACAAGATAGGCTTCTATTTTGTTGCTCCTGCTTGAACATTTTTATTGAGTTTTCTGGGGTGGGGGATGTGTTGCCAAAAAAATGAATCTCGGGATTTCAGTTTAGAAAACTGATAATTATTACAAAATGATAGTTCTCGTTCGGTAGCCAGATACTCTTTTCTCGTGAGACATCGTAAAAATGTTCCTTTTATCGTAATAGATATATTAATTTCATAAAATCTCAATGATAATGACGGATGCCGTTACATGACGTCAGATGAAGCATATTTTCAGATCAAAATGATAAGCACGCCAAAACAGCGACTTAGGTAGAAGCAATGAGCTCAAAATTAAAGAATGCTTTCAAGAATCTCCTTTCCACACTCACACTCATCTATTTTGATCCAACCCTAACACCACTGAGAAGTTTCTTCCATTCATTTTTTGTCCCACGACCTTTATTAGTACTTCACCCCTCAAACCAGTTTTGTTTCTACGCTAATCCATTTACACGATTTACATTGTTCGGACTGTTTTCCTCATCTTCGTTGTTATATTCACGACGTTTCGGCTGTTGTACGCTATGGCCTTCTTCTTTTGGTGATTGGAATTTAGAGCCGAACCCTTTATTTTGTTCACCGGTTAGATTATTCTTGTTTCACGGGTCATGCATTTTCCGGATATATGTTTCCGGTATTTCCCTTTTAATAACTCAACTCTAAATTTTTGTTCATACTACGCTTTATATCAAGTCAGTGGATTACTTCAACTAGTTACTTAAAAATACAGGGCCATGTATTCCCAGGGACACATGGCCCAGTGAATAAAAGCGTTAGTTGAATTAATTTAAGTTACACTGACTCGACAAAAATATATAGACACATGAATCCGATTCATATAGTGTTGTAACTCAGAATAGACACCACATTTGATCACAGCTTCTTTCAACCAGACGAATCTTCAACCTTCAACCTGGCGAGCGAGAAACCTTCAACCTGGCGAGCGAGAAACCTTCAACCTGGCGAGCGAGAAACCTTCAACATGGCGAGCGAGAAAAATGAGGCGAGATGACAGTGCAGAATGGCCTGAACAACACGTACCTTCCTTTTTCTTTTGCGTTGCGAGAGATCCTCTTGTTTAGACTGCTTAAAAGCCACTGTTTTATAGAGACCAGCATTCTTTATCCTGTTAACTTTCATGTACAGAAAGTGATTCAGGGTGAGCACTGACGTAACTGTTAGCAAGTTTGTCCTGCTAGATCAATTACGTTCGATCGTCACTGGGTGCCTCATACTTCTGGCCTTGTGCTACATCTAAGCTAAGCTTACAAAATCATCACCAGGAAACCAGGATTCGTTGTCCGCTCTACTGAGTCAACCCTTTTTTCAGTCAGACAACCTAGCACTTGTAAGATCCGCTCCACTCAACTGACCTTCTTTTTCAAAACGATTTCTCTAACATCTTAGAGATGTTTCTATAATAAAATATCAGCTGATATCCCTTTATGCTTAATCGGTTTCCCACTCTTCCGTTTCCAATTTCAAGATTTCCATGAGATCGCTTTCCTCGTCTAAATGAGCCGCAGACTTCTAATCCGTAATGATTTAATGCCACTTAATCGGTTTTCATACGGCTTCTTTTGGGCTTTTTCTATGATGCACAAATATCCCTGAGCTATGATTAACAAGCTCGTCTTTTTGTAATGAATTCAATCGTCACTGGTTATTCTATGCTGTTTGCCATGTGACAGATTCGGAAAAATATCTATTTCTTCAGAATCCTGGAATTTTTAGAATTGTTAAATATAATCTTGGACAGAAGGAAATTTAGTACTATTCGTCATATTATTTAGTAGGTGGAACTATGAACACTCTTAGCAAATATTACATGTTGTCCCGTGGCTCGTGCCATGTGACATCCGGTCGCCCGGATGTTTTAAAGAAAATGTGCGTTTAGCACGGGGAGTTGTCATTATAAGGGACTTCGTGAAGTAACACCTACTACTGCGAAAGACTGTAAATATTGTATATATATCTTGAATTTTTTTTAATTGGCGTAGATAGACAAATCTATCGCCCGGTTCACACTCCACCCACGTCTATTGAACAGGTGAAGAGGCTCATTCCTTGTTCCCTGTTTAGGATGTGATTTCCGGCTGTCTCTTTTCTGTCCTCAGACTTTAGTATCCGTGCTTCCATGATTTTCTTGCGGTGCGCTTGTCTGTTGGCAACGTCTCATCATTGTGAGGGTACCGGGTTGGGTTGGGAGTTTCCTGGTTGCTGCCTCCGACTGGTAGTTAAGAGCCCTAACTCTTGCGTAGCATCAAGAGCGGCTGCTCTGATCAACAGTTGAATAATACCGGGGTTCTTGTAGTGCCATGTCGCGCATGGATAGGTGTCCCTGCAAGCGCTTTGATAAAGACCGAGCCAGTTCACATCGCAGCGCATATCGTGGATAATGGCCGCTTACATACTATATTCAAGGTCCCTCCCTACCAACAAATTTTTACATGATAAACGGAATCAGAAATAACCTTAAACCAGCCAAACTCAAATCAACAAAATCTCTTAACATTTCTTTTACTGACATACGGGGCATTTGTACTAACTTTTGTAGTGTAGAAGCTTTCCTCCGCTAAAAGTCCCCTGACATGCTAGCACTCTGTGAGACTAATCTCAACTCATTAATTCCCTCCTCTGACTTCTCAATCCCTGGTTATATTCCCCTCCTAAGGAAGGATTACACTGTCCACATGCATGGGCTGGGGGCCTATGTTAGTGAACACCTCCCTGAAACTAGGGTGACATCACTCGAATCCACCGCCCACCAATATGTATGTCTCCGTCTATCATTTCTTAGTTCGGTTAGCTACCTTTTCTTCCTTTACCGTTCTCCCTCTTCTTCCGACTGCTCCCTTCTAGACAGCATTTCTGACAATATAGATAAGGCTACTTCCTCCCACCCATTCGCTCACATATTTTGTGTTTGGAGATCTTAACGCCCATCATGCTGAGTGGCTTATAGACTCTGTTACTGATTCAGCAGTTATCCACGCCATGAACTTTGCTATTTCCCAATCCCTTACGCAAGTAGTGGACTTCCCCACACGCTTTCCAAGCTCTCACACTGGACACGCCTCTCTACTAGATTTAAGCTTTACCTCTGCACCTGACTCCTGCAGGTCTCACAGCTTGCCTCCTCGGCAACTCCGACCATGCTGTTGTCTCTCTTAATATTTCTCTCCACTCTCACTCCCCCCAGGAGCCTCCTAATTATAGAACCTCCTACTGCTACCAAAGAGCTGACTGGGACGCCTTCCGCGACTTCCTTTGCGACGTCTCTTGGGGGAAAGTGTTCGATCTCCCAGTCGATGACTGTGCCTCTGAGTTTTCGTCCTGAGTGAAAGCTGGCATTGATGCCTTCATACCTACCAGTAAGTTTCGTCTCAAACCTCGTTCCTCCCCTTGGTTCTCCCCTGCCTGTTTGGCCGCCATTGCCCACAGGAATCACTACTTTCGACTACTTCGGAGACAGTCATTAGAACACAACAGGCGCTTATTCACGCCTGCTAGTAATGAGTGCAAGAGAATCCTGAATGACGCCAAGCGGCTGTTTGCTGAGAGAATGAGACAGCGCATAGCTGAGCGCAAGTTCGGTTCCAAAGACGATTGGCGGATATGCAAACGGTTGCGGAACAATAGCAAATCCTCTATCCCTCCTTTAATCAACGAATTTGAGGTCCTCACTTCATCAGCGGACAAGGCTGAGTGCTTTGCTCGCAGATTCTCATCCAACACCATATTTGACTGCTCAAGAGTACATTCACCCGACTTCCCTATTAGAACTGATGCTAAACTGTACGATATACACATTACCCAGACAGTAGTATCCCGTGTAATATCAAAACTTGACCCCCCCCACAAGGCGAGCGGTGGTGATCGAATCCCGGTGATTGTCCTTAAGAAATGTGCCTCTGAACTCTCCTCTGTCCTCTCTAAACTCTATAACTACTGCCTCTCTGCTTCCTGTTTACCTGCATGTTGGAAGTCCTCTTCTGTCGTCCCAGTATTTAAGAACTCTTGTGAACCCTCAGACCCATCCAACTATCGCCCTATTAGCCTTCTACCAATTTTCGGGAAGGTTTTCGACAGGCAGTATGGCTTCCGCTTTGACAGGCCCACAGCCGACATGCTAACGACCATTACGGAGTACATGTTCCAGGCCCTCAATGAGTCCGGCGAGGCTCGTGCTGTTGCTCTGGACATCTCTAAGGTTTTGACAGGGTTTAGAACGCTGACCTTCTATGCAAGCTACGGGGGTTACGGTATTACCGGACGATTGCTTGATCTAATCCAATCTTTCCTACATAACCGCATTTAGTCTACTACACACACAATATTAATCAAACCGCATATTTATCCATATCTACTGGCCTGAATAATTGAGAGGTCTCTTTAGGAAAATATGCGTCCTTTAGAAAAAAACCTCAATTGATCTTACGTATCTTAGACCGCTCGACGACGAAGGATTGACAGTTAACTAACTTTGAAATAATGCCTCTAAACATATATTTTTCTGATATTTCGAAGAAATCGTTTCGGCTCTGTTTTTTTATCCTAATGTAAACAAATGTAAACAAAGGCAATTTATTTACGAAATCCATTACGAAATGTTTAACTCCAACATGTTTTTATATGCGAAAGGTGCGTTTTTCTAACAAGATTACTTGATTATTCTAGCCAGAAGATAAATAAATACGTTGTTTAATTATAAAAAAAATTATCTACTCGAATACCAGTATCCATTAAAATAATGTTTAAAAAAAATATAAATATACATATGTAGTCATCCGCAGTATTCGCTGTATCACAGACCATTAGTATGGCTAGACATCCGATTACTTCTAGCAAGGATTGAAACCCGACCAATTTGACGTCAGTGAGCGATTCTACCTCTGGGTTATGGGCGCTCGGCAAAGGAAGGCGGACTCTAGTGTGTTATATACAATGTAAACACACGCAAGTAGCCGAGAGTGTTCAAATTCATTACCAAATGAACGATGCGTAGATGCGTGGGTAGCTACTGTTTTTTCAAAGTCTACCAGTCCTCCATAGATAGATGGATAGATAACGAGGTAAGTAAGTATATATATGTATATATATATATATGTGTGTGTGTGTGTGTGCGTGTGCGCACGCGCGTGCATGCGTGTATGCACATCAATATATTAATATTAATCAGGTGGGTGTGAATGGTACGGTGCTCAATACTGTATAACAAAGCAAAATATATATTTATTAATAAACATACATATTATCCTATGTTATACACATGACTCTGAGTTCCATGTATTACAGCAATCTTCAGAAGATTAACATATCATAATAAGTATGATACGTTAACTAAGTATAATAAGATTAACATATCATTAAGAATATGTTAATCACCTGAAGATTGTTGTAATGCATGAAATCCAGAGTCATGTGTATAACATAGGATAATATATATGTTGAATAATATATATTATATATATATATATATACAGAGAAAAATGTGTTGATAGAAAAAACATGACGTTTATTCATTAATGAATTCGGCTCAATTTCTCAAGATAATTATAAGCGTTTTACATTTTATTTTTGAGCAGCTTTTATATTTGATAAGGTCGTTAATTTTAACAATGTTAAATGAACAATTGCTGATTTTCTTTTTCAGCTGGGAATATTTTTTGTCAGGTCAGTTATTCTCACCTTCTATTTCATTTATTTTCTTTATTTTCGCGAAGATCTGGAGCACCGAAATGTCGTTAGCCTTCGGGTCTTTTTTCATGATAATAATAAGAAAAATAAAAAAAGAGCTTCATATGGCTTCAAGGTTTGCAAGTGCAGATCATTACATTTGCTCATTTCATCAATAAATTATAAAACTAAATTTTAAAAAAGTTATGCTGATACTTGCTTCTTTTTAAAATTCTCTAAGTTTAATTTATTTCACTGCCGGGCCCATCTGGAAAATAATTTAACAAGGCTCAAATTAAAAGAGCAGAAAGGGTTTAGTTCATGTCTCCACATTGTACCAAATTAGAAAATATAACAAATGAAAAGGTGGTCCGACTCGCAGAGTCTGAGTGTGACTTTGTAAGTGCGCATGTAAATTATATGGGTATGTCTGTACTGTACTTGAGTGAATGAGTTACATGTGTGTGTACAGTTTAATGTACACACAGACAGACAGACAGACAGACAGACAAACAGGCACACACACACACACACACACACACACACACACACACATATATATATATATATATATATATATATATATATATACTAAAACAGACTAACATTCATAATAAAAATTTCAAAGAAAATGGTCAAATTCCCTTCATTTTAATATCTCGTGACTTTGCACTACACATGAAGAAATTCTAAAAACTAAAATATTCTGTTATCTTTTGAAATGATTTGTGAGCGGCCTTAAGGTTACCAACACTTTGTTTATAGATACGTAATTTAGAATAAAGCTCATTTCATCTTTTTGCCTTGATAAAGTCCATCACAGGACGAAATGCGTAGGCGATTTAAAATACAGTTTTCCTCTTGTCTTTACTTTATCTAACCATTCTGTCTTTAATCTCATATTATAACTGAGTATATTTACACACACACACACACACACACACACACACACACACACACACACACATATATATATATATATATATATATATATGAAGCATTAATCATTAACTTCAATATAATTCAGACAAACGCAAGCTGACGTTATTTGCTTAATAAACTGGTTTCCGACGGGGCCTCATCCACTATAAATATTATGATTTCATTGATCTTGTTAAAAACGTGTCAAGTGCACGCGTATCTAAAATGTTTCCAGTCATAAACCGACCATCCGACACTTAAAATGTTTAAGCTTATTCAATCTTTTTAAATTATTTTTAAGCGATTTAAGCGTCTGATATTGCCTTGATATTGTCACAGATGCATTCCAAAAGCTAAGTAGATTATAAAGAAACAGAACCTTTTCGTTAAAAAAAATAAAAAAAATATTACTATTACGTGATTTCTGTCCTCCTATATGAGAGAAATAAACAGCAACATACTGCGGGAAAATCTTCTGCCTAGTCAGTCATGATGATCCCCTAAGCGTGGATCACGTATGCCTCTTAACTCTGACTGATTCAATGCACTGAAAAATGGTAAATTGATAAATGTGAAAGATGGATTCAAACCAGAACAATTTTCTAGCATATCACAGTGAGCCAACTTTCCACGCAGCAGTCGTGCAATTGATTCTATATAGTCGCTCTACTTCATGTCAGTGGAAAACATGAGCCTAAGAAGGCGCATAGTGTTACTCTCCTGAAGGCTAGCAACAGCCATACTGATGACAGAGAAAAACGATTCTCTGTGGTGATTAAATGAAAGTAGTTTTGTATTGGAGGCGTTACAATTTACCAGCCATTTTTGTCTATTGAAACAATCATTGGAAGTATAAACTTTCGCCCGCTTCACACTCCACCCACGTCTATTGAACAGGTGAAGAGGCTCATCCCTTGTTCCCTGTTTAGGATGTGGTTTCCGGTTTTCTCTCTTCCAATCTTTACACTCTTCTCTTTTTTATTTTTTCCAATTAGAGTAGATAGACTAAACTATCGCCCGGTTCATACTCCACCCACGTCTATTGAACAGGTGAAGAGGCTCATCCCTTGTTCCCTGTTTAGGATGTGGTTTCCGGCTTCCTCTCTTCCAATCTTTTCATTCTTCTCCTTTTTATGTTTTGCAATTGGAGTAGATAGACTAAACTATCGCCCGGTTCATACTCCACCCACGTCTATTGAACAGGCGAAGAGGCTCATCCCTTGTTCCCTGTTTAGCATGTGGTTCCCGGCTTTCTCTTTTCCAATCTTTTCACTCTTACGTAGACCCTGCACATCAGTGGCGTTACCGCCTTGCTCGGGGTGATATGATTAAAAAAAAATATTTCGAATCTGTCAGATTTTTTTAATGAGATAGGAATAAATAGTTTCGTCATGTGCATAACCGTTGAAATATTTAAATGTAACTTCCTTTTCTATTCTAACAGTTTATTTTCTCCCACCTCCCGCCTGTAAAACACCCTTCCGTATACTTGCTTCCCTGATAGCTAAAATTACTAAAAGTTTAAATTCAACAGATAAAGAAGAGACTTGGGTAAACAAAAATGTGGTTCTACAGAATGATGCTGAGGATACGCTTGTCTGAATAAGTGAGCAACGATGAAATCTTAGAGAAAATGAAAAAAAAAAATGATACTTATACCAGTAAGAGACAAAAAAGATATTTATATCAGGAAGAGATAATCGAAATTTCTAGCGCACATAATGAGAAAAGAGGGCTTAAAAAGTCTGATACCCAAATGACTGGTTCAAGGGAAGAGGGATAGAGGAAAAGAACGCATAATATACTTAGTGATTTTGATTAAATAAAAGATGGAACAAAGTTTAAGGGGAATAACAAAGAGACAATTTTCTTTAAGTACGTAGTTGTAGGGAGCCATGATAGCCTACGTTCTGAGTGAAACGACAAATAAAAAAGTGTCTGATGGTCCGTATATTACTAAGCAACCTTAGTAACTCGTGACACGACTTTAGTAAGATACATAAAAATGTAATGCTTACAGTACATACACTTGAATAACGTCCATAGTGTATAAAAATTAAAAATTTAACTACCAACATGACAAACAACAAACGTCTTCGAACATTTTGAATTTTAACCGATAGTACTTAGACACGGGAAATTTATTTACCAATACTTTATTCTTGAAGTAAATTGGAAAGTTAATATCACGATTATGTCATTATAGGCTCTAATCAATTATGAATTGGTTAAGCATCTCACCTTGCTGTGTGTTCATTCAGATAAGCAATATGTCTCCCGCTTCCGTAGATCAACTGCTGATGTGTCAACGCTTATAGCCGATCAAGCTTTAGGTAAGAATGGTGAAGATCGAATTGTATCTCGAAGGCATTTGATTGGGTTTGACATATTGATCTTCTTCACAAGTTGAACTGTTATGGTATTTCTTGACTGATTTATGTTTTTTATCGAGTCGCGAAATAAAAGTTATCTTGAATGGCCACTCTTCTAGATCTTTTTTGCCTTAAGACAGACTTCCCTCAGTGCTCAATCTTTGGATCTAGGTTATTCCTAATGTTCACCAAGAACTTTCTTGACTGTGTCAGTTGGTGGTATCAACTCGGTATATATAATAATGAAACAAAGCAAGAAATGGCTTGTTAATTTTAACGACATTGAAACAAAACGTCCCGCTGTTAATCTTCTGCGAGAAATCTTTTTATCTTCCAACAGAATGATTGATGCTAACCTCTATGAGAGTAATTCGTTGCGTCTTCTTGTACTAGCTATCACCGCTGTTAAGCACAGTACTAAATTGGCGGTTAAGTCACATCTTAAAAATGATATAGCTAGACATAACCGTAACCGTAAGTTATAGGCTAACATTTTCTTCTATTGCGCTTCTCGCTTGTGGGACTCTCTTCCGGCGTTTTACTTCCCAATACAAATCAACCATCCGATCGTACATGGAATACTGTTGTTCTATCTGGTCAGGCGCTCCTGTTGTTCGTCTCAGTGTTCTCGACAGGATCCAAAGGAGAATCTGTAGTGTGATTGGTCCGACCTGGCAGCTCGACTTCAGCCACTTTCTTACCAGCGGGAGGTGGCTTCCCTCTGTCTCTTTTACAAATATTTTCATGGCTTCTGCTCTGACGAACTTAGGTCACTGGTGCTCCCTCAACAAGTGGGGTGAAATGATTAAAAAAAGTCAACTTTGCATTTAAATTATAGAAGAGCAGTGTTAAAACTGTTGGTACTTAACCTCACTTCAGACTTTTCAAACTCGTATAAACGATTCATCGTTAAAGATGTTGGAAAAATGACCAAAAAAATCCAGTAAGTATCTGATTCCTCCTGTCTGCAAAACCTTTACGAGATTCAGATCTGTTCAAAAAGGGAGTACTGCCGCCATACGTAGGCTGGTGTTGCCTCGATATCACTTTCCAGTCTTGATAAAGTTCAAAAGCTTCTAAGTGGACTTGTCTGTGATTAATTATTTTCACTTTACAATCCGTTTCTCACGAGTGAAATATTGCCAGTGTCTCGCTATTCTATTGCTATTTCCATGGAAAACATTTAGATGAATTACATTCCACCAACTCAAAAACTCACAGCTTAGTCCTGCCACACTGGCAACACTGAGGCGAACTAACCTCGTTCATTTCCTATTTAAATTGTAAGAAATAAGTCCCATACGAATAGCTTCTTTCAGTGAGCCCTACACTGCGGCGCTGACTCCCAAGAGGATGCTTTTCCGACCATGACAAACTGTACATGTTTAGTGCCAACCGCTATCTTTCCCACATATCCTCATGAACTGAGCCTCTTAAATCTTACTCTTGCCGTTCATATAAAACTCATTACACCCCCCGACATCAAGCGGCTCTTGGGTCTTATATATATATATATATATATATATATATATATATATATATATATATATATATATAAAAGTGTATATATATATATTAAGAGAAATATACATATATGAAGATACATATACTTTTTAATAAAAGCAAGAACATAAAAGATCTTTAAATGGAAAGTACAGGTCGGTTGTAATAGCTTTTGATGCCCTAGTCTTTGTAGCAAACATTTATGGCTAGCGATATACAGGTGGAATAAGCACTTAATAAGTTTGATTGATAGAAGCTTATATGAATTTACCTCTTAAAAGGTATATATACAATTAAGTGAATGTAAAAGATCTATATCTAATTACATATGTCAATTAGTATATATATATATATATATATATATATAAAGATATAACTAACGAAATGTTCATAACTTCATGCAGACATCTACGGATGGACCGGCACTTGCTTATAATTTCGGTTGCAATCTGTATTTCTGTCTGTCCGTCTATCCCTATCATTATCTATTTGTTTTGTGCATTTATCTAGCACTTTTTTTTCTTATTATCTATTTATTTAACTCTATTTTGTTATTTCTGTCTAGAGTTCTTTGGTTCATATCTATCTATCTATCTATCTATCTATCTATCTAACTAGCACGGTTCGGTTCATATCTCTCTGTCTGACTTTTTTGGTTCATATTTATCTATTTCATTTATTTTCTTTATTGTCGCGAAGATCTGGAGCACCGAAATGTCGTTAGCCTTCCGGTCTTTTTTAATGATAATAATAAAAAAAATAAAAAAAGTGCTTCATATGGCTTCAAGGTTTGCAAGTGCAGATCATTACATTTGCTCATTTCATCAGTAAATTATAAAACTAAATTTTTAAAAAAGTTATGCTGATATTGCTTCTTTTTAAATAAATTTAAATTATTTCACATGCCCATCTGGAAAATAATTTAACAAGGCTCAAATTAAAAGAGCAGAAAGGGTTTATTTCGTGTCTCCACATTGTAACAATATTAAAAAATATAACAAATGAAAAGGTGGTCCGACTCGCAGAGTCTGAGTGTGACTTTGTAAGTGCACATGTAAATTATATATGTATCATATCATATCTATCTATCTATCTATCTATCTATCTATCTATCTAGCACTGCTTATTTTATGTTTATCTAGCTAGCTAGCTAGCAATTTTTGGTTTATATCTATCTTTCTAGCATTGTTTGGTTCATATCTATCTATCTATCTATCTATCTATCTATCTATCTATCTATCTATCTAGCACTGCTTATTTTATGTTTATCTATCTAGCTAGCTAGCAATTTTTGGTTTATAACTATCTTTCTAGCATTGTTTGGTTCATATCTATCTTTCTAGCATTGTTTGGTTCATATCTATCTATCTAGCATTGTTTGGTTCATATCTATCTATCTAGCATTGTTTGGTTCATATCTATCTATCTAGCATTGTTTGGTTCATATCTATCTATCTAGCATTGTTTGGTTCATATCTATCTATCTATCTATCTATCTATCTATCTATCTGTTGATGTTTGGTTCAAATCTATCTATCTAGCTCTGTTCGGTTTGCATCTATCAAGCTAGCTAGCGCTTTTTGGTTCACATCTGCGTAAAGATATCTATTTATGATCAGAATGTGATGCACTGATATTTAAATAGATATATAAACATGAAGAGACTGCCATAGATAGATATGAAGAATCTGTGATAGATAGAAGGATATATAGATAGAATTTGCGATGGGTAAATATTGGCCATTTCATATTTATAATTTTGCGCATGCGCGTTGTTCTTTTTTAATTTTGCCGACTGCACAATATGATCAGTTGAGCGCCCTCTGTGAGAAAAAGAGCACCAAGACGCAATTCACTCCGCCAGATATTTTGAACGGTCATCCTCTCATTCCAGGTATTCGCACCAGAAGTTACAATACGAGCATTTCAGTGTGTTTTGATGTTAATCTGATGACAATACAGAAGATTCAGAAAGAATGAGTCTAATGGTGATTTGGATCGTACGGCAGCTCGTAAAAACTCACTGTGATCGTTCTTTTAAAGAAAAACTCCAAGATTTGTTTTTAGGACCTCAGACTGAAAACGGTCGCCTCTATCAAGGGACTTGAAGACGTAGTGTTGCTCAGAGCCAAGAGAGTGACTGCTGGAAGACTCTATATCTATCACCAATAATCTAGACCATGCCACACAATTAGGAGAACACAGTCATGGGTGTTAGATAGTTTTATGTGGCCACATCATCCTTTATATCTGGCCACCTAACGTCCCAGACTGCAACCCCCCACTGATTATTGTGTTGAGTGTATGACCCGGAAAACTTGTTGTAATAACAAAAATTAACTGAAAGTAAGTGTTATGGGGAAACACACCTATTTTTCAGATAATGAACTCCCCATCCTATATTAATAAGAGTTAATGGGAAGTTCATAGGAGTTCTTTAGACTTCTATTAGAGTACAGTAGAACTACTACGCAGTTGATATTAGTCGGCAGTTATCCGAATACTAAGGAGTCAGCTCTCAGTGGAAGATTACCAAGTCCCTAACATTTTGGGTACGTTAAGTCGATTAGCAATCGACATAGCACGATTATAACCTTCGGTGCGAATACTACTTCACAACAGTAAGGAATATGACAGTATTCACAATTTTAAATAAGGTGACTATACAGAAGAGTTGCAGGAGATTTCGAAGTCGTCTGGAGGCGTTGTTTAAACCCAATGGTTATTTTATTGCTCTTTAGATATCTTCAAGATATTTTTGTGTAATCTTTGTAAATATATCTGTTGAAATCTGATATTAATGTTATTTTTTCATTTAGGAGTAATTTAAACGACAATTTATCGTTATCTATCAAACTCTGTAGATAGATATAAACGTACTGAGATAGATAGATAAATAGATAAATATGAACAAAGACAGATAGATAGAAACAAAATGAAATAGATAGATATGAATAAACGAACATAGATAAATAAATCAATCATTAAATAAAAGGAATAAGGTATTGAAAAACAGCAAAATTTGAGAGAGGGAGGAGAAACTAATATTTAAAATTCGTTTTTTTAAGAGGAATGCCTTAGGGAATGCTAACGGGGTTGTGGTACAGTGGATATCGGATCGGGACGAGAAATCGGAGAGACGAGTTCGATTTCTAGTCAAATTCGTTGCATTTACATACGCGCAAATACCCTTGGGAAAGGTATGAATCTATCTCTTCCCTGCTGTTATAGGTTAAGTAACAGGACAGATTGGGTTCTCTAGCCTTGGTTGGCAACAGGTCTACCGCAGAAATAATGGCAAGCTATTGCGGTAAAATCTTTCGTCAAGTCAGTCATGACTCTTTCGAGACATGATCACGTATGGTGCTTAACTGACCGAATAGATATGCCAGGAAACTTTTCATCTGAATAAATGCAAGAATGTGAGAAGATGTCGGCAGCGGCATTTTCTAAGAATTACTGATCTATAACCCTCAACTCTCCCCTTTCTCGAGCGCTTTCATTCTCACTCTCTGTCTCTCACACTCTCTTTTCCTTTTTTTCTTGTGCTGGCTCTATCTTGTGCTCTTTCATATTTTTCACTTAAAGTGCTTGAATAAATTGATGGTAGACCAAAAACAAGATATTGTAAAAAGTTTAATTCACGATAATACCGCCAAGATGTAAGGGGCTACAAAGTGTAAAAGAGAATGAAAAAATCTTAGATGGAATCGAAAACCCAATTCTAAACAGAGAACAGAAAATAAATCTTTGCTTCTGTTGAAAAGACCGAGGATGAGTGTGAACTGGACAATCGATTCGCCTATCTTCTCTTATTGAGGAGAAAAACAATTAATAAAATTTCAGTGTTCAGACGGAGATGTTAGAAGTATAGAGTTTAAGTTGAATTTAGAAGAAACTGGAAACCCCTCCTAACCAAGAAACAAGGAATAAACCTCAACTCCTGTTCAAAAGACGGGCGTGGAGTGTAAAACCACCAATTGGGGAACCTATAGAGCAAAAATAGAACACTGAGGAGGAACATACTCGCCCACATCCGGAAATATCATAGTACATAAAAAGAAGGTTTAAACGTTGACTGATTTTCGTTTCTCTAAATTAATATCGAGGTCATTTATTCAACTTCAGAATTTTTTCTTGGACTTTTAAATAACGAAGTACAGATGACTGATTGTGTGGATTAGAAACAAATAAAAGTGTATTAAGCTGCTACATAATATTAAACCTTCTATATGACATTTAATATAAGAAATTTCCTCGCAGATGAAGAGGCAACAGGAATATGGTTCTACAGAAGGATGTTGAGAATATCATTGCCGGAACATGTGACTAACAATGAAGATTTAATAAAAATGAATAAAAAGTCCTAAGAGAATTTTTAAAACAGAAGGATTTCGTTAAAAACAAATAAATAGCGCTCAGCTGTGTGTAATATTCAGTCAGTTAATTGCCATACTGAGCAGAACATTTTCTCGCAGTAGGTTGCTATTACTTTCTGTGGTGGGCTAATTGCTAACCAAGGCTATAAAACCGAATATGTCTTGCTATTTATCTCATAGCTGGAGGGAGAAGAGACGGATTAATAACTTTCCCAATGGGTATTTGTGCATAAGTGAATGCAATGAATTCAACAAGAATTCGAACTCTGCTCTCCGATTTCTCGTTCCGAGCCGATATCCCCTGTACCACAACGCACATGTAATATTAATACTTCTATATGATAGTGAATGCTGGACAATTTTTTTCACAAAGAAAAAGAGGGCCTGAGACCACAGAGGTATAGTTCTACTGAAGGAACAAAATGCTAAGCGAATTCTTAAAACCAGAAGGATTTTGTTAAAACAAAAGAAAGAGAACTGATCTACTATGGTTATTGCTGGACAATTTCTTCACAAAAGAAAAAGAGAGTTGAGGTAGCAGATGTATAGTTCTACAGAAGGATGCTGAGAATGTCAGTGGCGGACCATGTAAACAACGAGGTTTTAAGGAAAATGGATGCAAAAGAACATTTATACTTACGATTACAAAGAGACAGTAGAAATGTCTTGGACACAGTGAGAAAAAGAGGTAAGAGAATTTGACACTAAATAAGACAATAAGAACAGGGGGTGTAGCGAGTAAAACACCTAAGGAGCGTGTGTAAAAGGGTGGTAGAACATAAACAGGGAAGTATAGCGAAGCAACAAAAGATTGTCTAGGAGTGAAAGGAATAGGAAGTCGTCGAGGGCACTGATCAGGATAGAAGATATTTCCGCGGTAGGTTGCCATTACTTTCTGTTATAGACTTGTTTGCCAACTAGGGAACCCAATTTGTCCTGTTATTTGATCCATAGCGGAAGGGAAGAGATGGATTAATATCTTTCCCAAGGGTATTTTGCGTAAGTGAAAAGTGGTTAAAGGGAAGCTATTTTGTCTTGGAGGCATTAAAATTTACAAGCCATTTCCTGTCCCAATTAACCACCGATTGGGAGTCTTTTTGAAGGGCAGCAGCCATGTTTACTTTGAAAGTTTCGACGGATTTTCTTTTGAGATGACAGTAAATAGTAATGTCATCTGCATAAATGCCTACTTGCGAACTAATGTCATCAGGAAGATCATTTATGAAGATTAAAAACATAGAACATAGGATATAACATTGGGAACACCTGAGTTTGTGTGAAATGATCTGGAGGCGTATCCTTTCAAAATGACTTAATTTCACAATTTGGTAGATTTGTGCAAGATGAATTCTTACGAGAAAAATTTTATGGTACGACACAGTAGACCAACTTCCCTGTACAATGCCAACGAAAATGTCTCTACTTACATACAATCAGTATTTTTAATCTGTTTTTGTTTCATCCTTTCAAAGCGATAAGCGGAAAGCAGGACGATCTTCATGCAGTCATGGATTTTAGAGTGACTGTGTGACATTACTTGCTGGCAGTCTGCATCAGGGACTGAAAAATAATGCAGTTTGGAAATTATAACAAATATACATAGAAATACGATATTCAATACTATAGGTTCTGGTCATCACAGCGAATTTTCTTTAACCAAAGAACTGGCTTCACCAAAAGCGTTAAACCGAATCTTCACTTTGTTTGAATGGTTCGCTTCTTTGAAAGAGTAAAAAGTGGGAAATTAAAGGGAGATAACTTAATTCTGAAGAGTGTTTCCCTATTTATTATTATTTTTTTAAATTATGTATTATTTAAAAAGTAAGATCTTATCAAGATTAGAGACCCCAAAATATTCATGTCAAAGACAACGAACCCAGTTATTCCCATGTAAATAATGGTAAACCCTTAACAAAATATGTTCTATTTATTAAAAGCAATGTTAGAAATATAAATTAACTCTTTTATTGATAATTAGGATATTATATTATTTACTTTCTAAGAAAAAAGTATTTAAAATAAATATACGTTATTGAAAGGATATTGTATAGTGACTGTATTACAGAATCTTAACAAGCCGTTAAATAACCTGCAAGAACATTGTGCCTACATATTAGTCTTTCATTTAGAACTTCCACGCATAAACGTCCAGAGAGGAACAGCACTTTGTCCAATTCATAAAGGTATTACATGATTCACATTTTAATCCACATCAAATAAGTGATATGTCTTTCATCCAGTCAATCTCTAGTAAACTACCCCACAACAAGAAATGGCTTCACAACCTCCGTGAACGTAGATCTATCCATCTTGAGGGTTCCTGGATATCTGGATTAATAAATTAAAACCGGTATATGAAAAATGCTATTGAACTTTGTATCAAAATGTTCATCTCTAAAACAGTGAACCCGATTATTCTCATGTAAAATATAACAAACCCAATCATTTTGAAAAAAACGTAACAAACCCTGCTGTGAGTGGATTCGCTAATTTGGCAAGATACAAAATTATACCTGTCAATTCGATTGATGTATATTAATTTACGATAAGGAATACATAACAGCGACAAATTAGTTGGTTTTATTTAAAGGGATCATTTAATGCTGCATTCAGCTAAATTCAGGAAACTAATTATTGTCGCAATGGAAATAAAGTATAAATAAATAATGCAGTTAATATGTAAATATTAAAATAATTTTTTAAAATATGAATTAATACAGGAAACATTTTAAAAAAATGAAAATTGTTTACGCAGTTATTTTGGATGAATACACATTTATAGGACTTGTTTTGAAATATTCATACAATAAAGAGAAAGAAATGAAGCAATAGTTTAATGTAAAGGAAGATTTAAATGACGAATTCATGCCCAAAATGGTATTCGTAATTATGAATAAATAAATAGCAACCAAATTATCAGTAAAGTCTTTAAATGATACGTAATTTTAAAAAGCAATATTCATACAAACAGACAAAACACACACACACACATATCATTGTATATTTGGGCAGCAACCTTTCTTTTATGCAGGTTTTATTAAAAATGACAGACAAGGTATTATCGTTAAGCTTTTTTATGTAATCTTTTATGCGATCGTATGATTTTATGACCAGAAACTAAGTAATCAAACAATCAATATATATATATATATATATATATATATATATATATATATAACTATGTCTCATATTAGAAGACACACACACACACACACACACACACACACACACACACACATATATATATATATATATATTTATTAATCATATGACCCCGAGCAAGGCGGTAATGCCACTGATGTACAGGGGGCTACGTAAGAGTGAAAAGATTAGAAAAGAGAAAGCCGGAAACCACATCCTAAACAGGGAACAAGGAATGAACCTCTTCACCTGTTCAATAGACGTAGGTGGAGTGTGAACCGGGCGATAGTTTAGTCTATCTACTCCAATTAAAGTCTATCTACTCCATTTAGTCTATCTACTCCAATTAAGTCTATCTACTCCAATATTAACTTTTAAACTCTTGACTCTTATATGGGAGATGGGTATGTCTTCTAATATGAGACATAATTATATATATATATATATATATATATATATAACACTATGTCTCATATTAGAAGACATACCATCTCCCATATAATAGTCAAGAGTTTAAAAGTTAATATTTAGCTATGTTAGAGGGATAGAAGTGGTAGGGGGAACGACAGGAAAAAAAAGGAAAAAAGGGGGAAGGGGTGGTTAACTGGAAAGTAAGCTATGAAAAAGTGTTCGCAAAGAAACAAAAGAAAACTGCTACCCTCAATGTTGAAAAAAGCATTGAAAAATTTACTAAAGAGATTTTAGTTTAAATAAATAATAACTGGGACAAATGTTACAGGAAAAAAATTTGGACATACAAATTTAAATATAAATCTTTTTGTTTTAAATTTAAAATTAAAAATATTAACATCAAAGGTAGATCTCAAAAGAATCCATTACTACAAGTACACACACACACACAAACACACAGACACACACATTATTTATGTCTACTTTATCCTTTTTTACTTCCTTAGATTAAAAATTGTTAATCCCTGCCCATTTTATTTTCCTGTGTATGGATTATTTGTTTTGGACTTCTTCTGGTATAAAATCATTTAACACATTTGAATTTGAGTAAATAAAATTTTCGTTTCGACGTTGCTGAAAACTCGAGGATTTCCTCGTAGAAATGGCTATTCAATGGATTTAAATATCGAAATTCTTGTTTTATTTTTTATATTTGGCACTGTAAATAGAATATAATATTTGCATCGAGCCCTCCGCCTTGATCAATTTTAATATTAATGAAATTACTATTAATTAGGATCGAGTTTTTGGGATTAACCTATCTGATCATCCCTTTGGATTATATATATTGATAGCAGCACACACACACACACCTACGCATATGAGAAGAGCCTTTGCGTAGTAACAAGAGGTTGATCACGTGAATGACAACTGCTAGTTTTGGAATAGCAGGTCAAAGACAGGCGACCCAGATAAAATCCATGCAGGAAATAAACCAGACATCTAAGTTGGTTGCAATTCATGGAAGCAGCAGGAGTTAAAATTTGCGCCAAAAGGAAATCAGGTGGTAAGAGAAATTTAAAGTAGAAATTTAATCAGTTTCTTGTTGGGTCTCGACAAAGAAAGTCGTGTTTGCTGAACTCTGATAAACGAGGAAGGAAGGGAAAGCACTTTTGGAGAAAATAGCGAAGATCAACCCATTTCATCTTAAGCAACTCCGGATAAGACAGAAGACCGAGTGTATAAATGCATATTCGTCAAAACAAGAAAGAAAACGGAATTGTGCTGTGTGCCGAGAAAGAAAGAATTATAACAACGAAGATGCAGCGAAGTTATATTAATATTTGTATGTTGACTCATACTCGTCGAAGGAGAAATATAGCTGCGAAGTTGATAAAAGTTGTAATGTAACTCGTACTCTGATTTCAGTTTATTTCAAAGAAAAAAAGAAGGTGAAGCCAAATAATTTCAAAGAAGAAGAGAAAGGACAGAGAGATAACGACGCAGAGAAGTAACCAGATAAAAGAAACTACGTTGAAGAAAACAGAATTATTTGCATGCAGAAAAGACAATACTGATTGAACAAAAGAGTAAAGAAATATGAGAATATCGCAGAATAGCTGTACGTTGAAAAGAAAGCTACGTTGAATATAAAGAAAACAGAACTACTTAAACTTCAAGTATATAAAGAAAGAAAAGAAGAGAAGAGACGGTAAAAGAAAGGATGAAGAAACTGATACAAAGATAAGTTATCAAGTTATTAGACCCACGTTAGAACATGCATGCACTTCCATGAATATTATGTTATTACACACACTATACCATGTGTTTCAAATAATCTACCCATCTGGTTGTATTTTGATATCTTGCATTCATAATCGCCTGTACTTTGTTTATATTTCCTATTGTATATTGTAATTTAATATTTCGACCACGTATGTGTGTGTGTGGTGTGGTGTGTGTGTGTGTGTGTGTGTGTGTGTGTGTGTGTGTGTGTGTGTGTTTACTATATTTATGAAAGCAGATTTTTCAATATCTAATATGAATATAGATCAACCATCAAAATTTTCATATCGTTTTTCAATAGGTGGCATTTGAAGAGGTAATTTCAGTTTCTACATAACTGATAATTATTATAGTATAGGTGACATTTCAAAGCGTTTTTCTATCCGATTCGTCTGTAGATTGTTAATGCTTTTGTGTTAAAAGTGAAAAGACGATTAGGATATTATTTACGGAAAAGAAAACATAAATGAGTCATTTATAAAAGATGGTGTTATAGCTGAGACTCCTATTTTTATATTGTTCGCTAGATTTAAACATGGAAATTTTGGTCTGCAAGGCCGAAAACATTCCAGTCGACATAATAGATAAAAAATTTAAACGCTAATATAAAGATTAATATAATCCAGGTCACACAACTCACAAAATATCACAGAGATTTTCCACATCTTACATGCGCCGTGTAATTCATTTGAAAAGACCTAGATACGTGAATCTCAGTGGGGGGTTTTGATGCCTCACAATTTCTCTCCCCCCCCCCAAAAATTCCTCTCTGCTTAAGTGCAACATAAAAAAAAACACATTTTTAAAAAGTTCTGTAAAAGGCGATGAAATATTGATAGTTTATAACAATGTTGAGCAAAATGTGTTCTGAGGAAATAAAATGAGCCACATTAAATAGTTTCAAATCCGGCTATATCCAAAGAAGATGATTCGGTGTAATTGGTAAGATTGCAAAGGGTATTGGGTATTACGAGCTTCTTCCACAAATTCATACGTCGCTATTTTTTACCTCCTTGAGTGCTATTTTTCTTTTATCCTTTCTTCGACAATTCCTGTACCTTGATTTTTTCTCTCATTGTCATCTTCCGCTCACCAGTGGCGGCCCTGCCTTGCTTGGGGTGAAATGATTATTAAAAATTAATACGTTGAATCGGAACAAGTACTGTTTTCAAATGGAGCAATTAATAACAACAGTCGAGAAGATGAGTCCAGATATGCCGATCGAAAGAGCATCATCTTTCATATGGACTAAGTCAAATTTCGTTTCTCTCTGCAAAACCGATAGGAATTCCGGCAGCTTGGCAAATCTGTTCGACTACAACAGCCGCACCCACCTAACATTGTGCCATCCGATTACCACTTATTTCGATCAATGCAAAATTATTTTAATGAGTGGAACTTCATTTTTCTGAAAGACTGTTAAAAAAAAAGTTTAAACAAGTTCTGCACCCAAATAAATGCCAAATTCTATAAGGATGGAATCATGAAGCTGCTTCAAATAATTTGCCATTTAATAGAATAAATATCTAAATAATGTCTTTGAAAGTCACTTAAAATGATGCGACGTTTTGTTACAATATATATATATATTTATATATATATATATATAGTGATGATCATCCACGTATACTGTCTTAATATGTATAGGAAAGAATATTAATAAAAAGTTTTGAATTTAAAAACGTACTTTTTTTAAACAGTATTTGTTTATTTTTATTGTATTTTTATATTTCAGACCGTCCTCGGTCCTTCGGACTCGGTCCTCGGACTTGTTTCTGATGAAGGACCGAGGACGGTCTGAAATATAAAAATTAATAAAAATAAACAAATACTGTTTAAAAAAGTACGTTTTTAAATTCAAAACTTTTTATTAATATTCTTTCCTATATATATATATATATATATATATATATATATATATATATATATTATGTTGTAATTATAAGAAATTATAAAATTTTCATCCATAATTTTAAAAATATTACGTGTTCAAAAATTCCCCGTTATGTAAGCGTTGAAAAAAAAAATCACCGTGACGTGAGCTTTCTTTAAAAAAAAAAAAGACGGTAAAATCAGTTATTGCAAATCGCCTGAAGACACCACATGGTAGAAACCTAGGTCGCGTAATAATTCCTTTACAAATGAAGAATATATATATATATGTGTGTGTGTGTGTGTGTGTGTGTGTGTGTGTGTGTGTGTGTGTGTGTGTGTGACATTGAATGAATTGCAAAGATTATGTTTCGGTGGTACATGTTAAAAGTAGTTTTTTTAAATAAAATCCGTTCATACTCACATATTATCTTTCGCGTATTACAATCAAAAGATGTCAGAAATTAGCTGTAACGTTGACAGATATTACTTTCACTCATTTCTCAAGGTATCCAAGTACTTTCAACCTCTTTCCGAAATCATCTTCAGAGGTGTGAGTTATGGTAACAAATGTAACCGGAAAAATGTGTTGTTAAAAATTACTGCTCATTTTTTTCTTCTTCAAATATAACGGTTGACAAATTGCTAGCGTTTATTAGAACTTGAAAATTATCCAAAATAGAATTTTTTATATGTTGTAATGTTGATTGGTTAATATCAATTTTATTAAAACAATTACTTCCATAATAAAACCAGATCTGGGGTAGTAATTCTAGGGGGGCCTAGTTTATTATTTAAAAACAATAGAGAACTGTCCATCCACTTTATGACCACTACAAATATATTAATATTTAACATAAAAATATTGAGAACTTTACTAGTATTAGTTGGTTAATACTAATTTGATAACGAACACATTGACTTGCATCATAAAATATTACATAATCTACTGCTACTATTTTTTGGTTTTGCATTTCATTTCATCTTTAAGGCGATAATGCCATTAAGACGGAGGGATTTACCGAGAATGAAAGAGTCTGGGAATATCTACTTTCAAAGAGAGAGAACAGTACAAAACAGAAATTAAGGAGATGAAGATGACGATTGGCATTAAAACTATTTGTATATCAAAGTTGACAGGAAAGCAAGAAGCCAGACGAGAGTTTCACAAGCGAGAAGTGTGAGAGAAGAAACTGTTCGCATAGAATTTATAGTTAACGCCTCACATTTCATCTGTCAAATGGCGAGACCTTGCCTCTAATCTATTCAGTCAGTTAAGTGCCATACGTGATACACGCTTGGGCGATCATGTCTCGAAAGAGACATGACTGACTGGGCAGAAGATTATCCCGCAGTAGGTTGCCATTGCTTTCTGCGGTAGACTGGTTGCCGACCAAGGCTATAGAACCCAATCTGTCCTGTTATTTAACCCATAACTGGAAGGAATAGACGGATTAATACCTTTCCCAAGGGTATTTGCGCGTAAGTGAATGCAATGAATTCAACTGGAATTCGAACTCGACTCCCCGATTTCTCGTTCTGAGCCGATTTAGACTGCACCACAATGCACATCCTAACGCTAATCTATTACTGTGCTTAAATTCATAAAGTCTATATACCAAAGAGGAAAGCTCACCCCCAAAATTACCATGAAGATATTTTTAGAAAAGACATAAGGATACCTTACGGTGGTGAGTAAGTGACTGAATCTGAGGTTCCTGTTCAAGACCGACAACATATGCAGGGTCTTTTTTGGATTTTCTCATAAAAGTCTAGATATATAAAATTCTGATTACTGTTACCAAAACAATTTCACGAGTACGATTTTTCTTCATCATTGTTTTCATTAATCCTGTTCCCATTAGCAATATTATCTCGCTCTTAATACAACCATTTGTCAAAAGTTCTCGAGTAATATTGATGGTGAAAAGGTATGAATCTATCTGGTTTATTTCGCTCTGTTACCCCCAGCTGTTCAGACATGTTTTCCGTAATGAAGTTAGAACACAGTCGGTCCTTTATAATATATCTCAACAGAAACCCCGTCTGCTGCCGCTCGGATAACTGTCTCCGCCTCCGCTTTCCAGACATGTGATTCTACATCCGCTGATAAACTCGTTCCAGTGTAAATAGAATTACTTCATCTAATTTATCCCCGCCCTCAGTTCAACGGAAGTTGAGAAGGGGGGTCTCAAAATATACTTGCAAGCTGATATAATCGTCACATGACATCCGGTATTCCACTGATGCAAGACTGACCGTTGTTTAACATAATTTTACAGATTGATCTGTGAGGAAATAAAAACGCTCTTGAGCACAATATCCCTTTACAGTATCGAATAAACATACACTCCCGGGATTATAGTTCTCAAAAAAATATTGTTTCATGCGGAAGACAATCAGAAAAATATATTTTAGGAATACCTTTCGCAAACTTGAGACAAACGATTGAAAGAATGAAGCGAGATTCTTATTAACAATGTTTTCATTTTCTAAGTCATTGTAATTATTTCTTTGGCCAAGCTTAGTCTGGCACAACGCCACTGTTAATAAGCAACTTGTGAAAATCGAATTTACAGTAAGCGCTGTCTACAAGAAGCTGGATATAAAGTTTTTGACTGTTTAACCTAATCCGGCGCAAGGTGATAATTATAAACAGGTAGTGAGGATCAAACTCATTCTTGAACCCCTACTATATATAGATATATATATATATATATATAAAACCATGGTAATATTTAGTAGCATATCCTCTCTCCCCTTCTCTCTCTCTCTTTCTATATATATATATATATATATATATATATATATATATATATATATATATATATTAGTCTTCCACATACTGTATCACAGCTCATCAGTGTGGCTCGAGATCCATTTGCTTCCAGCCGGGATCGGAACTCGACCGATTTGAGGTCAGTTGGGGTGCCTACTCCCTAAGTTCTTGGCACTTGGCGGAGAGAGGAGGAAATTTTAGCTTGTTATATATATATGCGGTGTATACAAACGCCAGCCATCAGGAGAACTCAATGTATTATGCATAACCATGTTAATATTTAGTAACATATCCTCTGTTCTTCCTTACAGCTTCTGGTCGTTTTCTGTACCTTTTAACGAACTTCTTGCATGAAGAATGTGAGAATTTCACCCATTCTTCTTCAAAGACTTCCTTCAGTTACTTGATATCTTTTGAATCGCCTGCGTCTACTTCCGACTTTAAGTTTTTCCATAAATGTTCTATTGGATTGAGATCCGGTGACAGGCTCGGCCATTTGAGAACATGGATTCCATTTTCATTGAACCAGTATTCAGTTGTTTTAACCCTGTGGTTTGGATCGTTGTCTTGTTAGAATCCAAAATCTCAGTCAAGCCCCAAAGTTGTTGCTCTTTTTAATAGATGGGTTAATAAGTTTTTCTTGTACTTTGCTGCATTCATTCTTCCTTCGATAACTTCCATTTCTCCTACGCCTTTATACGAAAAACAACCCCAGATCATGACACTTCCACCCCCATATGACTGCTGAGATGGTGTTTACAAAGTTGTATTTAGTTCATTTTTCCCTCCATAATTAGGCAAACATGTTTTCCTGAAAAGCTCAATTTATATTTCGTCTGACCAAATAATTTTTTTCTATAATTCATCTGATTCACGTTTATATTTTAACAAATTTCAAACTGTCTTGCATGTGTTTACATTTTAATAGTGAATTCTTTGGTGGTGATCTAGAATACAGGCCTCTACGATTCAGTGACTTCTTAATTCTATCTTTACTAACTTCAATGTCAGCATTTTTCAGATTGTTCTGAATTTATCTTTGAGTAAAAAATGGTTGCTTCTTCACATTCCTGCTAAACAGTGTCAGTAAAATGCCTTGCTTGGGGCGACACGATTATATATATATATATATATATATATATATATATATATATATATATATATATATATATATATTCAGACTTATTTTTAATTCGGCCTTGTTTAACCATCAAATCTTCCGTAGTTGAGCGCTTAATCACGTCATATCAGCGGCTTCTCCTGGGTTCGAATCCTTCCGGAAGATGCATATTATTCTAACAAGATTTCTCGAATATTCAAGCCGATAATATATATATATATATATATATATATATATATATATATATATATATATATATATATATATATCGTTTAATTATATAGCAAACAGATTATCTACTCCAATACTTGTGTCCATTATAACAATGTTCAAAAAATAAATATGTTAGTTAATAACATTTTGTTGAATATATACGTGTGTGTGTGCTTATTTGTATGTTTATATATATATATATATATATATATATATATATATATTTATTTATTATAAATTATATTTTAGAACATGTATATAACTTCTCTATATATAATCGCTACGAAGACGCGTCCGTTTCTGCATCGGAGTACCATTAAACGGGATAATATTCTCACATCCCGGAAAGAGAATTTAGCGATCCGGGTTCGAATTCAGATTTAATGACGGTTTCCTCTTGGAGAACGCAGGTTCAAATGCTGCCGGAGACTGCAATTTTTTCCCAATAAAACTTCTCGAATAGTCTGACCAGTGGTTAAAAATAAATAAATATACTGTTTAATTAATAAACTGGGCGTCTTCTTAAATATGGGTATCCACTAAAATAACGTTTCATTAATATTTGTTTTTACTTGTATGATTTCGTCTGGTTCTAAATACATATGCTAATCACTGTCTGACTCACTAGAACAATTACGATTGCGTAGTGAGTTCGATCTTCACTGCTGCACCAGTCTTTCGGCCTTGTGCCATATTAAAATCTACAATTTTTTGTAAATTATGTAAACAGATATTAAAATAATTATAACTAGTTTTATCCCGTGAAAATTTTATGTTTTTCTTATTTGTATTTTCGGATGAATTTTCATAATTCTTAAGTTAATGGTTGAATAATCTCTATTTTCTTAATTCTTAAGTTAATGGTTGAGCAAGTTCTATGGCAATAAAATATCTATAAACATTCTCCTACCCCACTGTAACTTTAACAAAATATCACAATAACAATCTGAATATGAATCCTGGTTGTTATTTGAAGAAGTGGGTACAAATGAAAAGATTTGAAATAGATAACTTCCCCATTTCTCTGAAACAGCCGCTAAACACTTTTTCCTTTCTTTCATTTTTTTCACTGAAATGAATAGTGTATTTTTTCTCTTCCCACGCGATCAAAATGGGATAGTCCCTTATTTATTAGGTATGAGCAATGCATAAAGGTTGTGCTAACTAATGGGAGGAGAGGATAAGCACAATTATAATAGTATGTTTACCGGGATTATTTTTCCGTTTCGTGTACAGCAATTCTAGTCGCTGTCAGGGTTTAACAGAAAGCTTCGCTGCGTTACTTTCGCCATACACTATTAGTTCAACGTTACTAAAAGCAGGGTTCGCATAAAACCAGATCATGGTATTCTATGAACTGTTCCCTTGGGTCGGCATATAAGTGCTCGGAGAATCTCCCGAGGCAGAGGCAGAGATAATCCCCGAATGATGTAAGAGGCGAGTTTTTACGACGCATGAGATGGATATCCGATATTTTGAAGACGTTAAACATTTGTGTGTAGGGTTTCTGAAACTTAAATATTGGAGCATTTTATGCCTCGAATTTTTTATCTATTTATAATTTTTAGAGTGATCCCATTAACCACAAAAAGTAGTCTACACACACAAACACACACACACACACACATACTCACACGCCCACGCATATAAATACAGATATATTTTTACAAAGGGGATTAAAGGCCTCCACACATATCTTCTAAGTGCCACAGTCCTTCGTGGCATAGCCGATCACTGCTCTTAGCAATTTTTCTACTTTTATTAAAACTACCCCTGTTCCGCCATTCATTTAGCCTTGAAAGGAAATGGTCGAAAGTGCTTGGGACAATAGACAATACGACAATTTTTGTACTTTTTTAAACCTACCTACCAAACAGAAAAATTTAAGAAAACTAAATAAAAAATTAATTAAATTTTCCATGTCTGTCATATTCAACGAAACATGTTTAAAAGAAAGGTTGCATATATATATATATATATATATATATATATATATATATATATATATAAGGGATAGATAGATAGATAGATAGATGTCGTATATATATATATATATATGTGTGTGTGTGTGTGTGTGTGTGTGTGTGTGTAGTGGAATTACTCACTTATGTATCGGTGTGCCAATGAGTTTCTCACCAAAAAGCCTCATAGAATATCTGTTTATGACAAGACAACATTTTTATATTCGCTTCCCAAGGTTGCATCAACCGAAATTTTGCTTCAATAGATCCCAAGGCCCGGAATTTTTATTTGTTTATTTACGTTCGTTCAAAGATGAACGCCTGCTTCGCTAATCCCAAACGTGATTCGAATAATTACATTTATTCATTTTTTCTTTTATGTTTCTTTTCTTTTGTTTTTTGTTAACTGAATGTATCATCTTATGAATGCAATCGCAAATCCTCTGAAATGCACGACTTGCTTAAATTAAAACTATTTGGTTTCAGCTTTCGAACCACAATTGTAGAAATTTGCTTTTTCCCCGTCTCTTTAAACGTCACAGAAACAAGTTTGTTAAATTCACCTTGAACATGCTTAGTTTTTCCCAGTATAAATTCTTGACAAGTAAAAAAAATCCTATTATAATTTAGTTTCTCTTTTCATTCCGACAAGGAAGATCTATTATTTGTTTGCTGCTTTTATTAAACTGATATTTTCACTTTAAAAATGAAATTCATAGCAGACACTTTCGTTTTAGTCTAAAAATGACCAGTCAGTCAGTTAAGTGCCATACGCTTAGACGATCATGTCTCGAAAGAAACATGACTTACTGGGTAGAAGATTATCTCGCAGTAGGTCGCCATTACTTTCAGCGGTAGACTGGTTGCCAGCCAAAGCTATAGAACCCAATCTGCCCTGTTATTTGATCCATAACTGGAGGAAATAGACGAAATAATACCTTTCCCAAGGGTATTTACGCATAAGTGAATGCAGGGAATTCAACTGGAATTCGAACTCGGCTCCCCGATTTGTAGTTCTGAGTCGATATCCACTGCACCACAATGCACATCCAGAGCAGTTTTGAAAAACAATAAAAAGCAATAGTATTTTAAACCTTTACAATTCACTTGATAACCAAAGTTAGGCAACGTCGAGACTGGGACATAACTGTCAACACCATTGGCCAACAAACCTTTCTGATATGACTTACTTGGATAAGGTACTTTGGTTACATTGCACATTGTTTCCAGTGGGCCGTAAATATGATACGGATAGGTTGCATTTACCACAGACTCCAAAATAGGGCATCCAGGGACACCCGATTCAAGTAAACATCGTTTGAAGATCTTCATTGACCTTTAAAAACAAAAAGTAAAGACATTTATTGACCCTGTTTCCTTACACGTTTTAATATTGTTTAATCGGACGAAGTCTTAGCGGGTAGAGTAATGGACAGCTAACGGCGAGGAATCGGAGAGTCGAGTTTGAATTCCAGTCGAATTCATTATATTCTTTTTCGTGTAAAGGTATGAATCCGTCACTTCTTCAGTTATGACTTAATTAGTAGGACTTGTATCTCTAAACCGCTATTGACCCCCCCCAACACACACACACCTTTTTTTTCTCCAAAAAATATTATCTGGCTTCAAATAACCGACAAATGGTAAATAAGTCGTAAAAATGAATGAATGAATCAATCAATCAAAATGTATAGTGTATAATTATATTTTGTACGTAAACTTATACCAAGAGGATATGGACTTAATGATAGACTCATTTCCTACAATAAAATGTTAATGCTTTACTATATCATTCAACCATGGCAGTGGTTGAATATATACTTAAGTCCGACATTGACTGAATCAAGGCAAATTTCAAGCTTCACTACTAATTCAGTTTTCAACCTAAGTTCAGTTTCCAGAGTTACATAAAGACACCTCCTTAGCAACATTTAAAAAAAAATTTGAATTTCGGTTCAGTAGAAAAAAGTTACATTAAAATATGTGAGGTCCGAAAAGGGAGACTAACTACATAAGTACATAAGTGAGTGAGTTACTAACGCTTTTGATAATAAATGTTTTCTTCAAAATTTTTATCTGTTTAATATTTTTGCATGCGGTTTTCAACATTCGAATTCTGATTATATCTTTTATCATTTTTATTAATCAAACATTGCTTATCACCTATCATTTTATCAGAATTGATTATCAGAATTAATTATAAATAATCAATTATTTATTGTTTTTTAATCAATTGATTATAGTTTTTTTCTATTTAATATTTTTGAATGTAGTATTCAGTATTACCTGGAATAATCATGAATTACATGGAAAAATGCGCGCATGAAAAGTAATATTCTTAAGATTATATTAAACCTGGAGAAAAACAAAACAAGTTATTAAACCTGGAAAAGTAAAGAACAACATATTCTAGTGAAGTAAAAAAAAGGGGGTTTTCTTTCTTAAAATATTGCAACTAAAAATAAAATTTGAATTCAACATTTTAAGTAAGAAATTTCTTATTTTTTACTTTACTAGAATATCTTGTTTTTTTTTCTGGGTTTGATAACTTGTCTTGTTCTTTTCCAGGTTTGATATAATCTTAAGAACATTACTTTTCATGCGCACATTTTCATGCGCATATTTTCAATGTGTAAACTTATATCAATAGAATATGGACTTAATGATACACTCTTTTCCTACAATAAAATGTTAATGCTTTTGATATTACTATATAGATAATTACTTCTTTCCATCTTCTTTGTTACTGTATCGACATAAAGTCATAACTTGGAATCCGATTGAAGTGCATATATCGAGTCTAACTGATTATTTTGTTATCAATGCCGTCACGTAGGTATTAACGTCTTTTATTCATTATTATACTTATTTTATTTCGTTTATGCGTCTCGGGTGAATATTCTGGAAGGGTTTATATCTCTTGAATAATTGTAGTCGGAAAAAATGACGTAAAAAACGGACACCAGAAATTTATTGTCAGGCGTAGTGGGTTTTGAAAAAACTCTTACGATTTGGAATTCATAAAAGAAAATTCAGCCATTAGCAAACATGTAGCGTAATAGTCCTTTTTACAAGCAAATAGTAGATGCGTATTTTTGACGAGATGAAAAAATTAACAGGCGATTTTTCCTTTACTTCATTTTATTCAGTTTAGCTAAGAACATAGAATAGCTAGATAAATAAACCGATCAACAAGTAAGAAATATATTTTCGAATTTCTGGGATGAGGAGTTCAAGTCTGTCCAAGTTTGTTTGTTTAACGACATATCAACTCCTCATGGGTCATTTAATATCAATATTTAATTTTCTTCATTTAAAGTAAAATATTTGATATAAGTTATTCTGCTTTCACAGTTGATACATGGTAGATGATACTCAGCTTTTGGACATATAAATGCTTGTGTGGACATAATTACTAGAGGAAATGATATGAGTGTTTAATGTTGTAGCTTTGTTGAAGTTATATTTTGGAATACATTTTGACTACTTTACGAAATTGTAGGATATTATATGGATTAATGTCATGAAAGGACACATGGTCCAGTTGCTATAGACGTTGGTTAGTTCCTGTGACTTTACCCAAAGAGTTGTGAGTTCAGTACTAGGCTACAGCAGTGGAGAACAAGTAACTTACATGGTTAAAGGGAAATAATTCATGACTACCAGAGGAGGCTTTAAGCACAGGAATGGAGATCATATACCCCAGTGATTAGAATAAAATTCCTAGCACCTAAGGAAGGCCGGAGCGTACAATAGCCGAAACGTCGTAAAAATGGCAACAAATATGAGGACAATAGTCCTAATAGTGTGAATACTGTAAATGCTACCTCATCTCAGAAATATAGACAAATACTAAATATATTTTTGTTAAAAAAGTACTCATGCTGCTAAGAAACCTACATTTTGGCGTTAAATGGACCATAAAAAGTTGATAAAGAGTTGATATGATGCTAAACAAACAAACTAACATTCTTTAACTAGTTGATCATGTCTTCTCGGGACTGAAGCACAGGGTATCTCCGTTCATAAGTGATAGAGCTTTATAACCGGTTGTCAAGAGACATTTTTGCTGTTTGAATTTCAAGGATGAGCCAGCCAAGAAGATACATTTAGATACTTGCGAACATCCTAAATTGGTGACTCTCTAAGCTGACTGGTTTACCCGACGTAAAGATATTTCTCTGTGCCACCTGCAGGTTTATCCGCTCCTTTTATCAAAACCTGACACCATTTGACTGTGCTTTATATACTTGATGTACCCTTTTCAGAATTTGACTGTGCTTTATATACTTGATGTACCCTTTTCAGAATGGCCACCATCCCGGGTAGATTGGATTTCGTATATTTGTGTCCAACCCTTAATTTGTTGGCGTTTTGGCCTCTCATTTAATAATAATAAAGCGCTTAAAACCATTCCGAAACACTTTGGAAAACGATAAAAGAAACATAAGAATATTGCAGAAAAGTGTTCAAGTATTGGAGAGTCATGCTGTCACATGATCTCCAAACCAAATACAACTAGTTTGAAAGGTAAATGTAGGATTGGTGCTCGACTAAACGACATACTTGAGCAAAGTGGCCACTAAGGAGCACCTGTTAAACCGATTTCTTTTCCTTGAGCTAAAATAGTCTAATGACATAAATAAAAGTGTAAAAGAAAAAATTCAATAAGACAATTGTAAAACAAGCAACTCACGAACAATCCATTGTAGCCAGAATGGAGTCCATGTGTTTCTGGCAATGGGACAATTTGTCTAAAGAGGAACCGATTGTTTTGCACTCTGAAATTAAAAAAAAAAAACTAATAAGAATATAACTAATAGCATTATTTTGTCAGTAACACGTACATTATTTTATGATTTTCAGTGTATTTGCGAATTGTGATATTGAAACTTGGGTTCTAATTTTGATAAATAACAACACAAAATGTTTATTTCTAACACGTTACTGTTGTTTTGAGGAAATGAGTTTAAAGATTAAGTTTAGGTTCAAAATCGTAACGTTGGAATTTCATTTTGGTAATCAATGAAAGATTTGTAACACAGCCTTATAAAATTTATAATTTCCTTTATAATAAGCTTTACAAATTTACAAAAATGCATGGCCCAAACATTTTATGACTAAATAATTGTGCCATCAAATAAAACCTTCGTTTATTTCAAAGGGAAATTATCTTGAACAGTTTAGCTATATTATGATGCTGTATAGTACAATAGCTTTAGAGGGATTTTCAATGAACAGTGCAAATTTAAAACGTTTTGTCTTATAATATATACCCAGTAGTATTATGTTGTTATATAAACTTTTATTTATTTTCGTCTTTATTAATTATTTAAAAAATGATCTAACAAATCTTATTCATTGAATAGACGTATTTTTGTAATCTTTTAGAATTTCTTCACGCGATTTTTACTTATCTAATACAGTAAAAAAATGCATATTTTGCTTTTGTTGAATGACAAAAGCCATGACTCTAATATGTGTTGTCAGTACATATGAAATCACACCCCAGCTTTCGCACCGAGTGCAATGTTGCTTTTCTAAACAAAGTAAAATATCAACCTACCCTGCCGATAAACACCTGTGCATCTTTTTAACCAGATTGCAAACCATATACAGTTTATTGCCAATCTAAATATATATACATATATATATTTATGAGGGTAATTCAATGATTATCCGCACTTTCGCCATAATATCTCTTTAGGTTTGCTACACCTTCTTATGCTCAGGCGTGCTTAAAGTTGGTACTATTGTGGTCACAAGATCAAAATTTGAGCTTCATTGCGCCAGATTTCTTGTTGTTATTACAGTGCAAACATGGCTGCTCCATTAGCAGTGTGTCCCAAGGAGGAACAGAGAACAGTGATCCGAATCTGCAGAAAACATGCTGCCTTATCCATGGTAAACTTGTCGGTTCATCATTACTTCATCATCATTCGTGAGCTTCTAGTATCTTCTCGTCAGTGAGGGAGATTGATAGCCATCCTGCTTCTTCGTGCTTCGCACTTTTGCGGCCACATTTAAACTTCTCGATCTACTCATACTCACTTCTACGCGGCAGTGCACTTTGGTTTTATTGTATTAAAAACCTACAATAAATTTCAGCCCCTGACACACCTACTGACAAAAGAAATCACATAACTTACTTAGTGAGCTTGAGTAAGTTGATGGCAGAAAAAGTTTTAGGAAAAATAACAAAAAGGCAAAATTTAATTAAAAGCTTTCTCTTACTCTCTCTCTCTCTACTCTCTCTCTCTCTCTATATATATATATATATATTTCCCGCCTGTGGAACTCGCTCCCGTATTCTTGCTTACCTGGCGGCTACAACCTCCAGAAATTTAAATGCAAAGTCAATACTCATCTACTAACCACTGGACTCTAGCTCTCTCCCCACCCCCGTATAACCTTCCCTTTCTCTCCACCTATGTATCTGTCATTGCACCTGCTTTCTCAGCTTTCTATTGTTCCTTTCTAACTAGTTAGTACTCCTCAGTCTTTTCTAATTAATCTTTTTACATTTATGTAGCCCCCTGCACATCAGTGGCGTTTCCGCCTTGCTCGGGGTGAAATGATTATATATATATATAATGGATTCTCCCGTCGCGTTCAACGTATGAGGGTCCAACCTTTTTCCAGCAAGACAACCACACAGAGATTTGTTTATAGTGGTGAAGGCATTG
>JBBBDQ010001794.1:620000-865000 GCA_037127315.1 Ascarosepion bandense
CGCATTGGCATGGCCAAAGATGCATTTCAGAAAGTAACCAGAGAACTGAGAGACAGGAAAATTTTATTAGTAAAAAGGAAAGAGTGCTTGATTTCTATCTGATATCTGTCCCTCTGTATGGAAGTGAAAACTACACGATCTCATCACGGATGTAGGAAAGGCTTGAAGCAGCAGAAATGTGGTTTTATAGAAGGATGCTGAGGATACCATGGACGAAGCACGTGTGCAACGCTGACGTGTTGAAAAGGATGCAAACGGGAAGAAAAGTCATACTAAATATCAGGAAGATATCAAATGAGGTTCCTGGGACAGGTAATAAGAAAGGAGCGCCTAAAGAACTTAATACTCACAGGTCAGATAAATGGAAGAAATGACAGGAGAAAGCAGCGAGGGACGTACTTGTTAGGTCTGAGCAAATCGATAGCGGAGCGGGGCTTAGAAGAGATACCAAGAGGAAAAAGTACTGAGAGCGACAAGAGACAGAGCCAAGTGAAAGTCCATGATCGTCTCCGTCCTGAAAGAATACCGCACATGAAGAAGAAAAGTCACAAATAATTTATTTCTGTTCCAAACAACAAGCTAGCTGTTGTCTGTCAACCATTACAGGCAACCTCTCCTGCCTCCCATAAGCATGGACCAAGTGATTCTCCCTGAGAGTAATACACTACGCCTCCTCGGACTTACCCTGTCCTCAGACCTCAAATGGAACCACTATATTGAATCCATAGCAAAATCTACTGCTAAGAAGGTTGGGTTACTATGTCGATCCAGGATATTTTTTCCACCTGAATCCATCCTGCATATATACAAGTCAACCATCCATCCGTGCATGGAGTACTGCTGCTATTTATGGTCAGGTGCCCCTGCCGTTCTCCTCAGTGTTCTTGACAAGCCCCAAAGGAGAGTCTGTAATGTGATAGGTACTGATCTGGCGGCTCGACTGCAGCCACTTCCCCATTTGTCTGTTCTATAAATACTTTCATGGCTTCTACTCGGAGGAGCTTAAGTCACTGATGCCTCCTCACAATGCCTTACTCGTGCAACCAGACTGGCAACTGGGTCCCACCCATTCACAGTCAGGTTAGCCAAATGCAGACGACAATTCTACTCCTTCAGCTTCTTCTCTTGCACATTTAAATGCAAAGTCAATACTCATCTACTAACCACTGGACTCTAGCTCTCTCCCCACCCCTGTAAACCCTCCCCTTTCTCTCCACCTATGTATCTGTCATCGCACCTGCTTTCTATTGTTCCTTTCTAAGTAGTTTGTACTCCTCACTCTTTTCTAATTAATCTTTTTATATTTATGTAACCCCCTGCACATCAGTGGCGTTTCCGCCTTGCTCGGGGTGAAATGATTTTTTAAAAAAATATCGTTTTCCTTCAAATCTCCACCTTGAGTCTGATACAATTTCCATCCTTCTCTGCCTATGCGCTACTAGGATTCTTTTTGGTTGCATCTCAGCTCCGTCGTTACGGCCCTTTTAGTGCCTCCAAACTGGTCCCCTTGAAGATCCCTTCGAACTTGGGGAAAAGAAAAATGTCACACGGGACAAGATCAGGTGAACAGTGTGGTTGTTCCAGTACGGCGATGTTCTTCTCTTTCGGATACTTAGGGCGTTGTGAACAGGAGTTTTGCCGTGGTGAAGCAGCCATGATTTGTCCTGCGAAAAGTTTCGTCTCTTATCACGCACTGAGCAAAGCAAAAGCCGCAGGATATTTTTGTAGATTTGATTGTTTGGCTCTGTGGCAAGAATTTGCTGTGGACAAAGTGTCTCTCCCATCGAAGAAGAAACCCTGCCCCGCTACTTTCTAGACAGCTCTCGTATATATGATAAGATATGGCACAAATAGGACTCCTTTTTCAATCTAACATATTTCCCCTTTATTAAACCTTCGTCTTATCATCATATGTTAGATTGATTAACATTTCCTATTTGTTTTTATCTTATCATTCTGTCGAATTCCGATCCATATTATATATATATATATATATATATATATATATATATAAGATGCTAAAAAAGATTATCTACGTATGATTCGTATATGTAAGTATATATATTAAACAATTGTAATATTGATAATATGACGTAATATTTATTGTATATTAGTAAGATTTTTTACTAAATTGAAGGATGATGAAAAAGCTGGTAAAATCGGAATTTTTGGACGCCTTTATCCCTTCTTCTTGAGATGAGAAATAAAAAAATAGTTGGGAGTTTTTTTTTTGCTTTTTTTACCGTGGTAATATATATATATATATATATATATATATATATATATATGGCATTTCTGGATAATTATGGCTCTTCAAAACTTCATTTTTCTAATAATAATCATGTAGTGTCATATTGTTCTTAAGAAAAATATTACTGTGGTGATTGCCTGCTACACGGTTGTGAATTTTGAATCGGACTTCTTTTAAACATGACAGTAGATGCCCGATTCTAAAAGAAGCCTTTCTTTTTTCTAATATATCAACACGAATTCAACTGGAATTCGAAATCGGCTTCCCGATTTGTCAGTCCGAGTCAATGTCCACTGCACCACAACGCACATCCTGAATTCCAGTTGAAATCCTTGCAGTCACTTACTCGCAAATACCCTAGGGAAAGGTATTAATCCATCTCTTCCTTCCAATTATGGGTTAAATAACAGGACAGCTTGGGTTCTATAGCCTTGGCGTGCAACCAGTCTACTGCAGAGAGTAATGACAAACTACTGCGGGATTATCTTCTGCCCAGTCAGTCATGTCTCTTTCGAGACATGATCGCCCAAAGCGTGTATCACGTATGGCACTTAACTGACTGATTTGATATACTTTGTTCAAAAAGTTGAATTCGATGTTCAACTTGAATTCTGTAGGGATAAAGATCGATCTGTCTCAGTAGATTTGTGCTATTTGGGTAAAACTTAAGCTCCGTTTCTTACTACTAGAGCTAACATTGCACGAGTTGCGTTCACCATTTCTGTTCCGTTTTCGCAGAGGACGAAGAATGAATATTTAAGATCCAAAATTCACTCTATGAATCATAAAATGCGATTTGTTTCGTAATCTGTCAATAGAAGCATGAATTAATTATTACGAAATCCTAAACTAAACGAGGATTTTTTGAAATCTGATTAGAGATAAATTTAGATTGAAGTTGAAATACTTAAAATAAATACAATCAACCTGATCAAGGATTCGATCTTAGATCGCCAATTTCATGCTGATAAATGTTAGCCCTAATAATGTAATCTTTAAGTTTTCAGATAATCATAAAGAGCTTTAAAATATAAAGCGCTCACACACACACACACACACACACACACACACATACACACATACTTATATATTAGGGTTATGACATTTTTGTATCTCTATATTCCTGTTTCATAAGTCAATGTACATTTGTTCAAAAGTTATGAGTTCTTGAAAAAGGTCACCCTCAAACCGAAAATTTGATTGTGCCATACCCACAATAAGGGTAACAAATTAAGATATTTCAAAAACTATTTTTCAATTTGCTAATGATGTAATTGGAGAGTACTTATGTATTTTTAATGAATTTAACTATTTATAGCCATAGCATAACATACAACCTTACAAATACGCAAAAAATTGAAAACTTGCAGAAGCTTTGTTTTTTAATTTATTTATAATGTAATTAAAAAGTACACAAGTATTCTTAATGCGTTTAAAATTTTATTGTTATAGAATAGCATATAAACTTACAAATAAACAAAACTAGTTCTAGAAAGTTCCATAAAGTTTTAGGAGGCTCTCAGAGGTTCTAGGTTTCAGAAAGTCATAGTACTGCTATATTATATTTTATAAGATTTTAGAAATTTCGTGTTCAGTTAAACCTTTCTCCATTATTTCTTAATAATGACGTGGCATTAATATATATATATATATATATATATATATAGATATAGATATATATATATATATATATATATATATATAGAGAGAGAGAGAGAGAGAGAGAGAGATATATATATATATATATATATATACACACACACATATATATATACACACACATATATATATATATATAAGTTGAATATAAGGATCGGAATCCGACAAGAGGAATAGAATAATAACAATTTTTTTTCGCTTTCCTTGACTTACATTCATAATAAACATTTAATGTTTTTTATTACGCGTTAGCACACACACTTAAACAGACACAAGTTTTTTCCTTCTACATTTAATATTCATCCATTGCTTTATCACATTTGACACGTATTTGACCAATAAAACTATACCACAATCAACATACTGTCTTTTGGATTTTTAAATCGTCTTTAAAAAATCTCTGAAGAAGTTTGTTAAAAGTTAAACATGTTAGATTAAAAACACGTTTTCCTACATATTCTTTACTTATTGTATTTATTTATTTATATTATAATCGTTTCACCCAAAGCAAGGCAGTACTACCACTGGTGCTCAGGGGGTTGCGTAAAAGAACTTTAAAGAGAAAGAGGAACAAATCACAGGGGTGTCTGACAATGGGTAAGAGACGGTGGAAACAAGCTACCAGAGTAGAAGTTGCGGTTACATTTGAGTGTTTTCACTGTAAAAGGGTGGGACCTACTTGCCAGTCTAGTGCAGAAGGGCACCAGAGAGCTAAGCTAGCCGGAAAAGAAACCGGAAAAGTATTTTATTTTTTTATAATCGTTTCACCCCAAGCAAAGCAGTACTGCCACTGGTACGCAGAGCGGTACGTGATAAGAGAGTGAAGACAGTAGGTGTCGAACAATAGGTAAGAGAAGGACGGTATCATTGGTGTGAAGAGAGCTGAGTGAGATGAAAGTGTAAATGAAGAAGAAGAATGGGAATCAAAGAGATAAGAAATGACAGTTGACGTTGCATATAAACTCTTGGAGGTTGTACCTATCAGGAAGCAATAATACGAAAGGGAGTTCTACAGGAGGGAAGTGAGCGAAAAGCAGCTGTGGGAGTAGAAGTTGTAGTTACACTTGATTGTTTTCACAGTAAAAGAATATGATCTTGTTGTTAGTTATAGATTACATTGCAGATTCTTCTTTTGGATTTTGTAGAGAACCCCAACATGAATAACAGGGGCGCCCGACCAGATATGACAGCAATATTCAGTGCACGGGCGGATGATAGACTTGTATATGTAAATGATGGATTCAGAAAAGAAAAAAAAACTTTCTGGCTCGACATAGGGACCTGACCTTCCTAGCAGTAGATTTAGATTCAATGTAATCGTTCCACTTGAAGTCAGCTGAGAGAGTGAGGCCGAGGAGGAGCGATGTATTGCTTCTCGGGAGACTAGAGTAATCTATGTTGATGGCGGGTACGAAAGATTGTCTATGGTGCTCAAAAGATAGCAGCTTCGTTTTTAAGGCATTAAAATTTACAAGCTACTTCATATTCCAGTCCACCACTGACTGGAGGTTCTTTTCGAGAGCAGCAGCAAGGTTTGTTTTGTCAGCATCGGCGGATTACTTAACGAGGTAGGTATATATATTCTTTAGCAACAACTTTTATCGTAATAACTATATATATGGTTTATATTAAAAAGACACACATAACACATCACTCAATTAGGCCCGGGCCTGACATATAGATGGCGCCAGTAATAAAAAATCCATATGATTTTATGATGTACTAACCTTCAAATGACACGTGAGAACATTTTGGCCCAATCGGATTATTAGTTTACAAATTAAAGTTATTTAAGTGATGCTACTGTTGCAAACTTTCAAAACAATGGAAAAATCTGAATTTCGTGTACTGATAAAGCATTGCTTTCTGATGAGAAAAACACTGTTCAAGGAAAGCAATAAGTGTTATTCGGACTCTGATTTGTTGGAAACAACGGTTAAGAGGTGGTATGCTGATTTTAAATGCGGTCATACAGACAAAAATGATGCTGAATGCTCAGGTCGCCCAAAATCGACAGTTGTCCCGGAAAACACACAAAAAATCCACAAACTAGTTTTGGCTGATTGTAAATTGAAGTTGCGTAAGATAGCAAGGGAATTGAATATATCAGAAGGCAGTGTATTCCCCATTTTGCATGAGCATTTGCCAATGAGAAAGCTGTGTTCAAAGTGGTGGCACGTTTACTCACAGTCGATCAAAAACAGCAGCGTGTAGACTATTCACAGTGTTGTTTACAAATGCTTCAACGCAACAAGGGGTTTTGCGTAAATATGTGACAATGAATGAAACATGCATCCACTACTTCACTCTGGAGTCAAATCGGCAGTCAGCTGAGTGGACAGCAGCAGGTGAAAGCCGTCCAGAGCGACCAAAACGCAAACAGCAAGCAAGGTTTTGGCCACTGTATTTTGGGATGTGCAAAGTATTTTGTTCATCGATTGATTAACGGAAGAACCATCAGTAGCGAATATTATATAGCATTAATGGTGCGTTTGAAGAAAGAATTGCCAAAAAACGGCCATAAATTAAAAAAATATGATCTTTCCCCAAGACAACGCACCATATTACAATCGATCGTAACGATAGCAAAACTACATGAATTGCACTTCGAATTGCTTCCGCATTCACCCTATTCTCTAGATCTGACCCGCAGCGACTACTGACAGTTTTCAGACCTCAAAAGAATGCTTCAAAGAAAGAAACTTGGCTCCAATGAAGAATGTCCGCCCGGATATATGCACTTCCACACGACAGTCGCTCTGGCTCAAAGGTTTAACAATTTTGAATAGCGATAATAATAACGCATTGAATACCATTGTCATATCTAGTCGGGTGATCCTGTTGTTCGTCTTGACGTTCTCGACAAAATTCAAAAGAGGATCTGCAATGAAAATCAATCTTGACTTTGCAGTCAGCCATCAATAACTTTTTCACCGATGTGATGTGGCTTCCCTCTGTCTTTTCTCCAAGTACTTTTTTGGCAACTCCTCTGACAAGCTTTTTTCTCTGCTTTCCCGAGCACATGTATTTACAGTGCTACAAGATTAGAATCTAGATCCCACCTTTTTACCATCAAAACAGTTAAATGAAACAACCTTTTATACACTAACAGTTTCTTTTCCCGCATTTTCCCTTTGTGGAACTTCCTTCCGTTTGCTTGCTTCCCTGAGAGCTACAATTGTATCCCTATTTTCATATGGTTGGTATTAATTTTGAGTGATTTTCAAGATGAGAAAAGATTTTTTGGTTTTAATCGTATCACCCCGAGCAAGGTGGTAACGCTACCTGTGTGCAGGGGGCTACGTAATAGTGAAAAGATTGGAAAAGAGAAAGCCGGAAACCACATCCTAAACCGGGAACAAGGGATGAGCCTCTTAACCTGTTCAATAGACGTGGGTGGAGTGTGAACCGGGCGATAGATTGGTCTATCTACGCCAATTTAAAAAACTTCAGGAAAAAAAAAAACAAAGTGAGAAGATTAGAAAAGAGAAAGCCGGAAACCACATCCTAAACACGGAACAAAGGATGAGCCTCGTAACCTGTTCAATAGACGTGGGTGGAGTGTGAACCGGGCGATAGATGGATCTATCTACTCCAATTGAAAAAAAAAATTACTAAGTCTTAAATTAGTTAAAGTCGAAACGGCTTTTAGACAACCGAACAATTTAGTATATTTTAGTAAAAGAGAAAAACAGATACGGTGGAATAAATTAATAGAAAATCTGGACTTACCACTTGCAGATAGCATATCGAAAAAGTTGAAATTTCTATATATTTTTGAATTTTCATTTTTTTCTTCAGGATAATTTCGGCGTGTTCTTACCAGTTAATAAGCCCCGTGTGTTGAAAGTGGCCGAGAGAGAGAGAGAGAGAGAGAGAGAGAGAGAGAGAGGGAGGGAGGGTAGAAGGCGTGGGATGTCCAGTACTCAGATAGGGGGTGGGGAATAGAAAGGGTGATTTCAAACAGTAACGGTCTACGATTTTTTTGGGGGGGGAAGTTTCTAATAGCAGAAAAAATAAACATCAATCATATATTTCGAAACGGCTTTTAGACAACCGAACAATTTAGTATATTTTAGTAAAAGAGAAAAACAGATACGGTGGAATAAATTAATAGAAAATCTGGACTTCCCACTTGCAGATTTCTATAAAATTGGAGAATAAAATTATTTGTGTCTGGAAATGTAGCTGAAATATAAAAGTGGCCCAAATTGAAAAACCCAAATGCGATATTTACTGAGGATAGAATTAAAGCGAATTCATCAATGTGATCCGAGGTAAAATATCTGTCAATGAGTTTTGAAGATGGGTGATCCTAAGTCGAAATGAAGCTTTGACAATTTTCTGTGTTCTGCGTTACCAGGGCTGTTGATAAGAGCATGCACACAAATAGAGTGAGTGTGGTTTTCTCCTTTCTATTGGAAGCCGAAATGGATAAATGTAATTGTTTTCATTTTGAGATGGTAAGGGTTATACAGTAAATGAAAACCCTACACCCCTCTTTCCCACACCGGTCGGTTTAACAAAATCAGAATGCAAAGACGAAATTTGTGAGTCAGCTTGAAAGAAGAGTCTTGAAAGAAGAGGTTGGGAAATACTGTCGATCTAAAAACTCTCCTAATGATAGAAATAAGACGAAGACGATTTTGCGAATTCAACCAACTAATCGTCCCGTAGAAATAATATAACATGATTATTATAATAAAATGCCGGCCAACTGATATTTTTTCCGGCACTTATTTTGACTTGCTTGTAATCGTGCAATTATTCGAAATATATAAATATATATAAATCTACACCGTGTCATTGCGGTCTTGAATCTGATTTTTTTTTTATCTTATACCAATTCCTCGCAAGTTTGGACCATCCTCATCAAGTGGTAATAAGCGGTTCTGGTTTGGCTAATCCGAGATCAACAATACAACGTAGGCGGAATCGGCCAAAAGTCAGGGAGGTTGACTGGACTCAGCCAGGGGTCGTGTTATACAATCATCAAAAGTTTGAATGCAACGTCAATTGCCATCTTCTATCTACTTGATTACAATCCATCTCTTTTCTTTTCGATATCCTCTGTACCGTGTTTTTTCTTTTTTTTTTTTTTTTCACTGTAATCCTATATGCACAAGTGGTGATCCGCCTTGCTTGGGGTAAAATGATTATAAAAAAATATAAGAGAAAACTATATTGATGGCAGACACAAAAGGAGAACTATAAAACCTCCTAGACAAAATGATACTAGAAAACGGAAAGAAAATACAAATACCTGAAAAATCTTTTTTTCTTTTTATGTCCGGTGTCCCCTTCAGGACGTAAGTGATAATAATCCTCCACATATTCTTGTTCCTTGTAGCTCTTAAATTTGTCTCGTTATTTCTCCCAAACTCTGCTCTACCATCCATTTGCTTAAGCCGATCAAGTATGTCATGCACTTTTTCTCCTGTCTCACTTTTCTTTTATCCGCCCTGTGCGTATCATGTCTTTCAGGACATTCTTACTCATTTAGTGTCCCAGGAACTTCAACTGGCTCTTCTTGATTTTAAATGCAAGTTTTCTATTTTTTCTAATCTCTCCAAAACCTTGTCGTCGCTCCCACGTTCGGCCCATGGCATCTTCAGCATCCTTCAGTAGAATCACATTTCGTTGCTTCGAGTCTCGTCTTCATTTTTGAAGAGGTTCTCCAGCATTCGTTGTCATATAGAAGAACATATATCACATCACAGTTCAGTACTCTTTTCTTTGTTTCAACAAAAGTTTCCTGAATCTTAATACTCTGTTTAGCTTTTGGTCATCCCTTTGAATGTTAGTATTGCAGTTTTCGTCTTCTGTTAGAACACTTCCAAGATATTTAAATTTCATTACCTGCTTGATTTTAGTATTCCTGAAATGTAATTGATGATTCAGTTTTCTTGTAGTTAATGTTTAGTCCTTTCTTCTCGCTTTCTTCCGTAACATTCTGTAGGAGGTCTTGTAGTTTTCTTTCCGTGTCTGATATCAGCACTCAGTCATTTTTCATATTTTATATTGTTAAGATTGTGGCTGCCAATATCGAATCCTGGCAGAACATCCAGTTTTCTCAGAATTGCCTCGCTGTATATGTTGAATAAATCCAATGAGAAGACACATTTTAGTCTTACACCCCTTTTCTCTTCTATAAATACTTTCATGGCTTCTGCTCGGATGAGCTTAAGTCACTGATGCCTCCTCTACAGGTGTTTACCCGTGCAACCAGACTGGCAACTGGGTCCCACCCATTCACAGTCAGGTTAGCCAAACGCAGACGACAATTCTACTCCTGCAGCTTCCTCTCTCGCACTTCCCGCCTGTGGAACTCACTCCCGTATTCTTGCTTTCCTGACGGCTACGACCTCCAGAAATTTAAAAGCAAAGTTAATACTCACCTACTAACCACTGGCCTCTAGCTCTCTCTCCCCTCCTCTGTATAACCTTCCCTTTCTCTCCGCCCATGTACCTGTCATTGCACCTGCTTTCTCAGTTTTCTATTGTTCCTTTCTAACTAGCTTGTACTCCTCACTCTTTTCTAATTAATCTTTCTACATTTATGTAACCCCCTGCACATCAGTGGCGTTTCTGCCTTGCTCGGGGTGAAATGATTAAAAAAAAAAAAAAAATATCTGTTGCACTTCTTTTCCTGTCCATATGCTGATGGTTTGATGCCAGTATAAGTTCTTGATTATTTTAATATCTGTCCCGAATATGTCAAGATAACCGTGCAGCTCTAACAGATCTTTGTAGCTTATTTGTTGAATGCCTTTGCGAATTCTGTAAAACACAGGTACACGTACTTCTGCATTTGAGCATAAATATCGCATTCCTTTTACCGGTGTCTTTGACGAACCCGCACTGTTCTTGTTCTATCTTTGCTCTGATTCTACTACACACTCTAGTTTTGTTTCGTGGCTCATTAAGCTGATTGTTTGGTGGAGTTCACATTCGTTTGCGCCTAATTTCTGAGGCGGTGCTATGAAAATCGATCTGCTTTGGTCATGTAGTATATCACCACTGCTGTAGATTTAATTTATTATTTCTGTAATCTTTTCTACGCTGAAATCATTTGAGGTTGTAAGCATCTCCAATACAATTCCGTCTGGTCCTGCTGCATAGTTTCTTTTCAATTTGACTAGCGTAACTTCCACTTCGGCTTTTAATATTTACGGCCTGTCCTTCTTTATTTGTATTCTACACGTACTTCTTCACGTACGTGTACACAGGTACATGTACATGCAGAATACCTGAACCAGTGTTTTACAGAATTCGAAAAGACGTTTGAAATATGATGGATCTAAATTTTTTTTACATCCATCATATTTCTTCAGCGATATAACGATATCTTCGTTCTATCACTGAAGTACTTTTCTTTCTCTAATAGGAGCGTTTCATTCTTGGATCAAATGCATCCTGTTGACGAGCGTGTATTTTGTCCTGTTAATTCTCTTGTTCTTTTATATGTTTCTCCTTTATTTGCAATACTCAATGTCTCTATTTCTGCACGTTTTTCATTGAGCCAGTCTTTTTTAACCGGTCAGCAATTGTTCTATATTTCATTGTGTAGGATTTTATATTCCGTTTCTTGTCTTTGGCAGTGTTTTCTTTCTTCTTTGCATCATATCGAGAATCTGATTTGTGATCCACTCGTTTTTATTTCTACGTCTGTTTTCCTTTGCGATGAGGTTTTTTTGCTGATATTACTAAAGCCCCACTTAGTGTGTCCCATTTTGAGTTTTCTTTTCAATTTATCCCTAGTATCTTTTTTCATACTGTCCATATATTTTTCCTTTATAGTCAGGTCGTCCAAGAGTCTGCTGTGTTGCAATTTGTGTGCTGCATTAGGCTTCTTCAATTTCCTTTTTAGTTTACACATAACCGAGAGGTGGTGGTTTTCGCAGTCGCCACTTGGATAGGTTCTGTAGTGAACAACTACATCATTGAATTTCTTATTGATAGTTATTGTAGTCGATTCGGTTTTTAGTTTCTCCTCCTATGCTTTTCCATGTCCATAATCGTCTTGGATATTCTTGCAACCATATGTTTGTTATTACCTGGTCATTGACTGTGCTCCATTGGAAACATTTTCTCCGCGGTCGTTTCAGTTTCATAGTCAGAACTTGCCAACTATTTCCCTTTCTATCTCCGTGCCTACTTTGGCATTCAGGTCTCCCATGATAATTCTAATTTCTCAGGATCTACACTGTGACTTGGCGTTGTCCAGTATGGAGGAGAAAGATTCGATTTCTTCTTCTGCATTTTGTGTTGTGTCGGTGCATATACGACTCTAGCAGATATATGAAACCGCTTTCCTTTCAGTTGAACTCCATACACTCTTTCAAATAACTGAAAGTATCGAAGAACGCATTTCTTCATGTCTTGATCCAGTATCAATCTGTCTCCTTTCTCATTTTTCTTTCCGCCTGTAAGACATATGGGTGTTGAATTTTATAATTTTTATATTTTTTTAAAATTTAAATCTAGGTTTATAATTATTTAAATTAATTTAATTAAATTTAAATAAATTATATGTCAGTTTTTTTCCCCCAAATAAATTTTTTTCTAAAAATTGTTTCTAAAAATTTCATATCCATTTAAAAACGCTAGTTTTGTTAACCCGTCCCTAGCGTCACTACGTGTATGAAATTTTTCTTTTCTTTTCTTTTTCTTTATTTTTCCTCCTTTTCTTTTTTCCCTTTTCTTTTCGTTTCTTTTCTTTCCTTTTTGTTTTAGCCCTCTTCTCATTCAAACACCACTTCTTACTTTCCTTTTCCCCTTTTTTAGGACTAAACATAGCCAAATTTTTAAATCTTCACTTACAACTCAATCTAAAAGTAATGTTGTCCAAAATCTAAAAATAGACATTGATTGCTATCTACATATTAATATCAACTATCCGGGGGTTTTTTTCCGTGACGTAAATTTTTTTGAAATTTTTGAACTTCCGCCGGTGATGACATTGTTTTTTTTTTTTTTTAGTGTAAGTTGTGTATGAAACGTGAAATCTCTTAGGAATTTCATGTAGAAATGATCATAAAACGGTTTTGAACTTCGAAATTTATTTTGTTTTATATATATATATATATATATATATATATATATATAAAATAAATTATAAATATATATATTAACATGATTAGATAAATAGTTACGGACAAAAAATCACCTGAGGATGAAGCCAAAACATAATGGGCTGGCTTCGAAACATGAGAAATTTTTTGTGTAGTGATACTATGAATTTAAAAACATTGTAACAACCATTACAGTATATATATATATATATATATATATATATATATATATATATATATATATAACACAATCACACAAGCACGCACACACACACTCATATATATATATATATATATATATATATATATATATATATATATATATGTAAACAAAATTATATTTACCAAAATTGAACAAAAATATCATGAAATACTAAAGGGCAAATTTATTCAATAATAACACCATTGGTTTTAGCCACGGACTCCAGACGATTTCGGAATCTTCTGCAACATTTTTGGATAACCCCATTGTTCAAATTGGTGGATGCTGCCTTCTTCATTGCCTTCAGTTCACCTTTGGTATTACGAAGAATTTTTTTTTTTATGTTTTGGTCTTTTTCTCAATTGAACTCCTCACATAATATTCAAGTTGGTTACAGTCTGGTGATGTGATCGTAGAAATTGTCTGATAGCCATAACTGGATTCTCTTGCTTGTGTAGCACGGTGCAGATTCTTCTTATAGCCATCCTCTTCACCCAGCCTAGCACTACCTTCTCAAGTCACTTGATGTAGACCTCCTTGTTGAGTCTGTGGGAAGATGAATGCAGGTATAACGTTTCCTTTACTAGTGTTCACTCCAAACACCTTCATAACCGTCATTAGACTCATCCAAAGCAGTACAACATGCCGTTTTCGGGATTTCTAGTGAATTTAGTATTTGTCTATATTTTTGAGATGAGTTAGTATTTACAGTATTTACATCATTCGGACTTCAGAGATTGCTGTCAATTATGTCTGGATAAAAAGATATCTATTATAAGACCCTAACGTTGCCCGGAATTTACCAGACATAAGGAATACAACTGGACATTACAATAATACAACAAAATGCAATTGCAGAATAAAAATTGATTGTCCTATGAGTGGAGAGTGTATGACGGAGGGGGTGTTATATCAGGACATGATAAACCCAAAAGAAAACACAAATATAAAAAAATATTACAGTGGTATTTCTGCAGGTGTTTGGAAGCAACGTCTGTACAATCACACGCACTCCTTTTCCAACCCTGAATTAAAAAATCAAACAGCTCTATCGAAATATCTCTGGTCTTTAAAATACAATATTCTAACCCTCATAATTAAATAGAATATAATTAAAAAATCCTACACACCCACCAACTTCAGAGATGACTGTCAATTATGTCTGGATGAAAAGATATCTATTATACGACACAAAAACCAGTTGAATCTGCTGAATCTGAGGAGGGAACTAGTGTTTAAATGTAGACACAGGAGCAGGTTTAAACTATGTTAAACTTTTAGTCCCTCTTTCATTCCTCTGAAAACTTTACACATATCTCACTATTCTACAGAATATATATTGTTTAATTGTAAACCATTGTTATATATGTTGAAGGCTTATATATATATATATATATATATATATATATATATATATATATATATACGGGTTTTTATATGTCTATGATATTGGTTACATATTTGTTTTTGCTGGTGTTTGAGTGTGTATATATATATGTGTGCGTTCGTATGGATGTATATGTATATATGTATCTGTGTACGTGTGCATATATGGGTATACATATATGTGTGTATGCAGGTATGTGTGTACGCATTTACGTGTGTATATGACTTGTATGTGTACATATATATGTTTTTTACAGTACTAAAAGTATACGGTATTATAACTGTACTGCTGACCAGAAAATTTACCTACACTATGGTATTATTATTTTTATTGTATTGTTAACCGAATAATTAGTATAATTTTGATTATATAATGGTGTGGTGGTAATTGTGATTAAAACGAATTGATTAACTATTATATCTTAATTGTTTAATTTTCTTAGGTTTTTAAAAAATTCCAATTTCTTATCCTTTCACTAGTAATATGTAAATTTATTTTTAAACTTAATAATTAAGTTTGAACAATTAAATTTAAATAGAATAATTAGGTTTACTTTTAAATTAAATTTTTAATTTTTAAATTTATATTGTATTATATTTGTTTTGTTGATTGTATAATTAGTATGCTTTTGTTTATATAGTAGTGTTAGTATTTCGTGATCACAACAGATTAACTATTATCTCTGAAACCTATTTTTAATTTTTAGACTCCAATTTTTTTTACCGTTAACTCATATTGTTTATAGATTTTTTATTTTATTTTTTTTAATTCCTCATTTTCTCCTATCATCTTTTCTTTATATTTTAAATTTATTCCTATTTTAAATTTATTCTATCATCTTTTATTATTTATTCCTTTTTTAAATTTATATTTTTATTATTTATTTTTTATTTATTTATTCTTATTTTAAATTTATTCTATCAACTTTTCTTTGTATTTTAAATTTATTCCTCTGTTCCTTTTAGTTTACGCTTCAAGATACTTACCCTTTCTTTTTAACGCTCTCCCCCTCTCTCTCTCACACACACACACACACTCTCTCTCTCTCTCTCTCTCTCTCTCTCTCTCTCACCTAACCCACTTTCTTTACGTTTCAAATCTACGGGTCTGCAACCTAACTATTAAACAAATGTATCTTCGAACTTTTGTTGACATTGGCCGCTATGCGTGTCATCTGATTTTATGTTGCGTGTATATATGATTATGTATGAATATGCGTATGTGTTTGCCGAACGGATGTGATTTTTCTTAGATTTTCTCTTTTACAGGAGCGACCGTTATTCCTATTCGTTTTTTTAGGTCTTTGTGAATCACATTCGTGTAAAATCCTTTGTAAAATAAAGACGGAAGCTGATGATGGTTCGCCTGAAATAGGCCTTCTCTTCCGATTCACAATGAAATAACGTGTCTGTCTTTATTTTTTCTTATATATCACTACAAAAGTAACAATTATGTTTCAACACTATCCGTGTCTTATCAAGTCGATAGTGTCGAAACAAAAAGGCTACTTTTGTAGTGATATTATAACATATTGATGTTATAATTTCGAAATAAATATTATTAGCTCTACTTTGTATAAACACAATTTAAAAAAATAGTGTTTCTTTGGATACGGAATATTATTCCATCCATACCTATATATATATATATTAACATCATTAAATAAATAGTTACGGAGAGTCTAGGATAGATAGATAGATAGATAGATAGATAGATAGATAGATAGATAGATTATTGAATATATATATATATATATATATATATATATATATATGTGTGTGTGTGTGTGTGTGTGTGTGTGTGTGTGTGTGTGTATTAACATAATTACACACATACACACACACACATATATATATATATATACATATATTAACATAATTAGATAAATAGTTAAGGACAGGCTAGTATAGATAGATAGATAGATAGATAGATAGATAGATAGATAGATAGATAGATGTTAATATGGTTCTATGTATATATATATATATATATATATATATATCTGTGTGTGTGTGTGTTAAAGATCAGACTGAGAAAAAAAGAATGAAATGAACAGACTAAGTTAGAATCATACGTAGATAGATTAACAGATATGAAAGCCTAGATATAGACAGGTATAAGCAGACTTTGATAGAGCAAGAGACTGAAAACTTTAGGAAAGATCGATTGATGAACTGAAGTATCCTTAATATCTTCGCTTGATTCCGAATCAATTTTTCACGTTAATAAACCGAGATCAGTAAGGAAATTGTATCAACTCATGCGTCGCTTGATTAACTGTCGGCATCACTGACAGGCGGTGTTTGCGATAGTCACTAAAATTAATCCTTCCCAAGCAGTTCCGTTTCGTTTCTCTTGTGTCGACTTCTTGAATTCTCGCCACAAAGAAGTTATTGTCTCTTAAGCATGTATCCCTTTTCGAAAGTTGTGCAACTTTATTTTCAGTTGAATAGTTGGTGACAAAGCAAATATGATTAAGAGAATGCTGTAATGAAAGGGATGTTATTCGACTAACGATTTTCTTCAAGATCGTGAGAAGTCGATGTGAGCCCATCTGTCTCGGGCTCTCATGTTTGTTATTATTTTAATGCAAGGGGCTGCAAAAGTAGATATGTACAGTAAGTACAGTTACATGAACAACAGCAACGTGACGACTTCGACTTTTGGCAAGTTGGGGCATGACCGTAGTTCGGACTCACTGTGCATGCTTTGCTGGAAAAAATTCACAGCAGCTGAATTATACGTCAAGGAGCCGCTGAGTGGCTACTACGTCAGCCAGATTGCTATCCACATGGACTACTTTTTCAACAGAGGCGTAAAGGATAACGTTTTCGCACGCAAGACACATTCTGTTGATAGCATGGTTATTCGGTTCATATGGGAGTCTTTCCAGGAAATTGATGCTGAAAAGGACTTTTTTTGTGCCAGAGAAGACACGATTAACCACTCTCGACTAGAAAAGTGCGTAAATGTCGAGAACAAACACTTTGGATATTTAAGTTATTGATATGTTTATTATTGATATGTTTATTATTGATATGTTTATTATTGATATGTTTATTATTGATATGTTATACTCAGTACAAAATTTTTTATGCTCATGTTTAGTTTGTTATTATTATATACCTATTTTTGCATCCCCTTTATATTCGACAGTTTTCGTCGTGTTTTATAAAAGTATACATATACCAAATCGCGTATGATCAATAATACGTCTGCTGCTGGAACAACAATCATCTTAAAGGATAAATGACAACACAGAACACCGAGTTAGTCTCTTCTGTGACGGTTGTGTGTGAGTAGTACTCAAAGGGATCACACAGAACAACGAGTATATAAAAATATTAACTTATGTCTTTAGTCACTTCGGTGACGGTTGTGTGTGAGTAGTAGTCAAAGGGAATCACGCACATACGAGGGAGCTGACTTGTTGGAATTGTCTTCCTTGCGTTCTCTTTGAGTTCTCTGGCTGTTCTGCTCTTATCCCGAAAAAAACGATTTTATATAAGCAGAAATACGTCGAATTCCGCTTAATTGCGTCATCTATGGATCTTTAATATTTTTCGCTGATTATTGCCTTTGGGCTTGATGCCTTTTGACGTTATCACGTTCCTGTCTCCCATTGTTTATATTTTCTGACTTTGAATCTTTACAAAAACGCACTTTTGTTTGTCATTGTTCCTGACGCCAAATCATATTTCTGTCGGCTCACCAAAATACAATTACATTCCTTTAATGTAAACACAGTTTTGTTTGTCATTACCTACATTCCTCTGCATTTGTGTTATATTTCCCCTTTAGATGGTTCAATACAATATGCATCGTATGACCAGTCTTAAATGTGAAGGTTAAAACTGGAGAAGCTAAGTAATGTCGTTCGTCTCAACATTTTCCATGGAAATAGCGATAGCACAGCGAGAGGCTTGCAACATTTCTCCTGTGAAACCTTTAATCTGAAAGGCGTTACTGACTGGAAAATAACTCACTACTCACAAGGTCCTGGAGATGCTTTTGCAGTCTATAAAGATTAGAAAACGACGACTGGCTAGGGCTTGATCATATATAGCACCAGTAATACATTTTCAGTCTTGCCTGGTTCTTGTAAGGGTAGAAAATAGCAGATTTTTTTATTTTATTTGACGGTATATCAACCTTAATAGGTTATTTAATGTAGAGAGAATTTTAGGATAGGTTCGTAGGAATAAAATACGTATTCTTTGTAAGGAATCAGTTTGTAGATCAGGTATCATTGACGCATTTTTTGTCTCGGCTCAAATGTATTGTTGGTAACTTTTTTCTCTAGCGAAACGCGTCATTAATAAATTTTCCACTTTGCATCATCATCTTTATAATTGTATAAATTATAGTGTAACTGTGTATCACTTATGACATGATAAAAGTTCTATAAATCATACAGGATTTTCCATGTTTTGCATTATTAATCAGTTTACTGAAACTCCAAGAAGCATTTTTCGTAATAATGTTTACCCAATACAAAGTCCAAGAATCACAAGAGTGGGTAACTGTAAAGTTCATGGGATAATGCAGGAAAGAAAATGGTTAATCCTAGAGTTGAAGGGGTCAAGATTTTAGGGATTGAGAAAACATTCTGTTTCCACAAAGCAACACTTCTTGGGATTAAACTTCCCGAGTGAAACTTTCTTCTTACTAATTGAATATGAAAAATATGAGACGTATTCGCCTTTGCATGTGTAACATGGCGGGTTTCAGCTGTAAAGGATTAATGGGACTAAGGAATGCAATTCATCAGAACACATGCCGTGGAAATAGTGACAGAGTAGCGAATAATTTCATAAATATTTAATAAACAATGTGGTTGGAATAAGGATGCCCAAGTTGATTTTTCTCTAAAGAAGAGTAACTGATCTGGTTCGTCTATTTGAAACCCAATAGTACGTATGCAATATTTCTGTACTTATATGTATCAAAACTATGGAGAAAATTCGCGGATATATTTATTAATTCTTACTTTTTACAGAATAAATGGGCGTTGGGGTGCTGTGGATATCGGCTAGGAACGACAAATCGGGGAGTCAAGTTCGAATTCCAGTTGAATTCCCAGCATTCACTCACTGGAGAAAGGTATTAATACGTGTCTTCCCTCCAGTTATGTGTTAAATAACAGGACAGATTGGGTTCTCTAGTCTAGGTTGGCAACAAGTCTACCACAGAAAGTAATGGCAACCTAGTGCGGGATAATCTTCTACCCAGTCAGTCATGTCTCAAAAGAGACATGATCGTCCAAGCGTGTATCACGTAAGGCACGTAACTGACTGACTGACTAAATAAAACTAAGTTTCAAATCGACGATATGACCTCAATAAAAGGGGTGATGGGAATTTTAAAAGAGTTTTAAGAATTTTTTATAATTAAACGATTTATCCTAAAAACATTTGCAGCCTAAATTATAGGGTACGAGGGAAATTTCCTGAATATCTAATAAAAAGGGTGGCTGGCATAAGTAGATCACCGATAGATTCCCCCCTACTACCACCATCACCAAAAAAAACCTGTTCCGACCAATCTATTTGAAACTCAAAGTTAAACGCAAATCTTAATTTGAAATGTTTCAAACTTTACCACAATTTAAACTTACGGGGCCAGTTTCTTATAATCAGGAATAAATTTGAAGAAGTTGTTTGCCTAAATACTCACATTGTTTGAGATCGTTCATCAGTCACGTGTTTCAAAATAAAAATAGAACTCGGTGATCTCTTCGTCATGGTCTTTGTCGACATCTTAATATATTATGAAGATCACTTACCTTCTGTACAAACAGATGATGAGAATGCTTCAGCGTCTCTTGGTAGAAGGGATCTCACAATATCAGTGTAGAAAGCACACCCGTCCGCTTCGTTTAAAGTGCATTCAAGAGTGCTGTTCATTGCACTGCAAAATAATGAATTGTTTATATATAACATAGATGAAATGCCGAGGACTTACAACTTTTTAGTAGTTTTCCTATACATATATGTGTGTGTGTGTGTGTGTGTGTGTTGGGGATCACTCCTTTTTGCACATCAGATGGACTCGCTTAATGTGTACATATAATCCTGCTTATACAGAGAACAGTAGTGGTTGTCAAAGAGTTAGTAAGGAGTTAGTTGCTCAGTAAGTTGGTGAATATTAAGTTGGAGTGTTTTGGATATAAACTCATTACCCGGACTTAGTTCTTCACTGCAAGACTGTATATATTGTTTCTACTTATAGTATTCCCAGTATTACTGAATTGACTAACCCGTGTTCCAGTTTGTATATTTTTGTTCAATATAACTTACATTTTCTATCTCCATATCTGCTTTTGTTATTTATTATTTTGTGTGGTTTCTCAACAAGAATCCACAACAAATTGGCGACGAGGATTTCGAACAAGTTTTTTCACATCAGTCGCCAAAAACAAATTGGCGACAAAAGAACGCGAACTCACGTATAACACCAAGGAACAACAACAACAAGGAGGCTCTCGAAACTTACATACAGAAGAGTCGCCAACAACAAATTGGCGAAGTAGATTCGTCCACAAGTCGCATTTGTGACGAACTTACCCTGAATCACTTTAACAAAGTTCGCTACGATGATTCGAACAACAAACAATTTGGCGACACTATCACATAGAGATAGAAGAAAAAAACTGTCGGAATTAATTGCTAGAAAGCAATAGTTAAAAAATCCAAACCCCTCAAGGAATCGAAAGAGCAAATCATGGAGGAATTTCAAAAAGGAATATTGGAAATCATTAAGAGAAGAGAAGAAAGACAAATGGTTCCGCAAAAAGCAAATGAAGAAAGATATATGGAAATGCAAAAAAGACAAATGGAAATACTAAAGGAAAATAATGAAAGACAATCACAATTACAAGATCCATTATGAAAATTAACAAGTACAGCACTAGAAAGGAACACGGAAAAGGAGGAGACGTTTTCGCAAGATGCTGTGTGGAACGCTATTGAAACTTTAAATACTCAATTGAGGAAGACAAAAATTTTGGAGAGTTTTACAGGCGATATGAAGATATTTTTAATATCGGCTGCCAGCACTGGAGTGAAAAGAAAACAAATTAGGTACGGACGAACACACTAAGTTCGTAGATTATATTCTCCCAAAAAAACGAACGATTTAACGTTCGACAAGGCAGTGACAGGCCTCACGGAGCTATTTAGCCCAAAAATCTCGTTGTTCCATAAAAGGTGGAAATGCCTTAATCTCAGAAAAGACGAAAACGAGGACTATTCTACATTCGCAGCTATCGTCAACAAACACTGTAACGATTTTAAATTGTTGGAGCTAACCCCAGACGACTTTCTCATATTTGCCCAAGGACTAGTTGCTGCTAAAAACAGCGAAATGAGAAAACGAATGCTGACCAAACTTCAAAACGAGCCAAGTCTAACACTACAAAAACTGTCAGAGGATTGTCAGAGATGCCTCAGTATAAAAAAGATAGCAAGGATATCGAAGAATCAGGAGTCGCGCGCATTCGTAAGGTAAAAAGAAATTTACGTTTTGTACCCTCCCTAAAAGAAAGACAAGATTATAATGATAAAGAAAAGAGATACAAAACTACGTTTGACAAGAATCCAATAAAAACAAGCCCCTCCTTCTGCATGTTACAGATGTGGTGGATGTCATTGGCTTAAAGATTGTCTTTTCATGTACAAAAATTGCCGTACGTGTGGTAAGATGGGCCACAAAGCAATGGTATGCAGAAACAAAAACTCTTCTAGGTTAGAAGAGTAAGATCTACTAGAGTGTAGAATGAAAACAAGGAAAACATGAGAAAATATGTAGAACTAGAAATATTGAATAAGAAGATCAAATTGCAATTGGATTCGGGATCAGACTTAACAATAACAAATTTACAGACATCACTGAAGTTGAACAGACCGACTATGTTATACACTCAAAAAAATGCTAAATCGATAACAAGAAAAAGGATTAAATTGGAAATTATCGTAAATCTAAAGTTTTAAGGCAAAACTAAAAAGCTAAAAATATATGTGACGAAAAACACACAAGTTTTAAGCTTGGTTCTGCAGGCGATATAATGGATAACGACTTGTTAATTGGAGATTCGAGTTCCAATTCTATACAGCTTTCTTATATTCATAACGCCTAACTACCATTGAGAACGATATAAATCGACCTCTTGTTCCCACCAGTTATAGGTTAATTAATAAGAGTTGTATCACTAAATCAATATTTTATCTTCCCCCCTACAAACAACTGATTACAACCTTAAACTTTTTTCTTGCCTTAAATAATCAATCATTCAAATACTGATTAGTTACACAGACATGTCTCTTAGATTTATTTACATTTTCTGGAATACAAATGTATAAAACTACCATCGCCACAAAGTGAATGATCTGTTTATATACTGATTATAATATAGAGTTGATCCCCCACTTTATATCAGCATTATAATTTCTTAGTTGTTTATCAAATTTTGATTAGTTATGAGTCCCCTATTTCATCCCTCGGCTATGGGTTAATTAGTAAGTCTTGTAACACCCAGCCATTATTATCTCAAAAAGATTATTTTAATCTAAAAGTATTCTTTGGTTTCTCCTACCGATTATGGGTTAATTAGTAAAACTTGGACCACAAAATCAAGACAGCCTAAAAAAAAATTATGACAAGCTAAAAAACATTTCTGGCTTTAAGTAATCTGCAAAAGTGTGTAAAGCCGTAGAAAACTGATCAAATAATCAAATTAAAAACCGACGGAAATTGTTACTGCTAACAACGTCCACCAGAAGCTTTTCATTTAATTCAACATTAAGTTTGTCTCACGCTGTAACTGGCTTTTATGCAAATATGTTTAAACCAACGTACAATCAACGTTCTTAAGTGATTTCCTACCTGAGATCCTCGGGAAATCGAGCTTAGTTTTTTTTTTTAAAAAGGGGTGTTTGTGATTCGTCATTTAGTTCCTTGAAAAATTTAAATCCATTGAATACTCTTAATCCGTTGAAATCTTTTAATCCGTTGAAAACTTTAAGTCGACTGAAAACTGATACATAAAAAACTTTCAGTCCATTGAAAACGTTTGGTCTCTTGAAAATTTTTGATCCTTTGAAAACTTAAGTCTCTTCAAAAATAATAATCCCTTAAAAACATTTAGTCACTTGAAAACATTTTATCCTTTGAAAACTTCCCCAAACGTTAAAGTTTGTAAGAATATAACTGTAATTTACGCATAATTTTTATGAAAGTTCATTAATACAAAGCTCAAGAGCTACTCAAAATACGTGATTGCTGCATAAAGTGTTTGATATGAATGAAAGAGAAAGTAGTAAGAAGTGAAGATTATAAGGACACGGAGGCTAGATAACACTTAATCCGTGACGCGATGACGTTAATATTGAAGCGTTCAAGGAAGCACAATAGCAGTACATGGGAAAAGGCTGTCAAAGTGGAACTTCCTCTTCATTACTGGAATATGGAAGAAATGATGCCAATTCAACTCCTTGGACTCCCCATAGAATTAAAGAGTTGAGCTAAACTGGATATTTGCCATGGAAATAGATAGAATAGTGACAGAATGGCAACTTTGTGTTTGTGGGAAGAAGGTTACAAAATAGAAAAGACCGCGTCAACTATTTTGAATTCTACCTAGGCTGACAGAGTCAGATACAGTGAAAAAATTTTAACACGTAATGAGGAAGGAGAACTTGGAAAATTTGACTCCCACAAGGCAAAAGAAACTGGGAAAAGCAGTGTACAAAGTTCCTGGCCAGTTTGTGTGAATGAATGACGGATTTTGGAGTGAGAGGCTTGGCAAAAAAGAGAAACGTCACTAAGAGCTACAAGAGATAGGAAGCTGTGGAGATCTAAGGAGACATTTTAAACACGTTCTTTCTCAATGACTCCGAGATAAAAGCCAGATGTTTTTTGACCACCTGCCAAATATATCTTTTTAGGAAATTTGCCAACCTGTGCATTGCTCCAAACGCATCCGTTTCATGACTAATCTGTCAGCTATCAAAATACTTGAGAAAAAAGCAAATATTTATATCTGTAGTCAAGCATGCACGACTCGCGTCAAAAATAACCCCTAAATCCTATAAAAATCACGTGTCAGATTCTCAGCCCTGATGGGTTTCGTCAAGAGCAGCTACATTTCGGAGTGAAACATTCCTCTGCAAGAACAGAGCAGTTTTATTATGAAACAAGATTTAATCACGGCTTTCACTAAAAGGTGGAAGACTGGAGAACGATTATCAAAACCTGCAAATTTTACTAAAGTTAGAACCCAACTGACACTTGCTGTTAGGCTGAGTCAAAATTAATTTCCGTTTTAGGGAACCTTTTGTAAAGACAAACGTATCTTAACAGTATTTGCATTATTCGGATTATTGTTCTCATCTTTGTTGTCATTTGTACCATGTTCCAGTCGTTGTACGCACTGGCCTTCTTCAGGTGCTAAGAATTTCGAACCGAACCCTTTATTGCAATCAATGGGGTATATTAAGGGGGTATATAATGGGTCTATTAAGGACACTTGACCCAGTGAATATAGACGTGAGTTGTGAGTTCAATACCAGGCTACAGTAGTGGGGAACAAGTAACTTACAGGGTTAGAGGGAGATCATTCATAACTACCAAAAAGAGGCATTACTAGGCAAGGAATGGAGTTCATATACTCCACTGATTGTAATAAAGGGTTCTGTTCGAAATTCCTAGCAGAAGAAAGCCGGAGCGTACAACGGCCAAAACGTCGTACAAGTGGCAGCAAAGATGAGGACAATAGTCCGAATAATGTAAATACTGTATACTGCTCCCTACTAGATAGCATTGCTGACGACATAGATAAGGCTATTTCCTATCACCCATTCGCCCACATATTTGTATTCCGAGACCTCAACGCCCATGACTGATGGCTTGAAAACGCTGTTACTGATCCAGCGGGCATTCACGCCATGAACTTCGCTATTTTCCAATCGCTTACGCAAGTGGTGGACTTCCCCACTCGCTTCCCAAGAACTCCCTCGGGTCATTCCTCACTATTAGATATATGTTTCACCTCTGCGCCTGACAAGTCTCGCAGCTTTGCCCTCTCGGCAACTCCGACCACGCTGTTGTCTCTCTCAGTATTTCTTTCCACTTTCACTCCCCCCAGGAGCCCCCTACCTATAGGACCTCCTACCTATACCAAAAAGCTGACTGGGATGCGTTTCGCGATTTCCTCTGCGACGTCCCTTGGGAAAAGTGTTCGATCTATCAGCTGATGACTGTGCCTCTGAGATCTCGTCATGGGTGAAAGCTGGCATTGATGCCTTCATACCCACCAGGAAGTATTTTCTAAAGCCTCATTCTTCTCCGTGGTTCTCTCCTGTCTGCTCAGCCGCCATTGCCCACAGGAACCATTACTTCCGTCTATTCCGGAGACAGTCATCTGATCACAATAGGCGCCTGTTCACGTCTGCTCGCAATGAATGCAAGAGAACCCTAAATGACACCAAACGGTTGTTTGCTGAGAGAATGCGATAGCGCATAGCTGACCGCAAGTTCGGCTCCAAGGACTATTGGAGGATTTGCAAACGAGTGTTGAACAATAGCAAATCCTCAATACCTCCTTTAATCCATGAATTTGAGGTTCTCACGTCATCTGGGGACAAAGCTGAGTGCTTTGCCCGCAGATTCTCATCCAACTCCACATTTGACTCATCTGGAGTACACCCACCCGACTTCTCTATTAGAATTGAGGCCAAACTGCACGACGTATATATTACCCTGACAGTAGTATCCTGAGTAATTTCAAAACTCGACCCCCATAAGGCGAGTGGAGACGATGGAATCCCGGTGATAGTCCTTAAGAGGTGTGCTCCTGAACTTTCCCCTGTCCTCTCTAAACTGTTTAACTACTGCCTTTCTGCTTCCTGCTTTCCTGCATGCTGGAAGTTCTCTTCAGTGGTTCCTGCATTTAAGAATTGTGGTGAACCCTCGGAACCATCCAACTATCGTCCTATCAGTCTTTCTACCGATATTCGGGAAAGTATTAGAGGCCATAATCAATGCTGAAATAGTTCAAAATCTTACTGACCATAAATTCTTCTCTGATAGGCAATATAGCTTCCTCTTTGCCAGGTCCACGGCCGACTTGCTAACAAACGTAACGGAGTACATGCTCCAGGCCCTTCATGAGTCTGACGAGGTTCGCGCGGTTGCTCTGGACATCTCCAAGGCTTTCGACAGGGTTTGGCACTCTGGCCTCCTATGCAAGCTACGGGGTTACGGTATTACCGGTCGCCTGCTTGACCTAATCCAATCTTTTTTTTAAATAACCGCAAAATGAAGGTCGTTTTGAATGGGCATGCCTCTTCATCCTACAGCATGAATGCTGGTGTCCCACAGGACTCTATCCTGGGCCCGACGCTCTTCCTTATTTTCATCAACGACCTCCCAGATGAGATCAAGTCCCAAGTAGGCATCTACGCAGATGACACCACAATATACTCCTGCACCAGTAAGAAACATGTTGTGGCGGACAGACATAATCTCGCTGCTGACCTTGAACGAGATCTACACTCTGTGGTGAATTGGGTCAAGAAGTGGCTTGTCAACTTCAATGCGTCTAAGACCAAGCTGTTGTCTGTCAACCATGACAAGCAACCTCTCCTGTCTCCCATAAGCATAAACCAAGCGATTCTCCCTGAGAGCAATACACTACGCCTCCTCGGCCTTACCTTGTCCTCAGACCTCAAATGGAACCACTATATTGAATCCATAGCAAAATCTACTACTAAGAAGGTTGGGTCACTTTGTCGATCCAGGATGTTTTTTCCATCCTGCATATATACAAGTCAACCATCCGTCCGTGCATGGAGTACTGCTGCCATTATGGTCAGGCGCCTCTGTCGTTCTCATCAGTGTTCTCGATAGACTCCAAAGGAGGCTCTGTAATGTGATAGGCGGCTCGACTGCAGTCACTTCCCCACCGTCGATATGTGGCCTCCCTTTGTCTGTTCTATAAATACTTTCATGGCTTCTCGGACGAACTTAAGTCACTGGTGCTTCCTCAACAGGTGTTCACTCGTGCAACCAGACTGGCAACTGGGTCCCACCCATTCACAGTCAGGTTAGCCAAATGCAGACGACAATTCTACTCCTGCAGCTTCTTCTCTCGCACTTCCCGCCTGTGGAACTCGCTCCCATATTCTTGCTTTCCTGACGGCTATAACCTCCGGAAATTTAAATGCAATATCAATACTCATCTATTAAACACTGGACTTTAGCTCTCTCCCCACCTCCGTATATCCTTCCCTTTCTCTCCACCTATGTATCTGTCATCGCACCTGCATTCTCAGCTTTCTATTGCTCCTTTCTAACTATTTTGTACTCCTCACTCTTTTCTAATTAATCTTTTTACAGTTATGTAACCCCCCTCCCCACCGCTCATCAGTGGCATTTCTGCCTTGCTCGGGGTGAAATGATAAAAAAAAAAAACATACTACCTCATCTCAGGAATATAGACAAATATCTTCTTAAGTTTCTAGTTATAAGTGGCAGTTAAGACTAACTACACTATAATATAAGACTACACTAACATACTGTAGTAGAAGAAAGAGACGATATTCGACCTAAAAATGTCGATAGATTCAAAACGAGTTTCTGCCATTTTTTTTTTTTTTTTACCATTTTCCTCTGGTTGGGATGAAAATGGCAGAAGAGCATCTTTCGCTAGTAACTACTAAAATTGGTTGCACTTGTAACAAGACGGGAAAATAATGATATATAATCAAGATATTGACTTACTCCCAATACCTTAAACAAAAGCCTTGGAAGAAATTCTTAATAATATTAGTACAGCTTAGATGTTGCACAAGGCCGATAGTTTAGGGCACCCTGTGAGAATCGACCTCACTAATCAGTCGTAGTTGATCAAACAAGACAAGCTTGCTAACATTACATCGCTCGGAGAGTTAATAGAATGGGTGATAACAGTCAAAGGGTGCAGAATGTTTCGTGTATGGAAACGGTTAATCTCACTATTACTGTTATCACCATATCACGGTGATTCGAAAGTATTTTCATTTTTCTAGGTGGAGGAAGCCTTTTTTGGTGCTTTCTTTTACAGTACTTTACATTAAGTCTCATTTTATGTGCACATATAAAATCTATTCACTTCACATTATTATTATTATTATTATTATTATTATTATTTCTTCTGATTTCTGTTGTATACATATTTCTTTCGGGTCCCAACCAGAGACCTAAGCTTAGAAATGGCTTAATGATATTTTCCCATTGATAATCGTCGTATAAAACAGAAAACAAACTAAGATTACAAAGATTTTACTTACATAAAGCTCTTCGTAATGTGTGAGCTGTACCTGTAAGTACATTTTTTTGTATTTCTTTTAAGGCATGGGCTACCACTAATTACTTAAGTAAGTCTATAGATCAAACCATTGTCTCCCAAATGTAATTACTGATGTCCTCATATACCACATTTTCTTTTTAGATTTTCACTTCAATATCCTTGTATTTTGATAGTGTTTTGAAAAATTTTCGAAATTGTATTATAGTTTGCATGAATTGACGTGTCAATAAAAAAGTACATTCTGTTTGTGTGGTCTTTGATCAGAATTATTGTTATATACTACGGTGTATAAATATATTCGTTTTTTTTTTTCATACATTTGTTACTGGGCATGGCGGTAAACTGCATCCGGCAGCAAGATTGAGAGGTCGTGAGGAGCATGGCATCACCTCTTAATTGCTCACAGTCTTCGGCCAATGAAAATCGCTCTCCGCGCACTCGATTTGCGGATGTCTTAGCTCGATCAATGAGATTATGCCAACTCACATCGAACTGAATTCGGGTCGGGTTATTTCGGACTGTTGTGTTCAACAGTGGCCTTGGGCTCCGGGTGACCTTATCAAATCACTCTGACACTTGTTTTGTCTCCGCGTTTTCAGATTAGTGGAATCAACATTTCAACTTCAAGGCCAGGGAAATTTATATTGAACATGAAAGCAGCGATATTTATAAAAACATGATAGAAGAGAAATGATTATTTTCACAAAATATTTTAAATTTTATGCTCCCGTGTTTTAGAAGCACTTGATGGTACTAAAATTATTATTTTTTTCCTAAGCTCACATCGCGTGACCCAATAAAACATTAATAATATCACCAATAAAAATTTATCTCTCCGTTGTTTTAAACCAACCAAAGGAAAGTATCCCCGCGGGAGAAGGGAAAGCATCACCGCTTGAGATAGTGTGACAATAGAACCCAATCTGTCCTATTGTTTATTCCATAACTTGAGGGAAGAGAGAGATTAATACTTTTTCTGAGAATTGTGAGAGGATCGAAATTGGTTATAAAAACAGGTGCTCGACACGAAAAGTTCAGTTTTTTGAGTTGGGGAGCGAGTTAGAGCAGTTTGTTGAGTTGGAGCTGCTATCAGTCGAAATGTAGCGACTGGAGAAAATGGCCCCAGCCGGGGAGCCATGACCCACGGCTGGGCGCCCACCATAGAACTTATGGCTAAAGAGTTCATTTCGAATGAAGCCTGTCGCAAATTAACTCAAAGAAGTTAATTTGGAAAAATGCGCCATCGACATGAATCCCGAAAGAACGTTATTGTTATTTTTTTAATCACAGGAAAATCGAAAATTTTGATTCTTCGTTCGCTCAACTTTGGCAAACTCCGTTAAACTCCGTTAAGAACCCGAAAGAACTTTGCTGTTTAAGAAGTTACATAGAAAAATTGACAATCCTGAGTATATAGAATTAATGAAAAGACTTTAACGAAATACGAGAAGAGACTTGGCGAATATTTGAAGATATTTGTTTATTTCAACGCTAACGAAACTTAGACAAAACATTTCGTTTAACAATTAGAAGCTATGATGCTTTTGGCGAACTTTCTCTCTCCGTTGTAAATATAATTTTCGACGATTGTATATCATTTTCGACAACTGTATTCTTGGGAAAAGAAAGACATTGTTTTTTCTTTATATAAAGACATTCTTCGTAGCTCTCCAGGCCTGTTCGACTTCGTTCATTTATTTTATTTTATTTATTTATTTATTTTTTTTTTTGGTGCCGTGCTTATTCTTTTCAAACCACTAGTGTACACCAGTGTCCGGAACGGCTCAAAGGGACGACTATTAAGATTGCAAGACGAGACCTCTGGGATCTAATCACAACGTGGGACAGTGGCCCGTTGTTGCAAAAGACGTCCTGTAATCAAGGTTTTGTGGCGACATCATCGGGCGGGATCGTCACGACTAGCAACAGCGACCAAACCAACCGTACAACTGGGTGGCAGTGTCACAACTGGGAACGTCACGGCCGTCGGCGAGAACGAGCGTCACATTAGACAGACGGCCAGCCCGGCCTGAGGCGTCACATCTGGTGCCGTTTCGACCAGGATCTGGCCTGAGAGCAGCAGTTCGGTGCAGAGAGTTGCACATCTGGTGCCGTTTCGACCAGGATCCGGCGTGAGGCGTACCCGCCCTGTTCAGTGTTACACTCTAGGCTTGACTGGCAAACCAGTCTACCGCAGAAAGCAATGGCAACCTACTATGGGATAATCTTTTGCCCAGTCAGTCATGTCTCTTTCGAGATATGATCGCCCAAAGCGTGTATCAGGTATGGCACTTAACTGACTGACATTTACTGTCGGTTTCATAAAGTTTTTAGATATGCTCGTGTAGAGTAAAATAAGTTTAGGGACAGTGCTGTATTTAGGTCTTAAGAGGGCCCCTGGATTGTTAAAATATAGTGGGGCGGTCTCCTATCTATAAATAAAATTTAAATTATGTATTTTTGGTGTAAAACATGAAACAATTCAACTAGAAGCTTTAGTGATTTTGGAGACTTCAAGAGTGCCGCATCTAATTTTGAATAGCCTTTTTTAACGACCCCACCAAATTTAAAATGCCTGTTTCAACTCAAAATGCTCTACATTTTTAAAAATTAGTTCAAAAGTGTCCCTTTATATCTAAAAATAAATCTAATCTGTTCTTTTATTGAGATTAGCACGACGTTGGGACTGTTCTAGTCTTGGCTGCAATCCATACTAGCCATAAGTAAATCCGGCATTGTTTTCGGCATTTTATACTATGTTGTGTTCACTATGATATGACGTTGTGTTCACTATGATATGACGTTGTGTTCACTATGATATGACGTTGTGTTCACTATGATATGACGTTCTCTTTACTAATCTGTATTGTGTTCAGTGTGACATGTAGTTTGTTGGGGACAAAAATGCCAGACAGAAAGTAATGAGACACTTTTATCTTAAAGTCAACCTATGGGCACATAAAAGAGAAAAAGAGAGAGAGACTTTTGATTAAATACCGCCACTCATTTTCGATACCTAAGTTTTAAATTGATTTTTTAAAAATAAAAAATGTTTCGAAGTTTTAATTTTAGTTTAATTGAAAGGTAAATTATTGAATTTACTCTTTCCAGTAAGAAAAATACTCTAGTGGATTTCAAACAAAATTATATTTACTGGAATCTAATGTTTTGAGATTTTTTTTTTTTAATTCAATTTTTCGATCATTTCTGAGTGATCGGCACATTTGTAAACAAAAGTTCTCAATTTTAAAAATCTTGCAAAAATATTCATCTGTTACATGTTATTTTTGGGAGACTTGTATTAAGCTTTTCAATTTTCAATTAGTAAATAAAGTCTTCCCTTATTAAGTTAATAACCTAATTGGGGCGATGAATAGAAGAAATTTAAAAAGAGGTTTGAAACTTTATAAATTATTACAATTAAAAAATAAAAAAGACAATTTTTGTAAAAATGCATGATTCATTGAATTTGTTCTTTCTTCAGAGTATGATAACCTTAAAATATATTGTTTATGAAAGCAATTAAAAGTTTCTCTAAATAAAAAAAATGACATAGCTTTATTGTATTTTTGTTTTCACTATTCGAAGCAGATTTTCTGAAAAAGAGCAACTTTAAAAAAAGATTTACATTCTCTAAGGAGACTTGCATTTAATTAATAAACAAAGTTCCAGTCCAATAGTCAATTTCTAGAAGCTTCAGGAAATTAATTAGAGAGGAGTAACATATGCAAAAAAATATTTTTACCAATATTTTATAAAAATAATGATTTCAAAAATAATTTCTGTCATTTATGAATAATCTTTCATCAAATCCGACCATTATTTGATTTTTTGCAAGAATTTCCGAATTAATGTATTTTTCACCAGCAAAAGTTCGGGTGTGTAATATTACATTTCACGTAGTAAACTCTTGTGAAAATCTGCAGGCGTTGACAAAAAATAATCAAGATATTTAAGCAAAAATTTGAACGTGTTAGAAAGGATTTAAAAATTTCATAAAATATTTAGAAAATAGTTTGATCTTTCCTTTTAACAAAAACATTTTGACTATAAAACTGTTTTTAATTAACTTTGGAACTTTTAACATCATGTTTTGCTGTTTTTTAGCGAATGTGTGTAGGTACCTATTTTTGATGCTACTATTTATATTTATTTTGCTCAGTTTTTATTAATTTTACTAAAAATTCCTGAGCGTTTTCCTCTTTTCGGTGAGAATATGGTGAGAATTTATCGATTGAGACAATTTAAAGGCTACATGGATAAAAAAAATTAAATTAATATTGATCTCTCGTTTTAACATATAAATTTACCAAAATAACAGAAAATATCTTGAAATACTAAAGAGTAAATTTATTCAATAAATACACCGTTGGCTTCAAACAAGGCCTCCAGACGACTTCTGAATCTCCTATAACTTTTCTCCTTATATAAAATGATGAATGCTGCTATAATACTTGCGTTCAGCTCATCGTTGGTGTTACAAGGAGTTTTGTTGGCCTCTCGCTCAACTGCGCCCCACGCACAATGATCAAGTGGGTTGTAATCTGGGGTATTAGGTGGTCAGATGTAAGGGGGTGTGGTCGCGGAAATTGTCTGACAGCTATGAATGGGTTATTGTGTGGAATGGTGCCGAGTCCTGTTGCCAAAGATAAGGGCTACCAACAGTCGCCCTCTTGAGCCACGGCAGCACTGCCTCCTTAACGCACTTTAGGTAGCCCTTCGTGTTGCGTCTGAAACTCTGTGGGAAGATTCATAAAGACATAACGTTACTATCACAAGTGAACACCCCAAACACCATGATGTTGACTGAATATATCATCTAACTCTTTCCGAATCCTCTGCGCTTTCATCAATGTGACACCCAAACACTCTGAAATATTCGACTAGGGTTTGTTTTTTTTTACCTGTGAATGCCATGCAATACAGTGCGCCGTTTCCAAATTTTTGTCGGAGTAAATTGCGTCATGGTTCTTTTTTTTTTTTTCTCACAGACGGTGGCCAACTGATACTGCAGTTGAAAAAAATCAAAAACAAAAGATGGGAATTCGCGAAATTAGTAATATAGAATGGTGAAAATTTACCCATCGCATCCTGTATTTCATCTACAAAAACTTTAAAAGACCTACAGTATTTCCATTATTCGGACTATTGTCCTCATCTTTGTTGCTATTTGTACGACGTTTCAGCCTTCTTCAGATGCTAGGAATTTTGAGCAGAACCCTTTATTACAATCACTGGGGTATATCTCCTCCACCCCTTTTGCGTAGAGCCTCTTTTTGGTAGTTATTTGTCATCTCTCTCTAACCCTGTAAGTTACTTGTTCACCATTGCTGTATCCTGGCAAGGAATGAAGATCATATACACCAGTGATTGTAATAAAGGGTTCTGTTTGAAATTCCTAGCACCTGAAAAAGGCCGGGGCGTACAACGGTCGAAACCTCATACAAATGGCAACAAAGATGAGGACAATAGTCCGAATAATGTAAATTCTGTAAATACTACCTCATCTCAGAAATATAGACAAATATTAAAAAAACATATTCGTCTTACAGTAGTTAACAATAAATAACAGAGTTTATTGAACACTTCGAACGGCAATGAAGAGAAACACGACTTACTCACAAAACAAGTCGAAATTGGTTACAAGCGCCGGGTTCTTTCTTAACTTGTACGTACAGCTAGAGACGTTGGTTGTTCTTGCCACAAATCCAGGGCAGACTGATTTAAAATAAACAAAGAAGTAACATTCATAATAATATTAATAATAAAAAGTATCGAATTCAGAATATGATAAACATTGAAATATCTCGGGACAACTCTTTCGTGTTGTTATCATTAGCGGTCGACAAACAGTAATTCAGATAAAGAGAATGGCAAATATTTCTGAATGAATTTAGTTCAATAATAAATCTCGTTATGTTAGACCAAGTAAGTAAACGCGTAGTGCCGTTAGGCTTTCAGATTCATGCAAATAAAAATTCTCATTAAAAAGACGAATATAAACTGTGCTGTACCAACTTCCGAAAGGAATTTAAAATAAAAACTGGTCAATAATGTAAATAAAATATGTTTTTTTTTGTTTTTTTGCATATTGAGAGTTGTATAACTTGTGTATACTTTGTGAGAGAAGAAAGAAGCGGGAAGCACTTCCCCTATATTTCCTAAGAAGTCATGTCAATTCACACATAATAAGCAAAAGAAATCTGCGGAGAGCTATGACCGTTTACGTCCTGAAGCGACATACCATTTATTAAACGTAAATTAGTTAAATAGCAGAGTGGACTGGTCTTTACTAATCTTGAGACTAAGAGATGTCTACTATAAATTAAACCCATGATAAAGACAAATATAGTCCTGGATATGTCATTAACTACATCCGTCAGCAAAGCCTTTGACCAGATTAGAGGTTTTGAGAAGCGTGACACAACATCTTCCTATGCTGTTGTTCTCAGGCCCACTCTGACCCGCTTGAGTGCCAGTTATGGGCAAACAATGACCCCCAGACAAAAACAATGCTCTCTGAAAGTATAAAAATAGATGTTTATAGTAAAAATTAACAGTAATATCTTTTTATGTAAAAAGAAATTAACAAACTACATTTTCTATAGTTGAAGACATACAATTGTGTTCAAATTATATTTAGTTGAAGCCATAACATTTTGTTCAAAATATTCATATTTCGGTATAATATTAAAGGTTGATATGCCGCTAAACAAAATCAACCAACATAAAGACAATGGGAAAACACTCCACTATCTTTCCTAAGAAATCATGGCAATTCACAGATAATAAAAAAAGGAATCCGCGGAGAGTTCATGAATTTTTAGAGGAAATCAAAATCGTGCAATAAATATTCAGAACTCCCCTCTACTCGTTTAAAACTAGTTTGAATTTCATGAAGTCTCCTCCCTTTCTGAATGGTTGCGTGCCGTACGATATTATATATTATATAATAGTTCAGCACACTTTTCTTTGTTCCTAACAAAATATTTTGATCTGTTAGCAGTTGCCTAGTTTCTGGATGACATTATTTGTTATTCTTACTTGCCTTCAGATTTCTGGCACATTTTGCGTTCCTCAGACGGACTGTATGTAACCAATAATGACGTCCCCAATATGTAACTCTTGCGTTGGGCAGTCTCTATTACTGATAACCAGGCATTCTGTTTTCTTACAGTTTATAGAAGTTTTGGAGTTTATAACAAGACATGACTGAGCGAACAAATTCAATACTATAGGATATTTTATTATATATGCTGGTGTATCTGAATGTCTGCAGCCTGACAATAAAACAAGTAGTTATTTTATATAACAAATATTAATTTTTCAATATAATCTTCTTCATTGTCATGGTATTTAATTCCATGTGGAATATTATTTACATATGTTGGTACATTACTAAGCTCTCATCCTAGTGTTGAAAATATGAATTTAATTCAAAGTTAATCTTATTTGCAATATTTACATTATTCGGACTGTTGTCGTCATCTTGTCTCAGATATATATATATTTACGACGTTTTGGCTGTTGTGCGTTCTGAAATTCCTCAAGTGATTGAAATGTTGAACTGAATTTTTTATTTTGATCACTGGGGTATATTGTCTTAGTTATCCTCATTTTAATTCAACTCTCTAAGTTTTCTTTGTTCATCAACTGCTGTAGTCAAGTATTGAACTCATAACTCTTTGGAATAAATGCAGATAACTATGACATCCGGAAGTGACATAACCCATGGAATGAGAACAATCTACCCCCAGTGATCGAAATGAAGGATTTAGTTTAAAATTCCAATCACCTGGAAAAGGTCGGAGTATACAACCGATAAAACGTCGTGAATATGGCAACCAAGATGCGGACAACAGTCCAAATAATGTAAATAAATACAATACCTCATCTCAGAAATATAGCCAAATATTAAGTTAATCTTCTTTGTTAATGCACTTAATTAATCATACGAAGGTACATTAACAATTCTGTAGCCTAATGATAAACGAAGTATTTATTTTACACAAAAAACGTTTTCAACATGATCTCCTTTGTCAATGCACTTAATTCAATAGTGAACGTTAGTCGTATATGACCTCGGATCACTTAAGTCTTCAGCGTAATGATGAAAATTAAATTTATGCAAAACCTTTCTCACCTTTCTCGCATAACTTGAAGATATCATTCTGTACAAGTTCCCAATCTGACTCCAATTTCCAAGAGAGTTTGGAGCAGTTAGAGGTGGCATTTAGATAACACTCATCAAAATTGCTTCCCAAAACAGTCTGTCTGTAAATATCGAACATTAGTAAGATAGCATTGATAGTGTTACTTGAAAAAACAAAAAGCATAAAGTAATATTTTCTGAAAAAAATTCTGCTGGGTTAAGCAAACATCATGGATATAATCTGAGGCAAAAACATTTTAGAGATAAATTTAACAAATTTCAGAGGATAAGGATAAATTATTTCTCCTCTAACCTAACCCTGGTTTATACAATTCGATATAAGGAGTTCCGTTCCTACGATGCCTCGTAACGCGATTTTCTGTGAATAAGCACTTACGTCAGACTCCCTTGCTAATGCAATAGTAAAGTAAATATATAAGAGATAATACATTTCTATGACATATGTTAAAGTATGTAGGATGAAAAGACACATTGAAGACATAAATATAGTACATATATTAAAATGAAATGATAATACATATAATAAAATAGTTTTTAAGCTGCTTGTATATTCATTGCCAGTGATGTCATTGACTTTCGGTAGATGAGATAATGAAACGCAAGACTTGTCCCTCTTGCAGTACTCGGAAAAAGCAATAAACCTGAAGAAGAAAGGAAAAACAAACGTAAGTTTGCTTTTTTTATTCTAATCAGGAATTCACCAACTTATAGTTTATCAAGAAAGTGTATTCATCGCTTACAGGGAAATTCAGTTGGTATACACATATCTTTTGAACCACACTTGAACGACTCAAACCAAGCAACCGACTAATGTTCATCGCTGTTTCTCTTGTTTCAGAGAGTTTAACAATATCTAATTTTACTTCCATGATGATGGCTTTCTTTTTGTTTAAAACACCGACATCAGAAGAGGTTACGCTATGCTTGTGAGCCATAATGAAGGTTAATAAGTTTCCACAAAGACAGACGAAAGAAAATGAATATAGAACAATCCAATATGACGTACAACCATTAACTGACCCAAGCCGCCTTCTTCAATCTAGCGCCATACCTCGATATGCTCTTCTGTATGTATTTTTCTGCCGAGTAGTATGTACGAGGTAAATGGCATTAGTCAAAATAAGTTTGATGGAGACTGCGTCGTAATTACGAATCGGCTTATGCCGAGACTGTTGTAACCCGGGGACTTTCTGTACGTCCAAAACCAACTAAGACCGTGCAATCATTATCAAGCAGACCCTGGACATTCATCTATCAAGATGGAGGGATTTTCTTTAAAGAAGGCTCCTGCCTTGAACTTCTTTTGGGGCACACGCTCACCCAGGACCTCAAGTTGAACTAATATATACGATCTACATCTAAAGGTGTTGAAAACATGGTTGGTTTATTGCACTTCTCCACATGACTTATTCGACTCTATTGTTACTGCTAGGCTGGGACGAATGCGTGCGTAAGTCACATGCCTACCAACCTATGCAGCAAAGCTAATTCGTGTAACAACCTTTGCATTTTTCTACGCACTCGTGCTCCGTCCAACCAAATTGGTTTCATTACATCGGGGAGGTGAAGAAATAATGAAACACTTTAATTTAATTTTCGACTTTGATTTTTTCGAATTTTGATAATTTTATACGATTTGCTGGCTCACTACGGCTGCTCGTCCGACATTGGTCCGATTACGGCAGCGAGTGGTCGTCGGCTAGGCATCTGACTCACGTCTCCTCACGCGGGCGAGTGGTCACCAATTTCTTCGAAACTTAGCGAATTTCTTACACTTTGCTCGATTGCCACGAGTGGAATATTGCTACCATATCTGGGCTGAAGCTGCCCAGTCTTCACTTGCCTGTTTTGATTTAATTCAAAAGCTTCAACATTGCCTTGTAAGCGATTAATTATTTTCCACCCTAGAACCATTTCCCCACAGACTCTTCTCAGATCACTATTTCGAGACTGCATAATTTCGATGATCATCGATGCACCGGGATTTCAGTGTGACTTAATCTTAAGATATATAAAATCTCTTTAATTTTTGCTCCCTGTATTGTTTAATTATTAATTTTAATTCTAAATTTTAATTTTTAATTTTACTTATTTTTATTCTATTTTTATTTTTAATTTTAATTTTTTATCTACATGTAATATTAGAATATTTAAATTTTTACGTTTTATGATTTATGCCTTTACGGTTATTTACTAAGCGTAAATGTAATGTGGCACAATTCGAAAATAAGGAACCCCCAGTGAGAATCGAACTCACTACTCAATTGTAATGAGACAATCTTGCTAGCCATTACACTACCTCGAGGTACCCAAAACCAATCTGTCCTGCTATTTGACTCATAGCTGGAGCAAAGAGCAAATAAATACTTTTCACAGGGGTATTTGCGCATAAGTGAATGCAACGAATTCAGCTTGAATTTGAACTCGGCTCTCCGATTTCTCAGTCTGAGCCGATAGCTATTGTACCACAACGCACAACTCATGATTTACGCCCCTATGATTTCTTCTCTCTGCATTTTAATATTTTTATTTTATATTCTAAATTCAAATTTTAAATTTCAGTTTTAATTTTATCCACATGAAATCTTAGAATATTTAAATTTTTAATCTTGTTCTTAAAAAAGCAGTAATTTAACTTTATAAGACTTAATGCCCATGAACATCGGGTGAATTTAAATTCAGATCTATTAAACTGTCAGTTTGAAATATGATGATTGCATAACGCATGAAACTCCGAGTTGTGCCAGAGACATAGAATAATATTTTATATTTATTAGATGTATGGGTAGGTTTTGAAGTCTATCACCATGCGTTTAGTAAAATAAAGGAAGTTGAAGAAGGTGTTGGGTATTACCTATTAATTACTCATTAATATTTCGAGACCAAAATCTCATATTCAGAATGGTAGGAGAGCTTGATTTTATGTCCGTTCGTGGAGCGTGCCTTCAACGTTTATTTTACTAAACGCATTGTGATAGCCTTCAAAACCTACTCATACATCTAATATACACAATGCTTCAAGCAAATAACAAAACTCTCTCCTATCTTTTATATATATATATATATATATATATATATAAACTTATTTATAAATGGAGCTTTGTCTGTGTGTGTGTGTGTGTGTGTATCCGTTACTGACAGACTTCGAAACGGCTGAACCGATTTTCTTGAAAAATTTATACAGTTGTACTATAAGCGTCTGTGAGTGTTCTTAGTTAGGTTTTGTGTCGACATACCTCCGATAAATAATGAAAATCGATAATCGAAAAAATCGGGTTATAAAAGAAGTGGTCCGATTTTAAGCAAATTTGATACACTCATAGACAAAGACGTAAGAAACGATATTCAGAAATTTCAAGCTTGCAGTTCTTACAATAGTGCAGAAAATCGATAATATATATATATATATATATATATATATAAAGCAAGATATTTTTGTGTGTCTGTTTATCTGCCTGTATGTCTATAATTTTTCAGCCCTTTTATTTTAAATTTTGCTTCGGGTTTTGCTCTAAGTATGTATAATTGTAGTTCTTAGTCTCAGCTATGATACCATTTACTCAGAGGACTTATTTACTCTTCAAAATTAAGTTTACGACGAAAAAAACTTATTTGATATCGATAGCAGGAAATCAAATTTGACTTACATCCATTCATTTTCTTTCAGTCTACAGTTTCGCTTTAACTGGAAACAACTATTGCTTTTTAGTCTTTCGTGCCAACGTCCAAAGAGTCTGGGCTCCAGGACCATGGATTATTTTTAAAGCTTTCGTTACACCTGAGCAACGTCGGGCTATACTGCTTGTATATATAAAATCGAAAATCTAAGTGAGCCAATAACCTACCACGTTTTCGCTTAACAGCTCGTCAGGGAAAATTGGCTGACGAGCGAACCATGGTAGGTTGGCTCACTTAGATTTTCGATTTTGTTTGCTCTACTTTCGCGTTGGGTGCTTTGTGCACTCTGCTTTCATATTACGCTCTTTATTGTTAAGGTTTTCGTCTTGGGTTTTTTTCTTTCTAATGAATGCTTGACTTTTTGTTCATGTATTTCGTTTGTATCTTTTTTTCTTCCCCTTCTTTTCCCTGCGGGTTAGTTCCCGATGGGTTTCAAGACGATCTCAGTTGTAGTTTAATTATTGATAATCTTGACAGAATCAGTTCTGCTGTTATTGGTATTACAACTATAATTAATATTAATATATATATATATATATATATATATATATATATATATATATATATATATATATATTACAGCAATGATGTTAAATGGACACAATTTATTACGAGTATAGTAGCATTGTTTTAAAATGCACTATATTCACTAACATTCATTTTACATCATTTTGAAAGTTACCATCTCTGGCTATCCCTTTGCGCTGGGAACGCTCGCTTGTTTACAAAATATTTTAACTACAACGCTTCATTCTAAAATAGTTACAAGAGAGTTTATTCGCGCCTGTTTGCACAATCTCTATCACAATGATTACAGTTAAATGAAGTTTGTCTTCAACTTAACAAGAAGATATTTAGTGAACTAGAAAGGATTATTTTATAAATAAATATGCGTAATGCGTCTACAGTATTTAATCAAACATGTTTGAATAAAGATATGCTGCTTAAATACACACACGCACTCACATATGTTTATTTTTATATTGATATTTTTAGAATAGTGTGTATAAAAATGAAAAAAAAACATGTATAAATTCTGTTTGATTTTGTAGATGACGTTACATTTAGGCGACTAAAATCTAATTCCAGCAAACTCAAAATAGCCGCCCTGTCGGCTGAGGCTTCACAATACGCAGGGAGACACCCAGCAAATGAGGCGTCCTGAGTATGAGGATAAACTACATCCGACTTCTGGGTTTGACGATAAACTCCATCCGGCTTCAAGGCCTCTAATTGGCAAGTTTCGAGGAACATGGATCCACGTCTTAATCGCTATTCTTCCCAAGTCCACCCTAACCCGACCTGGTTGCACCTTTTAGAGTCCCAGATCTGAGCAAATAGTTAACCCCTAAACTGTGATCAAAATACTATGAAATTATAAAAATCGATTTTTATAGTGAAGATTCTAGCAATACTTTTTGGAGAAGAAAAGATTACCAACATTAGATTTTTAACCCTCTAGAGCCATTCGTATCATATTAGTGGGGGATCTGTTTATTACTTCATAACAATATAGAACTGATCCCCCACTTTATGACAAGTAGAAGCCTTAATCATATTATATTATTAACCCTCTAGGGCCATTCGTATCATATTTGATACAGTATGAAAACAAGCCTTGAAAGAAATATTTTCCTGAAAAATTTTTTAAGAGAAATATTTTATAAATTTCAAATGAAAGCAGTACTGACTGCTCAGTCAATGAATACCAAATGTTTCCTTATAGGGAAATACCAAATGTTTCCTTATAGGGAAATAATGTATCAAATATGATACGAATGGCCCTAAAGGGTTAAAAGAAAAAATATTACCAGCAATATATTTATAAAAGAAAATATTACCAACAATACATTTTTGAGGAAAAAATATGAACATCAATATAGTTTTGAAGAAAAATATTTATACTAATAATACATCTGACTCTTGACAAAATCTTTTTTCCAAAAATACGTCAATGAAACCTGATCTACAAATTAATTTCTTACAAAGAATACATATTCTATTTATACAGATCTTGCATAGCTTAACGTTTTTAATACTGACTAGCTGTATTGCCCGTCATTGCTCGGGATTTTTTAGTGGCTATGTTGAAATGGTAAGTTCAAATGCTTTTTTAAAAAGCTCCAGTATAAGGTTGCCATGACGTGTAAGTTAAAAAACAATGAGAAGTAAATATTGACTTTTGTCGTATTTGTATATCGGGATTCATGCTTGGTCAGTTTTGCCAATAAACAGGAATGTTGTATGTACAATTAGAAGAACGAAAGCCGGCGTTATGGGAGCCTGTAATGTGATGCGTCGGAGATGTTGGCATCTTGTAGAAAACGTGAAATTGTTATGGCATAAATTAAAAGTTACAAAAAGACCAGATTTCTGTTGGAGAAACTAACGATCGCAAAAAAGCAATATTTCCCATTCATTTTTTTTTTTTTTTGCACCCTGTGTGTCAATTGAAATTTTTGCTCGTATATCAAGGTATTAGACGTTGATCTATCAGTGACTCCAATTTGGTTGAGTTTGAGTGAAGCATCTTGGAGAAATGCATAAAAGTGCGCAAAAGACCACCCGAAATTATGTTTGTCGTTGATTTCTGACGAACCCTGTACCTTTTTTTGTGCATACCAAAGGTTCGGATCTTGATCTACAAGTTAACCAATTTTGGTTGAATTCGCATAAGGCGTCTCGGAGGAGAAGAGTTCGTAAATTCTAAGCGTTTCAGTGATTTCTGCCGTACCTTCTAAATCGATTCGAAACACATTTGCATACATCAAAGATTCATGTCATGATCGACAAATGACCCAGTTTTAGCTGAAATCGCACGTAGGGTTTCGGAGGAGTAGGGCTTATTAGAATAGAAACACACAAACACACACGCTTCGAATTCAATGTTGACTCTCTTCAGGCAAATAAAATTTTGCCTATACATATCGAGATCACCACAAGTTTATTCGCCAATGATAAAAAATCTATATACATTTTATGAAGTACTAAGCTTCAAATGGCACGTGACAAAATTTGGGTCAAATCGAATTATTAGTATACAAATTAAAGTTATTTAAGTGAAACTACTGTTGCAAATTTTTAAAACAATGAAAAAAATCTGAATAACGCATTGCTGTTCATCAACTCAACACACTGTGTCACAAGTCGATCGCAACGATGGCAAAACTAAATCCTGAACTTTTTTAATCACTTAGTGCAAGTGAAGAACTTCCCCACGTTTTTCTTAGTAACACTAAAGGATAGGCTTCTCTTCTAGATCATATATTTACCTCCATCCCTGATTCATATCGTGCTATGCAGCTCTGCCCTCCTGGCAACTTTTATCACATGGTGGTGTCTGTAAACATCTCTTCCCGCTTCTCTACCAGCCATGATCCTCCTACTAACAATATATCTTTCTGTTATCAATGCGTGGGTTGGACCTCGTTCCATGATTTCCTTCCTGACGTTCCTCAGAGTAAAGTTTTTAGTCTTCCTGTTCAAAAATTGGCCTCTGAGGTTAACTCCTGGGTGAAAGCTGGCATCAATGATTTCATTACAGCAAGGAAATTCCAAGTTAAATCTAGTTCAACTTTCCTCTTTCGTAGTTTTGATTTGAATAGCCCACAGGAATCACTTCTTCCGGTTGTACAGGAGGGGCACATCTGATTACAGCAGACGTCTCTTTGTCTCTGCTTGTAATGAAGCAAATGTATTGTTTGCTGCTACAATGAAACAACGCAAATTCGGTTCTAGATTATTGACAGTTCTGCAAGAGTGTGCTGAACAACAGCAATCCCTCCTTTATTCAATTAATTCAAAGTTCTCACATCTACAGCAGATAAGGTTGAATGCTTTACTCGGAAATTCTCTTTCAACGCAATACTTGACACGTCTGGAGTATACACACTCAATTTCCCACCTAGAACAGAGGCTCTACTGTGTGATATGCCCATAAACCAGTCTCTGGTCTCAGACATCACTTCTAAATTAGACTCTTATTAGGCAAGCGGGGGTGATGGTATCTTATCCGTTGTCCTAAAGAAATGTTCCACGAGCTTGTTTCAGTCTTCTCCACACTCTATAACTATTGCCTCTCTGCTTCCTACTTTCCAGCTTCTTGGAAGTCCTCATCTATAGTTCATTTTTAAAGAACTCTGGTGAACCATTTCTCCTTTCAAACTATCTCTTTTTTAGTATCATACCACTTTTCGGCAAAGTATTCGAGGCTCTGATCAATGATCAATAATCAGTGGTTAATCATCTCACTTCTCACCACCTATCAGACAAACAATATGGCTTCCGTTTCGCCAGCTCTACAGCCGATGTGCTAACGGCTATTACTGAATATATAAAACACGCTCTTGATAATAACGAACGCGTTTAATATGGTTTTGCATGCTGCCTTCTACGCACGCTGTAGAGTTACAGTATTATAGGACGACTGTTTGATTTAATCCAACCGTTCCTAACAAATCAAGAAATGAAGATCATGTTGAACGGGCACGCTTTCAGGGCCTTTCACACGATCCCGGGTGTCCTCCAAGGTTCTATCCTAGGTCCTACTACTATTTACTCGCCTCTCAATAGAATATCAGTCAGAGTCAACAACGTGAACCTGGCTGCTGTTCTTGAAAAGGACCTTCAATCAGTGGTGAACTGGGGCAGGAAATGGCTTGTAAATTTGAATGCCTCCAAAAGAAAACTGCTGTCCTTCAACCACCATAAACAAAATTTCTTACCAGTCATCAGCATGGATGATGCTACTTTCGTGAAGAGCAGCACACCGCACCTATATGGCCACACTTTTTCAACAGACTTGAAGTGGAGTGAATGCATAAAATCAACAACTGCATCTACTGCAAGGACAGGTAGGTCACTGTGTAGTGCCAGAAAGTTTTCCTTGCACATTTATAAATCTATCAGTCGTCCGCGCATTGAATTAGTTAGTTAAGTGTCATACTTGATACACGCTTGGGCGATAATGTCTCGAAAGAGACATGACTGACTGGGCAGAAGATTTTCCTGAATCTGTCTCGCTAATCACTCTATTTATCTATATCTTGCAGTTAAGTGCCATACGTGATAGAGGCTTGGGCTATCGTGCCTCATTCGATACGTGACTGACTAGGCAGAAGATTTTCTAGCAGAAGGTTGACATTTTTTGCGGTAGACTGGTTGCCAACCAAGACTATAGAACCGAATCTGACCTGTTATTTGACCCCTAGCTGGAGAGAAAAGACGGATTAATACATTTCTCAAGGGCATTTGCGCGTAAACGTACGCAACGAATTCAAATGAAATTCGAACTTGTGTCTCCGATTTCTGGTTCCGAGTCGATATTCACTGCAGCACAATGCACATCCACGCATTGGATCCTGTAATGTAATCGATTCTGATTTGGCATCTTGACCATTAAATTTCTCACCCACATAATGTGGCTCCACTCTGTCTTTTTCACAAATATTTTCACAGCAACAACTTCGACGAGCTTTTTTCTCTGGTACTCGACCACATGAACTTAAGCGTGATACTATTTCCCGCTTGTGCAACTCTTTTTGTTTACTTGCTTCCCTGATAACTACAATCATCGACAATTTAAATGCAACGTCAACGCCATAATCGGTATTCAATAATCCACCCTCTTTAAAGCGATGAAAAAAGTGCTGGCGCGGAACTGGAAACCCTACCCCAGAACGAGGCATTCTCATACCTTTAAGAGGAAGAGAGAACAGATATCACACCTTGATTTTATGACGAACGCGGATAAGCTTGCACGATATTCATCATTGTTATCTTTCTATGTCTCTTGAGGACATGGAGAATCATGACTATCCAAAATGTCCTGTCGCTTGTAACTTTAAAGAACGTTTAACTCTTTACCATCCATCTTTACACTTACTCTGCATTCTATTAGCAAAATCTTTTTAAGTTGCTCACTATATCCTTCTACATCTCCTTCCCGCAACACAACCTGTACGTTTTAAATTTTCCAAGCCGTCCTTCCTTATAATGTATCCCAGACTAGTGTGTACACATATTGTGGGAGGCTAGCACCAGGAAATATTTTTCGCTTATTGATATGTATCAAGTAGAGTGAGTACGGCACAAGGTCGCAAATATGGGGTACTGAGTGAAAATCAAACTCCCAACAGTAGTAATATTTTGCGAATTTAGCTTGTCAGACGTTGCACCACAGTAAGGTACATATATTTTTTGTATTCACTGTAAGTGTAAGGAACTGAGCAAGAATCGAATGCACTTTTCTAGAAATGCACACGAGTTTCGTAACCATTAAGCCATTGTGACTGTATTTCTTTTCTGATATTCAGTAATTTTAGTTACTACAAAACATTAAAAGTATTTGGCACAGACCTCACTACATTAATAATAGCCTGCAAGGTTATCTTACTAAGCTACTGCGCTAAGTCAAGGCGGACAACAATGGCTGTTTATAAGAGATTCGCTTAAAAGCTGCACTATGTGCAGATTTTAAGCTAGGTCATGAGTTGAGCTAATTAGGCATTCAACCCAAAACTTAAGGAATAACTGGTCTAGCTTGGAAAACTGCAGTGCTAATGTTGGAGGAATAACTTTTATTATATTAGTGAACGGCAGCGAATGCTGGACAATCTCACCAAAGATGAAGAAGAGATTTGAAATAACAGAAATGTGGTTTTACAGAAGGATGCTGAGGATACCACGGATCGAACATGTAAGAAACGACGAGGTTTAAGAGAAGATGGAAACGAAAAGGAATTTTGTACTCAATACCAGGAAAAGACAGCTGAAGTATCTGGGACATATAATGAGGAAGGATGATTTGGAGACTAATAATCACAAGACAGATAGAAGGAAAGGGGAAAAGCAATACATGACATTTGTTCGGCTCCAGGAAACGGATGGCAGAACAGGGTTAACAAGAGAAAGAGTGTTAAGAGCTACAAGAAATATGGAAATGAGGAAGGACATGATCGCATACGTCCTGAAGAGACACGACACACAGATGAAGAATAATTTTTAATTCCTCCATTCACTCTAAAATACCTCAAAACCTTACTTTAATTCGAGCTTTGAGTACAATTTCGGTCAAATGACCGCATTAGGTTGAAACTCCCATTTGAACCGAAATTTCAATTCAGGACGAAAATCGGGTTTTCCAAGTCACAAACTCTGCGGAACTTCAAAGCCTGGCGTCATGAAATCTCTTATTTTAATTTTTTCATTTTGGCGAAATAAAAATCGGTTCCCGCAATTGGCAAGGTCATAAAACTTCTCATTTAACTTTGATGTTTTCGCATTTTGGAGAAATAAAAATTGGTCTCCCCAATTGCCGAGGTCATAAAACTTTTCATTTAAACTTTGATCTTTTCGCATTTTGAAGAAAAATATTATTTCCCTAATTCACAATGGAGACATTTTAAACTGAAATCAAACAAGAAAATATTAATTTCGCAATGCTTTTATATTACTTTAAACTCAATATAAATTTAAAAAAATTAAAATCTTTAATTATTTTCATTTGTTTTAAAATTATTTAACTGATTCCTCTTTATCCGGACACAAATCCCAACGTTCGATGTTCAAGCACGAGATGAATGGCTGCTTTTTAATCCCAGGATAATCTTGATTCAAAATATATGTATATAGAATGAGGATGACCCGAGTTCTGAGTGGCCTTTTAATATGGGATGGGGCTACCAACAATCTTTAAAGAATACACACGTGCATAAAATTCCTATATTTGTCTGGTCGACACTGTTCAAGTTCTGTATCGATTGGCTAATCGCTTTGATGTGATTTTTTAGTTGGATCGTACAACTTTCTGCTCGTGCTATATCACAAGGCCAAATTTCGACGACAGACGATGACCCTGTAAGAAAAAAAAACAGAAACAAGTGTATTTTCAGTTGCATAGATGTGTTGTTTATTTTCATTCTTTTATGCAAATTTATTGCTCTTATGTTAGTGTCAAACAAAATATCGCAATTTGAAACAACTGCGGTTTTCTGTCAAGAAGACACAATTTAAAATCAACTATTTTTAAATATGTAGATGTAACGGATATTGAGGTGGAAAGTGGAATCGCCGAGTCGATTTCAAATTCCGGCCTTGTCTGGTGCGTTCATTTTCGCTCAATTGCTCTTTAGAAAGGCATAAATCAATTTCTTCTCCCATCGGCTATAGTTTAAATAAGGTGGAAGACAGAGCTTTCTAGCATTCAATGGCAACTGATAGGAGAAAGAATGAATTTCCATAGGTGGAGAAGTCAGCGGAATAACCGCTCCACGATCTTTCTCAAGGATGCATGAAAATTCAAAGATATTAGAGTATTATATAAAAAGGAATTAAAGAAAAGGAAGCTTTGGAGAGCTGTAATAACTAACGTCTTATAGAGACATGCCATTGAAGCATGGGGTACCCAGTGAAGATTGAACTCACTATTCCGTCATAATTAAACCAGCAAGATAAACTTGCTAACCATTCCACCGCGTCGAGGTGCCCAACTACTTTTTATTTTTTCATATTCTCATTTTTAAGTGTAGCATAGATATGGCGCAAAGCGGAAAGTATGTGGCACACAGTGAGGATCGAATTCACCACTCAGCCATAATTTATCTGGCATAACAGGCTTTCAAATCCTTACACTAGGTTGAAGTGCCCCCATCTGCATGGATATGTGTGCATCCATCAAGTTGTTAATATATGTTTTTTCTTCTTCTGAATCGAATGCGATATTCCAACATAGGCATGATTGTAATTATTCCTGTAGATGCGTTGTTCTTCTGTAAAATTAAAATCAAAATAATAATTAAATTAATTATTAGTTGAAAGAATAGCCAAAGCGGTTTAAAAATGTTCATTTTTTCTTTTTTTTTCTTTTTGTTTTTAATAATCCATTTAACATTCACAAATCTAGTAAAGACGATTTCATGGAAAAGGATGGATAGTTGTATTTTAATAACTAATCAATTTAATTACAAAAATGCCATCAACAAAGGTGAAATGATTAATCAATATTATTCATACAGATTTTTAATTACTTCACCCCAGTCAAGTCAATAAAGCCACTAAGATGCAATGGGTTACTGTGTGTGAAATGATATAAGTAAAAGAAAAACGTTATGAGAGAGAGAGAGAGAGAGAGAGAGAGAGAGAGAGAATTAAAGGAACAAGAACCTCACCTCACTCAATGTCCTGAACCTGACATATAGATAGTGCCACTAATAAAGATCCATATGATTTCTATAAAGTTCTAACCTTCAAATAGTACGTGACAAAATTTGGGCACAGTAGGTTATAAGTTTACAAATTACAGTGAAGCAACTGTTGCAAATTTTTAAAACAATGGAAAAATTTGAATTTCGTGTATTGATATGGAATTGCTTTCTCATAAAGAAATTACTGTTCAAGCAAAGCAATGACTTGATAAGTGTTATTCGAACTCTGATCCGTCTGAAACAGAGGGTAAGAAGTGGTATGCTGACTAAACGCGGTCGTACAGACACAAATGATGTTGAACGCTCAGGTCACCCAAAATCAGCAGTTGTTCCAGAAAAAAAAAAGCCCACAAACTCGTTTTGTCCGATTGTAAATTAAAGTTGCGTGAGATAGCAGAGGAGTTGAATACATCAGAAGGTAGTGTATTCACCATTTTGCATGAACATTTGTCAATGAGAAAGCTGTGTTCAAAGTGGGAGCCGCGTTTGCTCACAGCCGATTAAAAACAGCAACGCCTAGACGATTTAGAGCGTTGTTTGTAACTGTTTCAACGCAAGAAAAAGGAGTTTTTGCGTAAATATGTGACAATTGATGAAACATGGACCCACTACTTTACTCCGGAATCAAATCGGCAGTCAACTGAGTGGACAGCAGCAGTTAAAAGCCGTCCAAAGGAACCAAAGACGCAGACATCAGCAGGTAAGGTTTTGGCCTCCGTATTTTGGGATGCAAGGTATTTTGTTCATCGATTACCTTGAGAAAGAAAGAACCATCAATAGCAAATATTATATAGCCTTATTGGTGCGTTCGAAGGAAGAAATCGCCAAAAACGGCCACAAATGAAGATGAAAAATAAATATTTCACCAAGACAAGGCACCTTGTACTAAGCCGATCGCAACGATGGCAAAACTATATGAATTGCCCTTCAAATTGCTTTTTAGTCTTTCGTGCCAACATCCAAAGAGTCTTAGCTCCAGGACCATGGATTAGTTTTAAAACTTTCATTACACTCGAGCAACGCCGGGTTATACTGATAGACAGATAGACTCAGATAGACAGATAAACTGAGACAGACAGAGAGATAAACTGAGACAGACAGACAGACAGACAGACAGATAAACTGAGACAGACAGACAGATAAACTGAGACAGATAGATCTCTTTGTGTATTTATACCTGCCTGTCTATTTCTGTGAGGGCACATGACGTGGTGTAATGGTTAGCAAGATTGTTTCGCTATAACCTATTATAACTGAGTAGTGAGATCAATCCCCACTGGGTGCCCCATACCTTCGGGTTCATGCCACATTTAAGCAGTGTTTAGTAAATCAACTGTCTATTCATATGAATAAACTTAGATATGAAGACATAGACATGTATGAATAGACTGAGATAGATAGATAGATAGATAGATAGATAGATAGATAGATAGATAGATAGATAGATAGATAGATAGATATAGACTGAGATTCGTGTGGGTTATAAGTGTATATGTACACGCGTGAAACAAATTCTAGTTTTTTTTCTCCCCTTTACCTTGCTGACACACAGTTCCATTCGTGCCACATATTTTGTTTTCTCGCTTATATTTATTTACCCCGAATGCCTCCCCCCAACATCCGTTTGTTCTTCGTCCGTTCTTCGCTTGGCAAAGACAATGCCTAGCAATATCGTGCTATGATGTCCGGATAAATATTTGAAAACTAAACAACATAGTCCACTGCTTCGAGCGTGTGTCGATATACAACTACCCACTTGTTCCTATTGTTTTTCTTTTGAAAGATTACTTGGCTAAGCCAAGCTGAGTTTTGCAACTACGGAGAACTTTCACACTTTAAGTTTATGCAAGTCTAATTTTCCAGACTTGCCCTAAAATGTAGCATTTAAGGCGTAAATCTTACTTTGATTTGAACAATTATTATTTGTTTTGGTTTTTATGCTATTGATCAACCAATACAAGGTCCAAAGTAGAGAGTTATTGAAGAAAGTTGTATGTACATAAGAAGAGGAGGTAATAACCCAGGATATGTAGGATAGATAACGGGTGACCTTGGACTTGACGAGGTTAAGATTGCAGCTGTCGGAGTAGCATCCTGTCGGGAGTCTGTTCCATAAAGCAACGGCTTTTGGCAAACAGCTGTCCAAAGGGAACTTCCCTCTTACAATAAAATACGAAAAGAAAGAGGATGGTTTGCCACTGTGCACATGGCATGACGATTCTTAAGAGTAAATATACGAACTGGTGGAACTCAGGAATAAAGCTCGATAGAACATTTTCCATGGAAATAACAATCGAGTAGCGAGAGGCTAACACTATTTCGCCTGTGGGCAGGAGGTTTTAGTATGGAAAACAATGACTTACAAAGCCGCGTAAGCTTGTTGAACTCTGTCAAGACTAAAAAGTAAAGACTGATCTGGCTCTTGATCAGATAAAACATGGTAGAAGGAGCCAGGTACTTTCTGGATCGGTATAAGAAGACAACTGTCTTTCCAGTATCTTTCGGAATTGAACGTTTAGATGAGTTCCAAACATAGACAATTAAAACGAGTAATAACATAATAGGAGAAATGAAGAATGTATAGATATTAAATTAGATGGTTGGTTGGTTGGTTGGTTGTTTTTGTTTTATGGCATATCGACTTCGGCGGGTCATTTATTGCCAACTAAATTTGTATTTATTCATTGCTGGTAATACCTTTTTCTTTCGACAATTTATTGTTGTTTTTTATATAAGTTTTGTGTCTAGTAATACTTTTACTTTTCGAGTATCAAGATTCATTGGGATTTGTTTTTAAGGACACGGTCCCCAAGTTCTACCCTGTTATTTAACCCATAACTGGAGGGAAGGATTAATACCTATCCCAAGGGTACCAGTGCTAAAGTGAATGCAGGGTATTCAACTGGAGTTCGAACTCAGCTCACCGATTTCTCTTTCCGAGCCGATATTCACTGCATCACAACGCACATCCGTCGCTAAACGCTTACAGCACTTGGTATTCCCAAGCGGTCACCCCTCTAAGTACTGACCAGGCTCAACGTTGCTTAACTTTGGTGATCGAACGAGATATGGCCGTAAGCCTAAATTAAATTAAATAAAGAAGCTGAGAGTGAGCAAGTGTTGTGGAACAAGTTGGCACATATGTAAACGAATATGTCTACGTACACATATCTAAAGATTGTCTTTGAAATTAACTCAAAAACGCTACGAATTTGTTCCGAGCCAATAGATGAAGGCTGGAGTACGCAGCGAACTAAATGTAGTGATCAAAACAATTAAGATAAGATATTACTCTGAGAGATTATCGTAACTCTTTCTGTATAGATCACTAGGGAGTATAAGACGAATTTAAAAATGCAGACAAATTCCAAGGAAAAAAGCGTATTTTCATGTGTAAAACGCACCTAATTTTAGAGCAGGGGTCGGCAACATTTTGGAGAGTGAGGGCCAAAAAGGTATGTAGAATCATGGAGGAGGGCCAAACAGCTATGGTTCCGAAGTCAGGGAGAAGAACCATGTTATTATGTGAATAAATTTTCTATGTGTTTGAAGAAAGCAAGGGTTCAATATAATATAATATCTGACGGGAATTTTGTTAAAAATATTACATATTAAAAATAAATGTTCATAAATCAGTACTGAAAAAAATTCAATTAAAATTGGTTGAAAACACTATTTTATATTCATTTAAAATTGCCCGCTCACAAAAGCAATTTCAGAGAAAAAGTGAAAGTGAGGCCGTACGCTAATTTTGGCGATCCCTACAAATAAAAAATGAATGTAAAAAACATTCTCCAGGTAAAAAGAAATAATTTTTAAAGTTTCGACGCAATATATTCAGACTATCAACTGTTACTTTGCTTTGGTTTACCTATATTTATATCGTGTTCAGAGTAAGGTAGCGGGCCGGACAAGATTCACTCGAAGGCCAGATGTGGCCCGTGGCCCGCGGGCCGGGGGTTGCCGACCGCTGTTTTAAAGCAAAGAAATTACCAAAACATGTGAGAAAAAAAGAGAAAATAATTGAAATAGCATAATCCTTTGTCTATAGATTTTCACAGAGTATCAGTCAGTTAAGTGCCATACGTGACACACGCTTGGGCGATCATGTCTCGAAAGAGACATGGCTGATTGGGCAGAATATTAAACCGCAGTAGATAGACTGGCTACCAGCCAAAGCTATAGAACCCAATCTATCCTGTTATTTAACCCATAACTGGAGGGAAGAAACGGATTAATACCTTTCCCAAGGTTACTTGCACGTATGTGAAAGCAATGAATCCAACTGGAATTCGAACTTGGCTCCCCGATGTTTTGTTCCGAGCCGATATCCACTGCACCACAACGCACATCACAGATTATAAGCACTTAAAAAAATTCAGAAAAATTTCAGGGAAACAAATTTTATTTTCCTGTATAAAAAGCATCTGGTTTTAGAGCAAAGAAAAATGACAAAGAGAAAAGATGAAAACAAACTGAACATTTTGTTTTGCGATTCGTAAGCATTACGAACGCGTCATAATGGCTCTTTAGCGTAAGACTACTAAATCGACAATGAACATTGAATAAATATTAACTTGCTTGTTTACACTACATATATTCATACTATTGTCCTTATCATTGTCATTTTTATCACAAAGTTTCGGTCATTGTGTTCTACGGCCTTCCTCTAAGTAATCTACATGGAATTTCGAACTGAACTCTTTATTTAATCTACGGGGCTGACTGTTCTCGTTTCACTTCCCATGTCTAACGATATTATCTAGTTCTTATGTTATTTAGTATTGTTCAGTTATTTCCACTGAGAACAAGTACACACTGCCCGACCCAGTGCTTAAACTCATAATGTCACTAAATTCACAAATCAACGCTTTACTCTTCAGCCAAAAAATTCAGACAAATATTAACTTGAGTTTTTGTTTGGTTTTAAATTTTGGTGACAATATGAGGTATTTCTTTTGAACAACGAGGACTGTTTGTAAGAAGTCCAGATCGTCTTTCCGCGCTCATGAGTATCCGAGATCTGAGAGTGGAAGATCATTCTCGTTGAAAACTAAAAAAAAAAATTCAATATTTTCTGGTTTGAGTCCAGGAAAAAAATGGATCTACATTCTATGCTAAAGTATAAAACACCGCAAACATTTGGACACGATTTTAGACTGAAAAAGAAAAACTGCTTTTTATACACACAGATTTACAATAATGTTATTTCAAACAATCTTACACGAAGCGCTCCACTATCACTAATGCATTGCTAGAACCGTTATATCCCAGGTTGTTGATTCTTTTCATCACAACGCTAATCAGCAAATATTCATGAATTAGACTGAAATATTTGTGAAAAAATGTTACAAACACATGTCTTTGCATAGATGTTAAAAACCCAGCTGGCTAAAGTACGTCTTTGAAAAGGTTTGAGAAACTAATGCAAGGGGTTCTAGATATAAATCTGCAGAATTTCACAATCACCAGTTGTTATTAAGGCTTTGGGAATTATTTCAAAAGTAGTAAACGAATATGCGGACCAAATTCTTGGCAGTCCTAAAATATTATTAAAAAATCATACACGAGGGTCTTCTTCTTTATGTGCCGTATCCCTTCAGGACGTAGGCGATCATAGACTTCCACTTAACTCTGTCTCTTGTTGCTCTTAATATTTTTACTCTGGGTATGACTTCTAAGGGATGTGCTTTGTGGAGCATTGGATATCGGCTCGGAACGAGAAATCGGGGGGGGGCGAGTTCGAATTCCATACGAATTCATTGTATTCACTTACGCGCAAATACTCCTGGGAAAGGTATTAATCCGTCTATTCCTTCCAGTTATGGGTTAAATAACAGGACAGATTGGGTTCTATAGCCTTGGTCGGCAACTAGTCTACCGCAGAAAGCAATGGCAACCTACTGCGAGATAATCTTCTGCCCAGTCAGTCATGTAATTTCGAGACATGATCGCCCAAGCATGTATCACGTATGGCACTTAACTGACTGACTGATCACTTCTAAGCCCCGCTCCACCAACCATACCTAACAAGTACATCTCGCACTGCTTTCCTCTGTCTCTCCTTTCATTTATCTGATCTGTGAGTATTAAGTTCTCCAGGCCCTCCTTCCTCATTACGTGTCCCACGAACCTAATTTGTCTCTTCCTGGTATTTAGTATCAGTTTTCTTCTCGTTTGCATCCTTTCCAACACCTCATCGTTGCAGACGTGCTCCGTTCATGGTATCCTAAGCATCCTTCTGTAAAACCACATTTCTTCTGCCTCAAGCCTCTCCTACATCCTTCATGAGATCATTCAGCATTCACTTTCATACAGAAGGACAGATATCACATAGCAATCCAGCACTCATTTCTTTGTTTCTAATGAGATTTTCCTGTCTTTCAGTATTTTGGTTATCTTCTGAAATGCGTCTTTGGCCATACCAATGCGTCTTTGGATCTCCATGTCACACTTTCTATCCTCTCTCAAAACACTTCCTAGGTATTTGATTTTTTTTTTTTTGTTACGACTCACATATTTCCCTCAATTACATACTTTTCCTGACACAATGGCTGCATGGCACCTCATCTGTTAACATTTTCTGATACAAAAGTCAAGGGGTGCATTATTGCGAGGTAACTCGTAGGACACATATTAAACGTAAAACTCAACAACAACCACAATAATAATCATGATAATAATGATAATAATAATAATGATAAAGCATTATCCCATGTCTCTGTCTCCGTCTCTAAGGATGTGCATTGTGGCGCAGTGGATGTCGGCTCAGAATGAGAAATCGGAGAGCTGAGTTCGAATTCCAGTTGAATTCCTTGCATTCACTTACGCACAAATACCCCTGGGAAAGGTATTAATCCGTCTCTTCCCTCCAGTTATGGGTTAAATAACAGGACAGATTGGGTTCTATAGCCTTGGTTGGCAAACAGTCTACCGTAGAATGCAATGGCAACCTACCGCGGGATAATCTGCTGCCCAATCAGTTATTTCTCTTTCGAGACATGATCGCCCAAGCGTGTATCACGTATAGCACTTAACTGACTGACTGTCTCTAATATGGAGTGAAGCTAGTAATAAAATAATAATAATAATGAGCAATGTATAGACCAACAGTTTTGTAACAAAAAGTAATAAGTCGTAGTCACATTAGTAATGAAATAATTACGTTTTAATGAAGTTTATGTAGACTCATAGAGTTGTTATAAAAAGCAACATAATAAAACTAGTAACAAAATAATCGTAATAAAGGAGAGTGTATAGTGTTGTGATAAAACGCAAAGAAAATAAGTTCGATTTAAATTAATAAGAAAATAACAGGCATAATAAAGATTGCATAGACATACAGAAATAATAACAAAACGAATTAAAATTAGTAATAAAATAATAATAAAAATGAAGTAGCTATAGACCCTGAGAATTTTTATAAAAAGAAACAATATTAAGATTTTGTAAAAATCATACAATAATAGTAATATTGAGGAGAATATGTAGTCACAGTGTTGTCATAAAAATCAACAATAATTAAATGGAGTAAAATTAGTAATAAAATAATATTAATAGTTAGGAGTGTATAGACCCTAGCAGTCTTCATAAAAAAACGACTATAATAAGATGGTGTAAAACTAATAATAAAATAATAGTAATAATGAAGAATATATAGACCCAAGTTGTGATCAAAAGCGACAATAATAACACAGTGTAAAAGTAATAGTAATAAAGAAAGACTTGAAGCAACTGAAATGTGGTCTTACAAAAGGATGCTGTCGTAGAAAAAATTAGTTATGAAATAATAGCGTTTTAATGAAGTGTGTATAGACATTTAGATTTGCACTATTTACATTATACGGACTATTGTCCTCATCTTTGTTGCCATTTGTACGATGTTTCAGCCGTTGTACACTCCGGCTTGCCTCAGGTGCTCGGAATTTTGAAGGAAACCTCTTATTACAATCACTGGGGTATATCATTCTCATCCCTTGCATAAATCCTCTTTTGGTGGTCATTAGTTATCGCCCTCTAACCAAGTTACTTGTTCACCATTGCTGGAGCCTGGTATTGAACAACTCTTTGGGCCAAGTCACTTGAACTAACCAACGTCTATATCCACTTGGCCATGTGTCTAAGATTGGTTAGTTCCAGTGATTTGACCAAAAGAGTTAGCTGGGACCCTAACAGGTGCTACCACCCCAGGTCAAAACGGACCTGGAAACAAGAGCAATTAACAGATGGTTCCACATTCCTCAAAATCTGCTGATCAGAGGTCTTTCTGCCGGATGTCGTTTATCATCATACCCAGGGCGGAAGAAAAGTAGTCTAAAGGTGACTATATTATTATTGTTAATGCTACTACTACTAATGAAAATAATAAAAATGTTTAACCATTGAATCATTACGTCATTAGAAACTAGTGCCAGCAGTATTAATGCATTAAAATGTATTTTACATTTTATTGTTATTTTGATGTGGATAATTAACTGTAATTTATAGAGAATTTTGTCTTGAGGCAGAGCCAAGTCATTAAACTGCATAATTTCATTGCTGTTCAACTTTTTGATAACGTCTGCAGTTTTCCCCAATGTCTAATCGTACTTTAACAGATTTTACGTCGTTTGATTACTACGCAGCCCTTACTGACTTTCTTTTACTTTAAATGCATTCATTGTTTTTAAGCGTTTTTATTTCATTTCAATCTTTCTAGGTTTTATATTTGTAGCTTTTCTGATTTCACTTAGACGTTCATTATTTATTTTTGGTTTTACAGTTTTCTGTTTCTCTGTTTTATTAGTCAGTTAAGTGCCATACGTGATACACGCTTGGGCGATCATGTCTCGAAAGAGACCTGACTGACTGGGCAGAAGATTATCCCGCAGTAGGTTGTCATTGCTTTCTGCTGTAGACTGGTTGCCGACCAAGGCTATAGAACCCAATCTGCCCTGCTATTTAACCCATAACTGGAAGGAAGAGACGAATTAATACCTTTCCCAAGGGTGTTTGCACGTAAGTGAATACAATGGATTCAACTGGAATTCGAACGGCTCCCCGGCTTCTCGTTCCGAGCCGATATCCACAGTACCACAACGCAGTTTTATACTTTCTCTATAAACCATTCGTTGATCTGTTCTCTATTTGTTTATCTTCGATTTTGTTTTAAGATCTACCATTTTAAACTTCCTGTGTACTCATAACGATTGCCAATTTCTACGAACTCTTTATCTATCTGTCAAGTGTACGAAAAAAAATTCCCGGATGTATTTTTTTATTGAAAACAGAAAATTGAATATGCAACGATTTTCCATTTTTCTATTGAAAATTTTACTTATATCTATGTTTGTAGGTTCATATCTATCTATTGGGACCTTGAATATCTACGTCTGTATGCTCATATCTAATACGGCCTTGAATATCTATGTCTGTATGTTCATATCTAATATTAGGACCTTGAATACGTTCTCGTTGATTTTTCATAAAAAGTAATGTTTTACTTACAAAAATTAGTAAGAAACATGTCACTAAATATAGTGTCCATCGCTAGTCACAACGTTTTCCCATCTTTCAATTCCTAATGATTCTGGAAGTTCAGCTTGCGCTTGACATGAGTCTTCATGAATTAATGCCTCCAATTCTTTGTCTTCAGACTTTTTCGTTGCGCCAAAGCATTCTTTATCTTTATTATCGAAATCGTTATTTTTAAAGCATCTAAACTAATCTTTACGTGTTGTTTCCGACAGAGCATGGTCATCGTAAGTTTCAACAAGAAATATGTATGCTTTAGTTGCCGATTTCTTTTGAATAAAGTAGTGCAGTAAAATTCCCCGCATATACACGTTTTGGTACAAAATGTTTAACGCTATGAAAAACAAAGTTTTTTACACTTTGGCGAACTGACATACACCGAATTTCAGGCTTGCTTATAGGACTTCCTTATAGATGCGTTACCATTTGAAACTACATGCACGCTGTTCTGGGAACGCCATGTGTTGAAAATCAGCGAGAATTTATTTAAGAAAGGTCTTAATATCTACTTAACTAGCTATTTCTTGTTTTCTCTTTTACCGTTGTTATTTCGTTCTTTCCTTCTTTCTTTCTTTCTTTCTTTCTTTCTAATTGTTTGCTATCCTTTTTATGTTCTTTTTCTTTTTCTATTTATATTCGTTTTTTCCTGGTTCTGCTTTTTTTATCTTTTTTAATAATTTTACCCCAATCAAGGCAGAAATGTCACGAGTACGCAGGGTGTTACAGAGAGTAAAAATGAAGAAAAAGACTGGATACACTGCGTATTGAAGAAAAGATAGAAGATGGATGGGATTCAAGAAGATAGGAGAGTGCAATTAACGTTGCATTCAAATTTTTGAAGATTGTAGAGAAGCAATAAACGAAAGTGACTTTCACAGGCGGAAAGTACGTAAAAAAACTGTTGGAGTAGAAGTGGCAGTTAAATTCATCTGTTTCAACGTTAAAATGGTGGGACCTACAAGCCAATCTAGTAGCACGCTTAAATTCATGTAGTCGGGTCACCAGGAAAAAAGCTCGTCGTATTAGTTGCCATGAAAATATTTGTAGAAAAGACAGAGGGAAATCACGTCAAGTTGGTCAGAAAGTGACCGAAGTCGAAATGGCGAGTCAGGATCCATTACATTGCAGAATACAGATCATTTTTTAGATTTTGTCAAGAACCTCGAGATGAATAACAGTAGCACCAAAACAAATATACCAACAGTATTCAATGTACAGACGAATGGTAGATTTATAAATATGCAAGACGAGAAAAAGCTTTCTGGCACAACACAGTTATCCAACTTTCGTTGCAGTAGATGCAGTTATATATTCGATGTAGTCATTCCACATCAGTTCGGTTAAAAAACTGAAACCAAATATCTACAGTGTGTTGCGCTCCGAGAGACTAGCATCAGCTATCCCGATGGCGAGCAGAAAATGTCTATCGTGGTTAAAGTAGAGAATTCTTGTTTTGGAGGCATTAAAATTTATAAGCCATTTTATACTGTAGCCCTGCAGCTTGCGTAGAAAGCCAGCATATCAAACTCTGTTAAATGCCATTGGGATATCTGGAGCCACAGTTTGAGCTTCGCCATTATTATCAAGAGCTTGGTATACATATTCGGTGATGGCCGTTAGCAAATCATTGGTCGACCTGGCAAAGATGAATCCATAGTGCTTGTCAGAGTACACTCGTGAGAGGTGAGATGTTTAACCACATCAGCATTGATAAGAACTTTGAATAATTTTCCTAAAAGAGGTATGACAGTTAGCAGATAGTTAGAAAGGTCAGATATTTCCTCAGATTTCTTAAAACATGACCTACAGATGAGGACTTCTAACAAGCTGGAAAGTAGAAGCAATAGTTGTAGAGTTTGGAAAGTACTGGAGCCAGACTGGTGCACATTTCTTTAAGACGACGGATGGGATACCATCATCTTTGCTTGTATTATGGGAGTTTGATTTAGAAATAATCAGAGAAGGAGTCATGCATAAATCATTCAGTAGAGCCTCTGTTCTAGATGAGAAATCGTGTGTGGGTTTTCCAGACGAGTAAATTGTTAAGTTAGAATAGAAATTGCTAGAAAAGCATTCAACCATATCTTCTGTAGGTGTGAGGACTACGAATCGAGTGAATAGATGAGGGATTGAGTATTTGCTGTTGTTCAGCATACTTTTGTATTGTCGCCAATAATCTCAAACTAAACTTGCAAAATGCTATACGTTGTTTCATTCTAACAGCAAACAAAACCTTTGCTTCATTTACGACATTCTTGCACTCATTACCAGCAAAGACAAAGAGACATCTGTTGTAATCAGATGTGACAATCCAGTACAGCCGGGCGAAGTGATTTCTGTGGGAAATATCGGCCGAGCATGTAGATGAGAACCACGAAGATGAACGAGATTTAACTTAGAATTTCCTTGCTGGAATGAAAGCATCGATACCGGCCTCTCTCCAGGAGGAGAGCTCATTGGCGCAATCTTGAACAAGAAGACTAAGACCTAATTCTAGGTGACGTTATGAAATGAAATTACAGAACGAATCCTAATCCGCGCGTAGATAAGAGAAGGATATTCTGTTGGTATAACGTTCTTTGCAGGTGGGAGAGCGGAAAAGATGTTTAAAACATCACCGCGTGATCAGAGTTGCCAAGAGTGCAGATCTGTATAACACGACACGAGTCAGTGTTAGAGGTAAAGAAGTGGTCTAAAAGGAGAAGCGTGCCCTTCAGGTTTACTGGGAAAACGCGTAAATGAGTGCATTATTTGCATGAGAAATTGAGTGACTAAGAAGTTTAGGGTTTGGATGCCAGGAAGGTCAGTGACAGTGTTTAAGTACCTGGAATGATTGACATAAAAGTCACCGAACACGAATATATTTGCAAACAGAAGTAGGGAAATAGCCTTGTCTATAATATCAGAAATATCTAAAGAGCAATAGTGATGAGAGGAAGAGGAGCTGTAGATAAAGATAGGTGACTGAGTTTAGTAGAGATAGATGAAAGCACAAGTAAGAATGGTGTGGAGATTTAAGAGAGATTTCCCAAGCCAGCAGGAGATGTTCGCGGACATAAACTCCTACGCCATGCTTGTGGATATTAGAGTCCTTTTTAAAGAGTGGAGGGTAGCCAGGAATCGAGAAATCAGAGGAAGGGATTGCGACGTAAAGAATATTTTCACTAGGAGAATGGCGAGGACATTTCGAAGAGGAGCGATTCTACACTGCAAAAGTTGATACAAATACAACGAATGTTGGAGAAAGAAATGTCGAGAGATTTAGATGATTTTGTTGGGCTGAATCAATGGAAAAAAAGATCAACGGATTCTTAAGGAGATGGTTGGGTTTGCCAAAGTGCATGAGTACGGCGGCATTATACGGGACCTCAAACGCGATCCAGCTACCACTAAGCGGTCTCAAAGAAGAGTTCGTGGTAACACGTACAAGGGAGGCGATCTTGTATAGAGACTCTAAAGACCCAAATGTATCAGAAGCAGGTATTGAGATCCGGACAGGAAGAAAGTGGAACGCAGTTAGAGAACTAAAAGTAGCGGAAGAAAGACTTCAGCAGAAAGCTATTGTCGGCACAGTGGCCAGAGGAACAACAGGCTTGGGCTACTTCCCTAGCACAAGGTTCGAGAACGTGACAGAGAAAGAAAGAAGAGTACTATTGCAAAAAGAAGTAAGAGAAGGTATGGAAGAAAATAGACGGGCTAAGATGGTGGGACTGTCACAGCAGGGTGCCTGGACCAGATGGGAAAATTATGTTCGACGGCGTATAACATGGCCGGACATATTGAGGTCAGACTTTAACCTCATTAGATTCAAGATCCAAGCAGTATATGATATTCTGCCAAGTCCAACAAACCTTCACAAATGGAGCAAAAGTGAATCCCCAGCATGTCAACTGTGCGGGGGTAAAGGATCATTGCAACACTTACTGTCAGGATGTGCTAGAGCCTTAAGCGAAGGGCGTTATCGCTGGCGACATGACAGCGTTCTCAAAGTTATAGCTGAAGTGATTTCGGATGCAATTAAAACAAATAAATTTAGTCCCGAAAGGCAAAGAGTTAATTTCGTGAAAGCCGGTAGCACGAAACTGTCCGCACTAATAAGTAGAACTAAAAAGCTATCTGCACCGGATTGGCAATTGCTTGTTGATTTAGAAAGACAAACAAAGTTTCCTACAAATATCGCAGAAACTAAGCTTCGCCCAGATATTATTATTTATTCAAATTCTGCGAAGAAAGTAATAATGTGGGAACTTTCAGTCCCATGGGAAGAGAATATGGAAGCAACGCATGAAAAGAAGATAGCCAAATACCAACCTCTCGTAGAGTCATGCCGAGCTAATGGATGGCAGGCAATATGTCAGGCAGTTGAAGTAGGGTGCCGCGGATTTATCGCAACATCGTTGAGTAAGGCATTTACGAGCATCGGCATTTCAGGAGTATCGAAAAGAAAGGCCCTGAGAGATATATCAAATGCTGCAGAAAGAGCAACGAATTGGTTGTGGATAAGAAGGGCGGACACCTGGAATGGTAAAGCAGTTAAAAATTGAATCAAGTTTTTTTTTTTTTTTTTAAATATGATACACGTGTGACAGTTATTGTAATTATACATATACACGTGCGTATGTGTATATATGTTGCTTTTTGGGAGTATACAATTTGTAAATAGTATTTTAACAACATTGTATTAAAAATACCTGTCCCTTTCAGGTGACAATTGCAATAGTCCTAATGTATCTGTATGTGTACTACATACATATACGGTATATGTATTTAAATAAATATTTAACTATTTAGAGGGGGGATTATAGGTCTTGTAAACGGTTAATCAAAAATTGTATTATTTTATTAGACATTTATATGTATAGTTTATGAATTTTTTAGTTTCGTGATTTTTTAGTAATTCCATACGAATTTTAATTTTAAAGGACGTACGCTATATTTTTTTCGCACGTGTGTTAGTCCACGAAATGAGTTAACTTTTTAGTCGTTTTTATGATATTGTTTAAGATAGTCTTATTAGTCTTTTACACGTAGATTTATAAATTAACAAGTTGGTTACAACCTTAATTTTATTGAATTTTCGTCTTAGGTCGCAAGCATTTTATGTTTTAAGCGTTTATCTTAATTTACCGTTAGTATAGTGATAACTAATTTAAAGAGGAAATGAGCGTGTTTAAGTTAAGAAATATTTTAGTTACAACTTGATAACACATATGTGTTGTAAAACACCCGTATTGAGGAAAAAAAAAAAAACTCATACATACCTGTTTAAAAGAATAATGGGGCAGATGGGGACGTCCTTGAAAAAAAAAAAAAAAAAATTGCTACACACTGATTGGCTGTGGAAAAAATGACATTAACTGCTCTAAAAGCATAAATACTGCCTTTTAACTCGTTTGCAAGTTTCATATCGAGATGGGAGTTGGCGGGAGACCAAAGCCGACTGGGTCACTTGGACGAGGGAGTCTGATGTTGAAAGACCCGAAACTCCCAATGAATCCAAGAGTAACATCACTGATGACCCATCTCGACGCATCTATTGGGATGTATGATATAAATAAAAAAAGATGATTTTGTTGGGCTGGTTTAGTTTTATATCTTTGGTTGCTTATAGTGATGGTGTGTTATTTTGGTAAGAAAAAGATCTAGGTCTAATAATAGCAGTCGGTCGTAAAATGTTACATGTACAGGAAAGGGAACTGGCACAGACTGCAACGTCCCAATCCTCTTTCTCTATACATCTCTTTTTAGTAATTCTTCCTTTTCCTGTTTGTTTTTTTTTTTAATTTTTTTCTTTCTTTCTTTTACTCCCCTTCTTTCGTTCTTATTGGTCGCTCTCTTCTACTTTTTTTTCTTTTCTCCTATTTCATTTCTTGCATTCTTCTTTTTACAGTATTTACATTATTCGGACTATTGTCTTCATCTTTGTTGCCATTTGTACGACATTTCAGCCGCTGTACGCTCCGACCTTCTTCAGGTGCTAGGAATTTCGAACCGAACCCTTTATTACACACACTGGAGTATATGAACTCCATTCCTCGCGTAGTAATGCCTCTTTTGGAAGTCATGAGTTATCTCCCTGTAAGTTACTTGTTCACCACTGTTGTAGCCTGGCATTGAACTTTTTGGGTCAAGTCAGAGAAACTAACCAACGTCTATATCCACTGGGCCATGAGTCATTAAGGACAAGAACAACTGAATTTTTGGGACTTATAAACCTGATGTCCAGTAATACTTTTTTTTTACCAGAGTTCATGTTGCATTTTTTTTATATTAATGATTTTCTCTAGCATTTTTATCTTAATGATTTTCTCTAGTAATTTTACCAGACCTCATATTGCATATTTTTTACTCTAATGATTTTCTCTGGCACTCTGTATTACCGGTTCCCTTATTGTGCTCATCTCTATGTTTGGTTGTACAAATGGCAATAAAGATGAGAACAATAGTCCGAATAATGTAAATACTGTAAATACTACCTCATCTCAGAAATATAGACAAATATCTTCTTTTTAACTTTTCATCATTTTCCTTCTAATCCCTCTTTCTCTTTACATTTCTTTCTTTCTTTTTGTCTCAAGAACATCTTTTCCCTGCTCATGTCTCCGTTACTCACTCTTATATATAACCAACCCTCCTTTCTTCGTTTCTTCTAGTGGCAAACATAAAATTCATCCCATCGAAATTTAAGAAACAACTAGGTTAAAGATAAGTGCTGTATACGGGGCTGATGAAAATTGAAAATCATATCAATATTTATTAAGTTACTTCAACGAACGCCCAAATTTACTGTGTTAGATTTATGATTGGCTAATCCACCTCGCTCTATCAAACTGCCTCCACGCGCATGCGCGCTCGCCTACGGCTGTATGAGGTTGTACACATCACTTCTCGATGGCCGTATCTTTCAAAACTCGATCTTCTTATCAACTGAATGCTTGCAGCAGTTGCGAATAGAAATGCAGAAATTAATCTAAACTCATTATTTTCTATTCTAATTATTATACTTGTTACTGTAATCTCAGAACTGTAGTTGACTAGACGCGATATCAAGTGACAGTAAGTTTCTTTTATTTTCCAGTATTCTCCTGAGTAATTTGTTGATTTCAAAATTGTTACCGTATATTGCGATTTTATGCCTGATTTATATTTTCTATTAACCATTTGCAAAGCTCTTTAGAATAAATTTTAAGCGCTCCAATACTGATGGAGCCAAACTTATTTTTTCGTATCAGAATTCACACATTAAAAGGTTCAATAAAAAATCAAGATACAGTGTTAATGTTAATATGGTAATAATGAACGCGGAGTGCAATATGTATGAAAAGGAAGCTGGTAGGAAGTGAATAATAAAGAGAATAGATAACCACTGACCTTTGGTTTGAAGATGTTAAGAATATATTCTCCAGGGAAGTACTCACACGGGAGTCTGTTCTACAATGTAGCTGTTCTTCAGGAAAGTTTAAGTGAATTTTTTCTTCTTATGTTTGAAACACGGGGGAAATAGGGTTGTTTTGATTCTGTCGGTTTAGCATAGGGTGTTCCAGCTATAAAGGTTTTAGCTGGTGGAGATGCAGAATGCTTCTCATCGGAACATTTGCCGTGGAAAAATAGTGAGCTTTTTGGATGTGCAGAAGAATTATTCCTCACTTGCACAAGACAAGATTTTGAACTCTAACAAGTCTGAGAATTGAAGATTGAGCAGCTTCAGCTCATATATAGCAGTAATACGCCATTTCTGGTTTAAAGATAAGGCCTGATAACAGTGAGATAGAATGAGCCAAATATTTAGCGGTTGATTGTATACATCAGTTCCACTTGGGGTCTTGGGTGATAGAGACGTTTAAAGCAAAAACCTTATTGAGAGTACAACTGGCTATCATGGAGTAAATTCAGTTTGCCATGTAAATAGCGATAGAATAGAGATGGGCTTATAACGTACCAAGCGTTTTTACAATTATTGATACAATAGTCATCATTCGATAATTATGGATACATCTCCTTCTCATCATCATTATCTTCATTAATGTTTTTATTCCTCTAGCAAATCCCTGTTAATTATATATTAACTAGCAGTATAGCCAGGCGTTGCACGGGTGTAATGAAAGCTTTAAAACTAATCCATGGTCCTGGAGCTCAGACTCTTTGGACGTTAGCACGAAAGACTAAAAAGCAATAGTTGTTTCCAGTTAAAGCAAAACCGTAGACTGAAAGAAAAATGAATGGATGTAAGTCAAATTTTGATTTCCTGGTATCGATATCAAATAAATTTTTTTCATCGTAAACTGAATTTTGAAGGCTAAATAAGTCCTCTGAGTAAATGGTATCATGGCTGAGAGTAAGAGCTACAATTATACCTACTTAGAGCCAAACCTGAAACAAAAACTAAAATAAAAGGGCTGAAAAAAATAGACATACAAGCAGATAAACAGATACACACAAAAACATCTTGCCTTTTATATACATATATTATCGAATTTCTGCACTATTGTAAGAACTGCAACATTGAAACTTCTGAATATCGTTTCTTATGTCTTTGTCTATGAGTGTATGAAATTTGATTAAAATCGGACCACTCCTTCTATAACCCGATTTTTTCAATTATCGATTTTCGATATTTATCGGGGATATCTCGACAGAAAACCTATCTAAGAACACTCGCAGACGCTTATACTGCAACTGTGTAAATTTTTAAGAAAATCAGTTCAGCCGTTTCGAAGTCTATAGGTAACGGACACACACACACAAAGTTTCATTTATAAATAAGTTTAGATAGATTTCTGTCACCTGCACTTTGTGACTCAATTACCGGACGGATTATATTGCCTTTCTCCTCGTTAGGTAAATCGGGTCTCCTGTCTAGGATACGGGGATTCGTTCGAGTTTCAAACGCATCAAGATACTTAATTATTTATTCTCCAGTACTTAAGACGTATGCTTGAACCATTTGTCTGCGTAATGAAATCAGAATGCGCTTTCACACTTCACAGCGGTTCACTGTTCCTACCCACTTCCTACATACATATTTTTTATATGTATTTCTTCTGAGCTAAGTTTAATTTGTGCTCACTCATTACAAAATTCTTCTTCTTCTACTTCATATGCCGTGTCCCTTCATGACGTAGGCGATCATAGATTTCCATTTGTCACTGTCATCTTGTTACTCTTAATATCTATCTTGGTATCTCTTCCAAACCCCGCTCCGTCATCCTCAGGCCTGTCAAATATGTCTCTCGCGGCTTTCCCCTGTCTCTCTTTCCTTCCATCCGTACCGTTAGTATTAGAGTCTCCAGACCCTCTTTCCTCATTACCTGTCCCATGAACATCATCTGTCTCTTCATGATGTTAATTTTTGAGTTTCCTTTTCGTTTTCATCCTCCAAGATCTCGTCACCATTCACGTACTCGACCCATGGTATCCTCAGAATTCTTCTGTAGAACCACATTTTTGCTGCCTCGAGGCTCTCCTTCATCCTTGAAGAGATCGTCTAACATTCGCTACCACACAGAAAGACATAGCAGCCCAGCACTCTCTTTTAACGCCCTCTATTTATTTTCAAGGAAATTAAGATAGAAACAGGAAGCATTTCTATCTGAATTTCTGAAATGTAGTTTTATCGTTATTTAGATGATTTACTCGCGGTATTTTGTCCTCATCTCTTGTGTTATTGACACAATGTTCCGGTTGCCTGTCCTCCAGACTTTTCCAGGTGCTTGCCGATCTGGGAAACCTTCCAGGGATTTCGAAGTGAACATTATATTCAATTAATAGTTGTAGACTGTTTTCTATTTATATATATGCATTGGTTACATACCGTAATAAGATTTGCCATGATTTTTATTTTTTTAAAAACTTTACCTCTAGTTAAAGGAAAAGATAGTCGAAGATGTTTAGAAAGCGCTTTGAGTATTTGCTCATCCAAAGTGGATTTACGTCTCGTTTTTTACAGTATTTCCCCATTCTTGACAAATTTGTTGCCGCGATGTGGTATGGTTAATAATCGAGCGGGTAGAGACGTGATACAAGAGTAATTAAATTAAATCAGCTGGACTATATACGAAAAAGATATATTTAAAAAATAAAATTAAAAATTAAAAAAGAAATAAAACAAAATTTAAATTTGTAGCTCTTAATATGTTTTGTCTTGTTATTTCTCTCAAACCCTAATCTACCGTCCATTTGCTTAAGTCCATCAGTTATGTTATACGCTATTTTCCGATTTCAGTCTATCCACCCTATGTGTATCAGCTTCTCCGAGTCCTCCTTCTCATTTACATGTCCCAGAGGTCTCAGCTGTTACTAAATATATTTCTTTTTCGTTTGCATCCTCTCCAAAACTTGTCATTGCTGAGATGTTCAGTCTATAGTATCTCCAGCATTCTTGGGACATGTAATGAAAAACGGAGGGCTTGGAGAATCTAATACTCACAGGACGGATAGAGAGAAAGAGAGATATGGAAAGCAGTGTGAGAAATAATTAATGGTCTTGAGGAAGGGGATAGCGGAGCAGGTTTTTGGAGAGATACCCAAAGGAAAGTGTTAAGAGAGACTAGGGATACGGGAAAGTGGAAGTTCATAATCGCTTACGTCCTGATAGAAGTGAAGAAATGATAAAAAAAAAACAAAAAAACTAAATGACCCAAGACATATTTAAAAAAAATAAATTGAAATTTAAAAAATAAATAAAAGAAGAATGTAAACTAAAATTTAAATTTTTCAGCGTCTCTTTTAATTCGTATGCATGTATGGTCATATCGTATGTGACGCTTTTGTCTGATAGGTTCCTGGGGGACGGGACTCGTTACATGAAAACTTTTTCTACTTTGTCGTAGTGTTTTCCATGAAATTATTTTTGATATATAAAAATCTATAAATCGTTTTCTCATTTCAGCGCCAAGAATTCTCTCAAATATATTTTGTTAAATAATATAGACAAGATTCGTCTATGAATCTTTTTTATCAAATCTTTCAAATAACTGTTGTGTTTCATAGATAAATTTGGTAAAAATTCATATTTACTTTATATTATTTTTTTCTTGTGTATTTTTTAATGACACTTCTTTTGTTTTCAAGGATTGTTCTGTTTGCAACTACAGCATATATATATATATATATATATATATATATATATATATATATATATATATATATTTGAAATGTCATCAATGGAATTAATGTTATATTTTGTTTTTTAATAAGCTGTGACATTTTCTAGGAAATAGTACATATATATATATATATATATATATATATATATATATATATATATATATATCAGTTAGGTGCCATGCGTGATACACGCTTTGGGCGTTCATGTCTCGAAAAAGACATGACTGACTGGGCAGAAGGTTATCCCGCAGTAGGGTGCCATTGCTTTCTGCGGAAGAATGGTTGCCAACCAAGACTATAGAACCCAATCTGTCCTATTATTTAACCCATAACTGGAGGGAAGAGACGGATTAATACCTTTCCCAGGGGTATTTGTGCTCAAGTAAATGCAAGGAATTCAACTAGAATTCGAACTCTGCTCCCCGAGTTGTCGTTCCGAGTTGATATCCACTGCACCACCACGCACATATATGTATGTATATATATATATATACTAAAAAGTAAATTTACGTTTTTATATATATATATATATATATATATATATATATATATATATATATATATATATATTATATTCATGTCGACCCAAGCAAGGCATTTTACCGCCACTGTTGTGCAGGGGGTTACATAGGAGGAATGTTATGAGAAAGAGTGACAGGTTATAGGGGATGTCAGGATGAGGGTAAGAGAAGGATGTGAATACAGATGAGAGTGGGGTGGACGGAGAAAGAAGCATGGGAAAGAGGATGCAAGTTAGTGAGACTATTGATTTATATTTGAATTCTTGAAGATTGTAGTTGTCGGAAAAGCAATTAAGCGTAAGTGCATTCCACAGATGGGAAGTGCGACAAAACAAGCTGATGGAGTATAATATGCGTATACAATTTATTGGTTTCACAGTAAAAGGCTTGGACCTATCTGCTAATCTTGTGGCTCGAGGAAATTCATATATAGGGGATACCAGTGAGCTAAGTTCATCGCAGCAGTAGCCGTGAAATTATTTGTAGAAGAGACACAGGGAAGCCACACTGCGTCGGTGAGAAAGCGACTGTATCCTAACTGCCAAGTCAGGATCGATGATATTACAGATTCTCCGTTGGATTTTGTCAATGGGCCCTAGGTAGATAGCAGGAGCGCCCGACCAGATATGGCAGCAGTATTCAATGCATGGGCAGATGGTAGATATGTATATTTGTAGGATGGTTTCAGACGGGAAAATCTTCGTAGCCCTGCACAGAGAACCAACTTTCTTAGCAGCGGATTTAGCTATGGATTCTATATAGTCATTCCACTTGAGGTCTGATGTGAGAGTTAACCCGAGGAGGCGCAGTGTTCTACTTTTAGGGAGACTAGCCTGATCCATGCTAATGGGATTTTCTGTGATGGTTAATAGATAACGGCTTCGTTTTGGAAACATTGAAATTCACGAGCCATTTCTTACCCCAGTTCAGCACAGATTGGATGTACTTTACAAGCTCGGCAGCGAGGTTTGCTTTGTCAGCCTCGGCAGATTTTTGGTCGAGGCAAGAGTAAAGGGTAGTGTCTTCAGCGTATATGCCTACTTGGGATCATATTACATCGGGGAGATCGTTAATGTAGATAACGAAAAGCGTAGGGCATAGAATAGGGCCATGAGGCACACCCGCGTGTGATAGTATTGAGAGGCTTGTCCGTTCAATACATTTTTTTTAATCATTTCACCCCGAGCAAGGCAGAAATGCCACTGATGAGCTGGGGACTACATAACTGTAAAAAGATTAATTAGAAAAGAGTGAGGAGTACAAACTAATTAGAAAGGAGCAATAGAAAGCTGAGAATGCAGGTGCGATGACAGATACATAGGTGGAGAGAACGTGAAGATTATACAGGGGAGGGGAGAGAGCTAGAGTCCAGTGGTTAATAGATGAGTATTGACATTGCATTTAAATTTCTGGAGGTTGTAGCCGTCAGGAAAACAAGAATATTGGAGGCTGGAAGTGCAAGAAAAGAAGCTGCAGGAGTAGAAATGTCGTCTGCATTTGGCTAACTTGACTGTGAATGGGTGGGACCCAGTTGCCAGTCTGGTTGCACAAGTAAACACCTGTTGAGGAGGCACCAGTGACTTAAGTTTGTCTGAGCAGAAGCCATGAAAGTATTTATAGAACAGACAAAGGGAGGCCACATATCGACGGTGGGGGAGTGGTTGCAGCCGAGCCGCCAGATCAGTACCTATCACATTACAGACTCCTTTGGAGCCTGTTGAGAACACTGAGGAGAACGGCAGGAGCTCCTGACCATAAATGACAGCAGTACTCCAAGCACGGACTGATGGTTGACTTGTATATATGCAGGATGGATTCAGGCGGAAAAACATCCTGGATCGACGTAGTGACCCAATCTTCTTAGCAGTAGATTTAGCTATGGATTCAATATAGTGGTTCCATTTCAGGTCTGAGGAGAGGGTAAGGCCGAGGAGGCGTAGTGTATTGCTCTCAGGGAGAATCGCTTGGTCCATGCTTATGGAAGGCAGGAGAGGTTGCCTGTAATGGTTGATAGACAACAGCTTGGTCTTAGCTGCATTGAAGTTGACAAGCCACTTCTTGCCCCAGTTCACCACAGAGTGTAGATCCCGTTCAAGGTCAGCAGCGAGATTATGTCTGTCCGCCACGACAGATTTCTTACTGATGCGGGAGTATATTGTAGTGTCATCTGTGTAGCTGCCTACTTGGGACTTGATCTCATCTGGGAGGTCGTTGATGAAAATAAGGAAGAGCGTCGGGCCCAGGATAGAGCCCTGTGGGACACCAGTATTCGTGCTGTAGGATGAAGAGGCACGCCCATTCAAAACGACCTTCATTTTGAGGCTATTTAAAAAAGATTGGATTAGGTCAAGCAGGCAACCGGTAATACCGTAACCCCGTAGCTTGCATAGGAGGCCAGAGTGCTAAACTCTGTCGAAAACCTTGGAGATGTCCAGAGCAACCGCGCGAGCCTAGTCAGACTCATCAAGGGCCTGGAGCATGTACTCCGTTACGGTTGTTAGCAAGTCGGCCGTGGACCTGGCAAAGCGAAGCCATATTGCCTGTCAGAGAAGTGTTTGTGGACAGTGAGATGTTGAACTATTTCAGCATTGATTATGGCCTCTAATACTTTCCCGAATATCGGTAGAAGACTGATAGGACGATAGTTGGATGGGTCCAAGGGTTCACCACAATTCTTAAATACAGGAACCACTGAAGAGAACTTCCAGTATGCAGGAAAGCAGGAGGCAGAAAGGCAGTAGTTGAACTTTCCCCTGTCCTCTCTAAACTGTTTAAGAGCACACCTCTTAAGGACTATCACCGGGATTCCATCGTCTCTACTCGCCTTATAGGAGTCGAGTTTTGAAATTACTCGGGATACTACTGTCGGGGTAATATATACATCGTGCAGTTTGGCCTCAGTTCTAATAGGGAAGTCGGGTGGGTGTACTCCAGATGAGTCAAATGTTGAGTTGGATGAGAATCTGCGGGCAAAGCACTCAGCTTTGTCCGCAGATGACGTGAGAACCTCAAATTCATGGATTAAAGGAGGTATTGAGGATTTGCTATTGTTCAGCACTCGTTTGCAAATCCTCCAATAGTTCTTGGAGCCGAACTTGCGGTCAGCTATGCGCTGTCGCATTCTCTCAGCAAACAACCGTTTGGCGTCATTTAGGGTTATCTTGCACTCATTGCGAGCAGATGTGAACAGGCGCCTATTGTGATCAGATGACTGTCTCCGGAATAGACGGAAGTAATGGTTCCTGTGGGAAATGGCGGCTGAGCAGGCCGGAGATTAAGCAATACTTCCTGGTGGGTATGAAGGCATCAATGCCAGCTTTCACCCATGACGAGACCTCAGAGGCACAGTCATCAACTGATAGTTCGAACACTTTTCCCCAAGGAACGTCGCAGAGGAAATCGCGAAAGGCATCCCAGTCAGCTTCTTGGTAGAGGTAGGAGGACCTATAGGTAGGAGGCTTCTGGGGGGAGTGACAGTGGAAAGAAATACTGAGAGAGACAACAGCGTGGTCAGAGTTTCCGAGAGGGCAAAGCTGCGAGACTTGACAGGCGTCAGGAGCAGAGGTGAACCATATATCTAGTAGTGAGGAATGACCCGAGGGAGTGCTTGGGAAGCGAGTGGGGAAGTCCACTACTTGCGTAAGGGATTGGGAAATAGCGAAGTTCATGGCGCGAGTGCCTGCTGGATCAGTAACGTCGTTTTCAAGCCACTCAGTGTGATGGGCATTGAGGTCTCCGAATACAAATATGTGGGCGAATGGGTGATAGGAAATAGCCTTATCTATGTTGTCAGCAATGCAATCTAGTAGGGAGCAGGCAGGAGAGGAGGGAGAACGGTAAAGAAAGAATAGGTAACTAACCGAACTGAGGAGAGACAGGCGGAGACATATGTATTGGTGGTCAGTAGATTAGAGTGAAGTCACCTTAGCTATGAGGAGGTGTTCGCTGACGTAGACACCCAACCCATGCATGTGGACAGTGGAATCCTTCCTTAAGAGGGGAATATAACCAGGGATGGAGAGGTCAGAGGAGGGAATAGCTGAGTTGAGGTTAGTTTCGCAGAATGCAAGGATGTCAGGGGACTTTTCATGCAGGAACGCTTCTACACTAGGAAAGTTAGTACGAATGCCCCGGATATTAGTGAAAGAAAGGTTAATGGGTTTAGGTGGTTTGAATTTAACTGGTTTAGGGTCGTTTCTGATTTGTTTCGTCATGTTTTTCTTTATAGAAAGGGACCTAGGGTAGAGAATACAGGCGGCCATTATCCACGATCGGTGCTGTGAGGGAAACTGGCTAGGGTTGCAACAAGGTGTGGCCTCGGGGTTGCCCACCGAAAGCGCTTGCAGGGACACCTATCCATGTGCGACATGGCACTACAAGAACCCCGATATTATACAACTGTTGATCAGAGCAGCCGCCCTTGACGCTACGCAATCGTTAGGGCTCCTAACTACCAGTCGGAAGCATCAACCAGGAAACTGCCATCCCGGTACCCTCACAGTGATGAGCCGTTGCCACCAACCGGCCAGATCGCAGAAAAATCACGGAAGCACCAATACCAAGGTCTGAGGAGAGAGAGAGAGAAGAGAAAGCCGGAAACCACATCCTAAAACGGAAAGAAGGGGCAAGCCTCTACCCCAGTTCAATAAACGTGGGAGGAGTATGGACCGGGCGATAGTGTGATCTATCTACTCCTATTTAAAAAAAAAATTCCAAAGAGAAAAAAAATACAGAATTAACAAACAATTCACACTTACCACGCAGTTTCACACAGGAAATTTGAATTAAGAAAGTTCCACTATCTTCAACTCTTGCTTTTTCCAAAAATTAAGATCGAGTTAAGCTGCTTGGTAAATTTGAATTTGAAGAACAGGCCATAGAGATTTCACAGGGGAGCCAGTTATTCCATAGCCACGCTGCTTGCATAGAAGCCCAGCATGCCAGACTCTGTGAAACGCTTTGGAGATGTCTTGGGCAACATTTCTTGCTTCTCCATTCTTGTCGAGGGCCTGGTTTATATACTCAGTGATGGTCGTGAGCATATCAGCAGTAGACCTGGTGAAGCAGAAACCAAGAAGAGTCTGTAGGCTGTGAGATGTTGTACCACCTCGGCGTTGATGATGGCTTCTAACACTTTGTCAAAGATCGGTAGGAGGCTGATAGGGCGATAATTAGCGGGGTCAGAGGGTTCTCCAATATTTTTATATATAGGGACCACGGAGAATTTCCAGCAGGCAGGAAATCAAGAAGCAGAGAAAATTTTAATGTTGAAAATACAAAATATGACATCAATTCTAATTGAAACATTTTATATATATATATGCGTGTGTGTGTGTGTGTGTGTGTGTGTGTGTGTGTGTGTGTGTGTGTGTGTGTGTGTGAGCATGCAGTGTGGGCATAGAAGAATCCAAAGGAGTATCCTGTACATACAGTGGTAGGATAACTCTCTAAGAAAGCTCTAAGCATATATGAATATAAATACATATAGAGCAAATATAAGAAAAAGTAAGACAGACACGTTATTTCATGGTGAATCGGAAGTTTAGGCCTATTTCAGGCGAACCATCGTCAGCTTCCATCTATATTTTACAAAAGACTTTAGACGATTCGTGTAAAATCTTTTGTAAAATAAAGACGGAAGCTGACGATGGTTCGCCTGAAACAGGCCATACTTCTGATTCAATATGAAATAACGTGTCTGTCTTACTTTTTCTTATATTTGCTCTATATGTATTTATATGCATATATGCTTAGAGCTTTCTTAGAGAGTTATCCTACCACTGTATGTACAGGAGACTCCTTTGGATACTTCTATGCCCACATTGCATGCTCACACACACACACACACACACACACATATATATATATATATATATATATATGTATATATGCACCCAGTTTTTGCCATTATCTTTCACTCGTTTCATCTATTTATCTCTCAAACCTGTAATGTGCATACCAATCAGGTTGATAACGGTTCCTATCTATCGATCAGTCTATCAGACTCAGCTAGGATCTATAGGTCGCTGTATTTTCTGCATTATATATCTGGTATTATTGGTTTACTTGTCTTCAATTTCTGCTGTTCCGAATCGTAATTTCTTTTTGGCAGCCATTTTTTGATCTTCTTTCAAGGTCGATCCAACATTCGAAATAGAATCATTCTACTCGAAGAACCAAAGACAAATGCCAACAAGGGAATTTTGTTGCCTTTAAAAGTTTTTTATTCGTTTAGAACAAGTGAATGAAGTGAGTCAAAAGAAGTAGTAAAGGAAATTGTATATGATATCTATAAAAGATAGATATGGATTTTTATATTACTTTACTGAATTGCATTTGCGGATCTAAAAGAAAGGCTTAGAGAAAACAAAGTTATGAATAAATTTTTAATTTTTTTGTCGATGAATAAATTTCTTAGAAAATTTCAATGCTTATTGCAAAACCAAAATATAACATCAATTCTATTGGAGATATTTTAAATTCACTGCGCAATTTTTATCTTCCATTTACAGAAGGCTGCGTGTACTTCATGTTGTACAGCAACAAAAAAAACATTGTAGCTGCTCAAAAGGTGAGTATTGGAAGCTATACCTCTGTTGAAATGACGAACACAGGAACGTTAAAACGTTATTGACAGCTGCTATTACCACAACGAGTGTTTCTAGATGTTGCATAATCAACTGAGAACGTTTAAAAGGTCTGTCTATCGTCAAGAAAAATTTAAAAGATATTAATTAAAACTAATTGAGTATTTCCTAAGATACTTTCAAAGCAGTCTAACAATTTCTAACTATTAAAAAGGTTATTATTTATATTATCAGTGACCGTTGTAAATAGACAATGGGAATTTATAACAAAGGTATATATATATAAGGAGTGTCCATAAAGTTCATGCGCACTTTAAAAAAATTATAACTTTATTTATATTTGCGATACAAATAACTTGTAAAAAGAATTTTATAGAAGTACATCTATATTTTTTATGGTTTTATTGAAATTGTATTTGTTCCCACGTGTCCTCCATCATTAGCAATACAAAGGGTAATACGATTTTGCAGTTCATATTTTTTCACTTACCTAAAAATTGTTGCAAATTTTGTGGTAAAGAATTATTCAATAACTATACTTAAAAATAGGTGCATTAAACTTTATAACATTTTTTACAGATTATTTCTATCACAAATAGAAATAAAGTTATAATTTTTTAAAACTGCACACTGACCTTATGGACACCCTGTATATATATATATATATATATATATATATATATATATATATATATATATATATATGCGTGTGTGTGTAGATGTAAAAAATTCAAAAGTGAATAAAAAATATATTTGTGAAAAGGCAATATAAATAATGACAAAAGGAAAACTTTACTTTACCCCGGGCGTTTCGGCAACTGATAAGCATTTGCTTTCATAAAGTCCATCAGAGGACGAAACACGTAGGTGAAGATTTTTTCTTTTAATTCACACACACACACACACACACACACACACACACACACACACACACACACACACAATATGTATATATATATATATATATATATATATATATATATATATATTAAAAGAAAGTGGAAGAATACGTAGATTAAAACCCACTGTTGAAACATTTACTTTTATAAAGAGTGCTCAATACAGAGTAGAGCTTAATATTGTAATTTTGTTATTACAATAGTTTATAAAAGCATAATATCACTACACAAAACTTTTCATGTTTCAGAACAATACTGTAGTTCTTCAGGTGATATGTTAAAATATATGGTAAAAATGATTTATTTTTAAAATATAGGATGAATTCATGGTTATTTAGAAATTTAGGGAGTGGTAGTTGGAGAAAATGCTTTAAGTGAGTCAATATTGTTCAATCAAAACTGAGAATTATTTAAACATGGAGATTTAATATTTGGGTTATGAAAGGGAGCAGGATGGCTCGAATCTAGACTTGTCACGTTTTATTTTTGTCTGGATAAGAGACATAGTGGGACCTTAGATTTTTTAAAATGGGCAGACAAGAATATTCAACAGGAGGTTGGATTTTAGGGGTTTTTTATTGAACTATCGATTTTTTTACTACTATCTCATGAGTAAAGGGGCTAGAATATTTAGGCCAGAATTAGAATTAAATAATTATGGTAGACTTAGTTATATTAGTTATATTGTATTAAGAACAACAATTAAGTATTGTGTGGATTATTTATATTTTAGTAAAATACTTTTTATCTTTTTTAATTATGTTGGAGTATAAGTTATAAATGAAACCTTGTAATTAATTAAAATTTTAAAGAAAATTATTTTTTCTGAGTATGGTACATAGTGGAACCACACAATACTTAAATAGTTAAATAATTTTTAATAGCAAGTTGGATTTTTTTTAACTACTTAATAAGTAAAGGGGCTAGAATGTTTGTGTTATAATTAGGATTAAATAATTATGGTATATTAAAGTATATTGTAGTTAAGAAAACTAATTTAGTATTGTGTTGGTCATTTATTTTAGTAAAATAATTAATAATTTTTCAGTTATTAGTCTCAACAGAGAGACCTACAGTAAATGCTTTGAAGTCATGCTGCTTTAGATCAATAGGGTGGCTACTGAAAGATCCTGTCTAGCAATGGGACTGTATCATGCCAAGCAAGTAGGAGAACCCAGTCATAGATGTCATTTTCTGCGATTACATCAATTCTTGCATCTGGCCACCTAACTCCACAGACTGTAAACACCTTGATCGTTATGTGTGGGGCGCAGTTGCGCGGAACTCCCACAAAACCCTTTGTAGCACCACAGATAAACTAAAGCCAGGAATTATAGTAGCATTAACCAGTTTAAACAAGGAGACCGTCCAGAAGAAACACAGGAGATTTCAAAATTGTCTGGAAGTAAAAGTTGAAACTAATGGCAAATTTATTGAATAATTTTACTCTTTTAGAATTTCAAAATATTTTTGTGTAATTTTGGCAACTATATCTGTTAAAACGAGATGTTAATGTTATTTTCATTTTTGCGTAATTTAGACGACAATTTATCCATTGCATCCTGTATATGTACATATATACATACAAATGCATAAATGCAAGCATAAAAAAACATGCTTATGATTATAGTGGTATGTAAATCCAAGTTGCAACTAAGGCATAAAATAAAAAAAACATGGGACATATAACAAACCCTGCTCAATAAACGTGTATATCCTATTCATGTTATATAAAAAATACATTACACAGAAGACATGTAGATTAATTAATATAAATATAACTATTACTTATTAGGCTTGACGTGATATTAAAACAAATATCAAGACATGCATACATGAATGTATAAATGATCTACTCTGACCTATTGAATAAACATTCCTGCAAAAAAAAACAAAAAAACTTACATTTAATTAACTGAACATAAAATACAATTAAAAAGACAGGAATAATCTACAATCGGAATTAATCTGTATCCACAGATATTTAATTTTATGCCGACAATTAATTCAGTTCTCTTGTTTAATAAATTAAGGTTATTCATTTTTTTTATTATTTGATCTTTTTTAAAGACAGATTACAGCTTTCACCTTTATCATTATTAGATTTAGTTTTAGCTATTACTAGCAGTATAGCCCGGCGTTGCTCGGGTGTAATGAAAGCTTTAAAACTAATCCATGGTCCTGGAGCTCAGACTCTTTGGACGTTGGCACGAAAGACTAAAAAGCAATAGTTATTTCCAGTTAAAGCGAAACCGTAGACTGAAAGAAAAATGAATGGATGTAAGTCAAATTTTGATTTTCTGGTATCGATATCAAATACGTTTTTTCGTCGTAAACTGAATTTTGAAAGCTAAATAAGTCCTCTCAGTAAATGAGACTAAGAACTACAATTATAGCTACTTAAAGCCAAACCCGAAACAAAAACTAAAATAAAAGGGCTGAAAAAAAATACAGACATACATGCAGATAAACAGACACACACACACAAACATCTTGTCTTTAATAGACATATATTATCGATTTTCTGCATTATTGTAAGAACTGCAACCTTGGAACTTTTGAATATCGTTTCTTATGTCTTTGTCTATGAGTGTATCAAATTTGATTAAAAACGGACCCTTCCTTCTATAACCCGATTTTTTCAATTATCGATTTTCGATATCTATCGAGAGTACCTCGACACAAAACCTAGATAAGAACACTTGCAGGCGCTTGTAGTAGAACTGTATAAATATTCAAGAAAATCTGCTCAGTTGTTTCGAAATCTATAGGTAACGGACACACACAGACACACACACACACACGCACACACAAAGTTCTATTTATAAATAAGTTTAGATATAGATATCCCGCGTAATTATGGGTACATTGCCACCATTCTTTAATTGCCAAAAATAGTTGGAGAGAGCTATGCTATTTATGTATCTCAGGTTATTTAAAGTCATCTTATGGTTATTGAAACGAAATTTTCAATGATTTTCAGAGTTGTGACAGTCTGTTTCATGTTTGAACGCAATCTTTAGGTTTAAAGATTGGATTCAAGTAAGAAACTGTTGGCGTTCGATATTCTCTCCAATGTTCTATTTTATAGTTAAGTATGCTATATCCCTAATAAATATAGCATACATTAAAATTATATTTTATGAAATATATATATATATATATATATATATATATATATATATATATAGACAGGTAGTATGACAGACAGACAGAGAAGCAGTACATTAGGGTAAATAACTTTGGGATTTCCGTTGTTTTCAGCGGCATATCAACCATTCGCAGGTTATTACCAAAATCTAAATATTTAGTACACAATTTCATTTTTGACAATAATAATGGCTTAGTGAAACAAGTCTTAATAATTAAACTAAAGCTTGGGAGAGAATAATTGGGTCCATTCCTTTCCCAAGGGAAAATTGCGCATAAGTGAATATAACATAGAATTGGAATTCGACTGTCTGATTAACAACTCCGAACCCTTAGACATCACATCACCCGCACTTTCAAACTTACAGCACCTGGTATTCTCAAGCGAAAATAACCTTATAGGAAGAAAAGTAAAAGAAAACAGTTTCATTATAAGTAATACTTCAGACTTAATATTATTAATATTATCGTATACAGCATTTTAAATTTCCTCAATAAAGAAATATATAAAATATGCATTTGTTTGAACATTATTTTTAATCGACACTCGTATTTGAGTGTACAGTCTGTTTTTCTATAATAAAACAGTACATTCATATATATCCACCGGTCTGAATATTCGAGAAATTTTGTTAGGAAAGGATGCATCTTCCAGAAGGATTCGAACCTGCGCCTCTCATATACCGGGGGAAACTGTCATTAGATCTGACATGTCTTACGAATTAAGACGTAAATACACAAGTGTCTGATTTCTAAATAAATATGTCGATTAATACCAGTTGTTAACTTACCGTAAGATTTCGTAATATAAAAACATATAAAATTATTTTAAAATGTGGGTGCTTATTTCCATAATTTACCTAGCACCACATTCCTGCAGGCATTTTCAGCCAAATGCTATCTAATCGAAATTAAGTAGATATTAGCTTTTCTATTTAACATTTTGAAAAGTTTTAAGATGAACCTGAGCAGTTTGAATAATAACTTCTGTTAGCATTTTTTCTCTCTAGATTTTCAAAATCCCTTTGGCTACTGCAGCCATGACAGTGGCAATTTTCATTAATCTGTGAGAAGATGATAATAATTAAAGCAGTCGCATCATTGAGGTTCTTTTGAATTCCAGAATATAATGTTTAATCTAATATTAATTTAGATACGCTTTTTTTCTGTCAACACCCCAGGCTTCACTTCACAAATTATACTCTCGTTTTCTTAGCGTATATCGGCCCCACTCTCTTTCTGTCGAAATGGCTGGTTGAAATTTCTCATGAGCATCTTTCTGTCTCATTGTGTCTGCAAGCATTTGTTTTTTTTATATGGTCTTCTCTCGATTTGTGTAAAATGGTAGGCTATATTTTTATCTATGCAAATGTGCATTTACGTATATACAGATTTATTGACATTTCTTGCGACACACATTTGCGTATGCAAGAATATCGCACATACAGGCATGCACATGCACACACAAATTTATATATGATGGATTCTTCCATGTATGGGGATTCAACAGAATGTTCAGACCCTGGTATTTTATTTGTGTTTGTGCCATCGATGACTTTTAAGCCCAGTATTCCACATACATCACAAGAAACCGAACACCTTGTGGAAATAGCTGCAATGCTACAGAAGTGTTTAGGGATCATCCTTGTAATCCAGAAATGTTCAATGCATGACCTATCAAAGTTTGCTATATATATATATATATATATATATATAGAGAGAGAGAGAGAGAGAGAGAGAGAGAGATAGAGAGTGATATTGTGTATTTGGGCAACAAACTCTCTTTCATGCAGGTTTCATTAAAAATAACAGACAAGGTGTGATAGTTAAGTTGTTTATGTAATTTTTACTGTGATCTTATGATTTTTTGTCTTTTGAAGAAATAAATTATATAAAAATTGTCCGAATGTTTTGTTTATTCGTGCGCTTTCGGCTATACTTTTAGCCATTCCCCCACAAAAAATGACTAAAAATAATGAAGACTTTACTGATAAAAAGTAAAACCCGACACTCAATAATATCAACTACGAACACGCTAACAATATGCTTACCGTGTTCGGTACATAACACATACCACTACTCTACATCATACATAACACCACATACATTCTGTTACACATAGAATAACATCCTTGATTGGTCCCGACCTGGCAGTTTGACTTCAGCCACTTTCTCACCGGCAGAGTGTGGCTTCCCTCTCTCTCTCTCTTCTATAAATATTTTCATGGCTTCTGCTCTGGCGAACTTAGGTCACTGGTGCCCACTTCACAAGAATTTACTCGTGCAACCAGACTGGCATCCTTTTACAGTTAGATCAGCCAAATGCAGGCGACAATTTTACTCCAGCAGCTTCTTTTCTTGAGCTTCCTACCTGTAGAACTCCCTTCCATATATTTGCTTTCCTGACAGCTGCAACCTCCAGGGCTTTAAATACAATGTCAATTCCCATCTCTTATCCACTTAACTCAAGCCCTTTCTACATCACCCCGTGTATCTTATTCTTTTCCTTTCTCTCTACTTTTGCAACTGTCTTCACTCTTGTGTTCACATCCTTCTCTTGCCATTTCTCTTTCACCCCCTGTAGCTGGTTCGTCTTCCTCTTCACTCTCCTCTTGCCTAAAACTTTAACTCTCTTATATAGCCCCCCTGCACATCAGTGGCGGTACCGCCTTGCTTTGAGTAAAATGATTAAAAAAAAGAGAAATCGCTTACCAAGCGAATATACACAGCATAAATGATCATCTGACACATGTAATTTTGGAAGTTTTATTTGAAAAAAATATACATATTTGGCTCTGTAAATAGATATGTTTATATTGAGCCCTCTCGATGAATGAGTTCTAATATTATGCAATCATAGTTTTGATCTTTTCGGTTTCGTCAGTAGATTCGTATTATAAATGATAAAATTATTATAAAATGTATTATAACTGCAATATAAATTGCTTGATGAAACCGAAAAAGCCAAAACCATGGCACCATAATTGGCTGGTTTCCCCCAACTTAAATATCTAAAATCTCGACATGTTAAAGCTCCGTTTCCCTTCCATCATGTATTGTGCCTTTTAATAGAACTGTTTACTGGTCTAATCTAAACCTGATATATAACTGCATTATATATATATATATATATATATATATATATATATATATAGTCAGCCGCAGACAGATCTGTTTTGCTGTATCACAGCTCATCAGTACGGCTTAGACTCCGTTCGCTTCCTAACCCAGGATTGAAACCCGACCGAATCGGTGTCAGTCGGCGATTCTACTCCTAGGTCACGAGCGTCCAGTAGAAGAAAGCAGGCTTTTTAACGCGTATAAACACGCCCAATAGCTAGAGTGTCCCAATTCATTATCGAATGAGCGATGCGTATATGCCGGAGTAGCTACTGTTTACAAAGTCTCCCACTATTCCAGAATCGGGGTGTGAGAGCTTAATATATATATATTAGTCATCCACATACAAGCCCGTTTATCATAGCTCATTAGTGTGGCTAGACATATCTACTTGCCGGGATCAAAACTCGACCGATTTGGTGTCACTCGGAATCTCTACTCCCTAAGCCATCGGCGCATGGGGGTCAGAGAAGGGAAATTTTAACGTCTTGTATGTAAGCAGTGTATACAGACGCCAGTCACCGAGAGAACTCAATTAATGTCTGAAGAGTCACGCATTATAGCTGAAGTGGAAACTGTTTTTAAAATTTTCTTCTCCAGAGAGCTCAATCATAATGGGAGCATTATATATATATATATATATATATATATATATATATATATATATTACATCAAGTGTATCGCGTATGGCACTTAACTAACCCTCTTTTTCAAAATATATATATATATATATATATATGTGTGTGTGTGTGTGTGTGTGTGTGTGTGTGTGTGTGTATGTGTGTATTTGAGATAAAATATAGTTTATAGTTTGTTAATTTTGTTTCGTCTTTATTTTTTTACAATAAGGTTCACCCTGTACAAAACTCAGGGACCAATCTAGGCAAAGGTTTACGTTACCAGGCAATCTGTGCGGATAGGAGTGGTAAATTTGAACAGGTTAAGGTTGCAATTATCAGGGAAGCATCCTCTCGGGAGTTGGTTTCACAGAGCAGCGATTCGCTGAAAGAAGTTCTTCAAGTGAAACCTACTTATCAACGATGGAATACGGAGAGAATGTGGGTGTTTTGCTACAATGTAAGTGGCACGACTGGTCCTAGTCGTAAAGATCTGAACTGATGGAACCAGGAAATGTAGTTTGTCCAAACACCTCTCTGAAAGCAATGAAAGAACAGTGAGAGCCTTGACATGTCCCGCCTCTGACAGAGATGTTGGAGGGTGGAGAATAATTCGTCACCCACAAGGACTCGGAGTCGCTTTTGGACTATCTAGGCTGGAGAGTGAGTTCTGTGTAGTAGCCATTTCAGTATGACAACAGTGCTCCATTCTTGGCTGATCTGGCTCTTGTGAACAAAAAAAAAAAATTACTAAATGAAAGCTCAGAAATAATGGCCAGATGTAATCACACCAAAAAATGAATATTGGGATTGTACAAATCTGGATGAAAGAGTTTAAGATCTTTAAGTAACTCCTCCCTAATTTTGTAATTTTCGGTTGTTTCAAAATTCCATTCGCGCGTTCGTAAAATCCATGTTGTACGTTTGAAAAACGTTGGGAAATCAGTTAAATCGCCTGAAGATACCGAAAGGTTAAACCTATGTTGTGGAAATAACTAGTTTCCAAATTATATATATATATATATATATATATATATATATATATATATGTGTGTGTGTGTGTGTGTGTGTGTGTGTGTGTGTGTTTTGTTTTGTTCTTTCTTTATGTGTGTGTGTGTGTGTGTGTGTGTGTGTGTGTGTGTGTGTGTAGTACAGTATCCGAGACAGAAGTGCATATGATGATGAGACAAAGGGGAAATTATTTTCGTCTACGCGTTTCGTGACATGAGGTGCGTTGGGTTCAGCTAATTTAGGTTGGAATGAATATGGAATATAAATTATATTACCTTATCAGATCCGACAACCAGGGACCAGAAGTTCATTTTCAAGAATTGTCAGATGAAGGAACTTTCAATGCGATTTCTTCTTAGGAAATCCTTTTCTCTTCTGATCATTATTAATTTGAAATTCTGGTCAAATATATCATGATGAACTACTAGTACACGTCACATCGGCGAAGTGCGTGGTCAAAAAGTGCCTTCATTTTGTCTAATATATATATATATATATATATATATATATATAAATGCACAATATATAGTCATCTGCAGACAGATCTGTTTCGCTGTATCACAGCTCATCAGTACGGTTAGAAATATATATATATATTGTAACAAAGTTGTGAAACTAGTAGTTTTTTTTTACCTGCTGTTCATGCATTTAATTTTTATAAAGAGTGCTCAATACAACGTAGAGCGTTATACTGTAATAGTTGTTACAATGGTTTATAAATTCATAGTATCACTACACAAAAATTTTCGCGTTTCGAAGCTGCTTTGTTCGCTTCTCATCGGGTGAAAAGGTTGAAATGAAAATTAAATCTTCAAATGAAAATTTAATTTTTTTGTAGTGATACTATGAATTTATAAACAATTGTAACAACTATTACAATAGATAGATAGATAGATAATTCATCGGGTTTTTTTTATTAGACCTCAACAGAATGCAGAAAGCACTGAACGGCCATTTTGTCCTATATTTTGGACACATCAGCAATGCGCATCCACTACCAGTAATTAACCCAGACAGTTGCGTTATTAAGCAAGCGTCATACCAACTGTACCACGGGCCCCGGTGACGAAGAGGTAACTAATTAAACTCGATATAACGCCACTCATTCAAATATTCCTAGGAGAAACTCATCCAAGTTTCTTTAACCATAGGACTGTGCCTCCCAGAGCCACGACTACTCTCACCAAGTCGCTCATACCGGAGCTTTATAACCTGGTTCAAGCAACAATATAAACTGAAATTGTAGGAGGATTTTAAAATAAGATAATTCATCGAGCTTTTGTTATAAGGTCTAATAAAAAAATGCTCTCCGGTTACATTTGTTACCATAACTCACAATCCTGAAGATGACCTCAGAAAGAGGTTTAAAGTACTTGGGTATCTTAAAAAATGAATGAAAATAACATGTCAACGTTACAGCTCATTTCTGACATCTTTTGATTGTAATACGCGAAATATTATCCGTGAGTATGAATGGATTCTTGTAAGAATAAGCAAACATGGCGTTTGCAATTTGTTTAATCTGACACTCACACACACACACACACACACACACACACACACACACACACACACCCATATATATGTGTGTGTGTGTGTGTGTGTGTGTGTGTGTGTGTGTGTGTGTGTGTGTGTTTAAACATTATTTTTGATGAATACTTATATTCGAGTAGATGCACAGCTTTTTATCATTAAACAGTATATTTATTCACATCTATCGGCCTGGATCATCGAGAAAACTTGTTAGAAAAATATTCGTTCTCTAGTAGGATGCTTTAAAAACGTCATTAGATCTGATATGTCTTAGACCGCTCAATCACGTAGCCGGAGTAGTACTTTTGAGCCCATATCAATCTCGTTTCTCAAAATATCCTCATCTCATCGTATCCTAACGTAAACAAAGACAATTTATTTAAGAAATGGATTATATACAACATATTTTTAAGTTATTTGTTTTAACATTATTTTTAATGGATACTTATATTTGAAGAGATGCTGTTTTTATCCAGGCCGTTAGATGTAAATAAATATACTGTTTAATAAATATGAGAAACCATTAAAAATAATGTTTAAACGAATAAATTGAAAAGATGTGCTGGATTTAATCTATTTTCCATTTCTAAAGTATATATATATATATATATATATATATATATATAGTCATCTGCAGACAGATCTGTTTCGCCGTATCACAGCTCATCAGTACAGTTAGACTCCGATTGCTTTTTTACCCAGGATTGAAACCCGACCGAAATGGCGTCAGTCGGCGACTCTACCCATGGGCTATGGGCGTTCGGTGGAAGTATGCAGACTTTTAGCGCATATTATTATACGCGCCAAATAGCTAGCGCGCTCTAATTCATTTCACTGAATGAGCGATATAGTGTATCGAGGCAGCAGATAATTTTCTAAACCTATATTGGTAAATTTCACAGACATTTAATGTCTATTATGTTTAATCATGAGCTATTCTGGTTCTAAGCTTTCGACTCACATGACCCATCTCCAGCTTGGTGTTGGGACCATTTAAGCTGAAGATGGCTCATGTGAGTCGAAAGCTTAGAATCAGCATAATACAAAGATATACAAATGTTGGACAATATTTGTATTTATTTTAACCTGAAATTAAAGCCAAAATACGATGTTTAGAACGGTTCATAATTAAACATTATAGACATTCATTGTCTGTTATATTTAACAATATATGCTTAGAATATATATATATATATATAGTTGTATACCTAGAGTATACTATCATGTGTATATTGTATAATAAAATTCTTTTTTTTTCATTTATTGTATTGTAGAAAAGAAAATATATTAAAGAACTTATTTGTCTGTGTTGTTGCGTTTGTAGATTTATTTCCCCAGGCAATGCCAAGTATTCCTGCAATTACTCTCTATGCATTCACGTACGTGATGTAACAATATATTGCTATCTTTCTCTAATAAATAAACAAGCAGTTTCATATAGAAGCGTAAAGATACATGGCCAAGGTAAAGATACTGTTATAAATGTAAACATTTAATCACGAAGAAAAACTCTCTGAATGGTCGACTTAAAAGAAGCAGCTTCTACATATCCTAAATACTTTCTGACCTACGGCAGCTTTAAATTAAAATGTTCCCTTTGACAGTTCCGAGAAAAAGCATTTTAAAGTTATGCCTAACTGCTTGCCATCAATAAGTTTTAGCTAGCTCAAAGCTAAGTTGATACTATAATTTAAGTCCGATATTAGGGTTTTTGGAAAGTAACCACAGCTATGAATCGTGTCAACCATTCAATACAGAACAGTCGTAGAATGATAGAAAATGCGTGTATATTAATTTATAATCTTTTCTATTTTATTGACAGTTGATAAAAGTATTTCATAATTTAACTGAGAAATTTACAAAGGAATCTTTGTTCCTTATGAGCTTTACTTCAGAACAGAAAAGAACGTTTCACCATCTACAACAATCATTTACCAGACATGCCAACGGAGAACCGAGTTCGAATTCCAGTTGAATTCCTTGCATTCACTTACGCGCAAATACCCTTGGGAAAGGTATTAATCCGTCTCTTCCCTCCAGTTATGGGTTAAATAATAGGACAGATTGGGTTCTATAGCCTTGGTCGGCAACCAGTCTACCGCAGAAAGCAATGGCAACCTACTGCGGGATAATCTTCTGCCCAGTCAGTCATGTTGCTTTCGAGACATGATCGCCCAAAGCGTGTATCTCGCATGGCACTTAACTGACTGATTTTTACAGGTGATGAAAAATGGTTTCTGCATGAAAAGAGAACCCCCCAAAAAAGAGTGTCCTAATAAAATGAAAAAATAATTCCAACACCAAAATCAGGATTCCATTCACAGAAGTCTTTGTTTTGTGTCAGGTAAAATATGGTGGACGTCATCTATTACAAGTTCCTTGATCTGCAGGGCTGTTTATTTTTTATTTTGTACTCATTGATTTTTTAGGTGAATTGTAACTATTGATTTCCGTTTAATATCAAGTGAGAGTAAGTCTCTTCAATACACCAGTACTTTTTAGTATTCTATGTGATTTTAGTATTACTATCGCTTGAATAATTTCAAGTGGAATTCTTGCATACAATCCATTGCTAAAGATGCAGATAAAATGATCGCCTCCTTATACCGCTTCAGTAAATATCTGGCACTACGTGTTATCCTCTATCTATATAAGAGCCATATCAGGCCAAAAATAGGGTACTGTTGCCATATGTGGGCAAGAGTTGCCCAGACCACACTTTCCAGTTTTTATAGAGTTGCAAAGCTTCTCCGAGTCCTTGTTGAAGAGAAATTATTTTCTCCACTCAAATCTTCCTCACAGACGGGATGTGGCGAGTCTCTCACTGCTCTATCAGTGCTTCTACTGTTTGGAAAGCGCTCGAACGAACTACATCACCTGATCCCACCACATCTGACGTTCGCGGCTAGGGTCCACTATGCCACTTACATAGTAGCAGAACACCCACATTCACTCTATATTCTATCGGCGAGAAGTTCCACTCAAACAGCTTCTTCCTGCGAAACACAGCCATATGAAACAGATTTCAAAGTGGATGTTTCTCTGATCATTACAATGTTGACCTGTTCAAATCTAGAATCAACAGTTATCTTCCCCCTCCTACCCATATAAAGTACCCCTTAATGTAAAAATCTACCTCGAGTGGCACCGGAGAAAATCTGTCTCGGATAATCAAACACTGCCGCAAGTTTCTTCGAAGCTTTCCCAAACGTGCAAATAAAAATTACAGAATCATCCTCTCCATATTTCGTCATAGATTTTGCGCTGTTTTAAAAAATGTTAATGACATTTACCGGACTCTGAATTCGAGAATCTTAACAAAAAGAAAATGAAAGAGAGCATATTATTTTTTGTAAGTTTCTCGAATGCACAGGCCGGTAGATGTAATTCCAACTGTTTAAAAAAACAGTTCCATGTGTCTTCTCAAATAAGCCTATAAAAATATAGCGTTTAAAACGACGATAGATAGATAGATAGATAGATAGATAGATAGATAGATAATGATATCAAGTTCGGAGAGTATAATCCAAAAGATTTCTTTATTAAGTGATAGATCAGTATAGACAGCGCAATGGATATTATCCAGAGCAATATGATATGCATAAAGAAAAACTCGATACATCATCTAAATTGATTATAAATTATAATTTATTTCGACAAGCTAATATGCTCATCTCTTCAGACCAGGATTTCATTTGCTTTATATATATATATATATATATATATATATATATATATATATATATAAAGTAGAAATTGAAGTAAAAATCTAAAGGAGACAGTGTTTATCAAACTTAAACTCGTTTAAGCATGAAACAGACTGTTGCCTCGAGACGTTGACATCAATGTTCATTTTTATATTTACATACGTTCTATTCTTGATATTGGTCAATCCATAAATATAACATACCTTAAAACTATTTTACCATATATATAATTACTTAAACGGTATTTTTAGTTGAAACTCGTATTTTAGAAGACGTTCAGTTTATTTATTAAACAGTATATTTATTTGTTTTCGTCTACCGCCATGATTATTCGAAAAATCTTGTTAGAGAAAAATATGCTATCTCTATCAGGATTCGAACCGGCGTTCTCCTTGGCGAGACTTTCATTAAATCTGACATGCATTGGATCTCTCTGACACGGAGTGAGCCGTTGGCCAAGCCAGTTTGAATAGTGACTAAACACGGATCATTCTCTCTGAGAGTCGGTGCACTCCGTAACTTACCTGATGAGTTTGAGTGAATGCATAGCAGATTGGATGTTAAAGAGTCAAACGTTGCTTAGTACTACGAGGAACAGGACGTTGTGGGGGAGCTATGATCTGGCACGTCTTGAAAGGGACTGTATATAAAAGATGATTTTGAATACAAATGTTTCATAGAATGTTCTTTTATTGAAATTATTTAGATCTGTTTTTTCCTTTTTCATTATCTATACCAGTCACTTGCACCGTTCTCAGTGCATTGCCTTTCCCACCCAGTCTTGCCTATTACTATTCTTTTTGAAACGACACACAGAACTCTTTCATAAAAAAAAACTCTGTAATAACAATATTGAGACAGGTAAACAGTTTATTAAGTAGGTCACAAGGTCAGATCTTTAGTGGAGAAGAGCAGAAAATTACTAATGTGTTGCTCCAAAACGTCAGTAAATGTAAAATTAGTTACAGCATTTTTAGATTAGCAATATAAATGTCCGCAAAACTCCCCCAGAAGAAAAAAAAGAAAACAAATTGAAAATATGAGTGTACGGTTTAGTTTATAAGTTGAAAATTCAATAAAAATAACAGGAAAGTTGTTCGAAAAAGTGAATACTAATGATTACAGTTGCTGAAACAATCATAATGATTATTAAAACTTTAGTATTAATAATGCTGGACATAGTTAATTTGATGTCGACACAATGTCGTTATTACTGATGTTTGTGGTCGTAATGGCAGCCATGATGACACCAGGTAAAGCCGAGGTGCTGACAGTAATTCTATAATAAAGACGATGGTCATCAGGTTGGTGGCCAATTATTGTAATAGCAATGATTTTTTAAAAGATTAAATAAATTCAAATTGAAATAAAAAGGCAACTTTTTAACGTAATTAGAGCCGCTGCTCGCTTTTAATTCCATCTTCTTTTGGGATGTTTGTATTACGATAATTGATTTTTTCATCTTTAATCTTTCTCGTTCTCATTAAGTACTACAAAGACAAAGAATGTCCGTAAAGCTGCGAGAATTATTTAGAGCAACAAAATCTAGGAAGCTGTGGAGAGTTATGTTCAACCACGTCTTGAACGCACGTAGCACATAAATACACTGAGTTCTCATTTCTATTCTATTAATTCTTTGCAACTTTCTTATACTTACTTTCTTATTCATTCTTTTTTATACTTCCTTCCTTTCCTTCCCATCTTTCTATTTTTCCTTCCTTTTTGTTTTACCTTTTACTTAAATATATTTCTTTTTACTTCATTTATATTTTGTTTGGTTTGCTTCCTTTCTGTCTTTCTTTTTTCTTTCTTTATTACTTGTTATCAGTTTTCATTCATATTTCTTTCTTTTTTATCTCCATTCTCTGCATTTTTTTTATCTGTCTGTCTTTTTCTATTCTTTCGATTAAATTTGATTGTAAAAACTATTAATATCCAACTTTCTAATACCTCTAACTTTCGTCATCATCAATCTCTTTGACTTCATCCATGTTCCTGGCCTTTTGTTTTTCGAGAGAAAAAACCCAAATCGTGCTTAATTTTGGCATAATATGAAACTTGAGCAGAAGTCGGAAGCGGCGATGGCAACAATGAAAAACAATTCGTTTATTCAAAAGGAACTTAATCAACACTTCAAACGTCACCTTCAGAAAATCCACACATTTTCTGAAAATCGACTTTGAAACAACAACAATCAGTTTTAATTGGACTAATGCAGCAGAAGTTTGAATTCATGGTGTCACGAAGGGTGACTCTCTTTAGCAGAAGATGTATTGATTAGTGTTTCTTGAAAAATGAAAGAACACCGGATGTGTCTCAAGATTGATTGCTGCGAAGAAGAAGAAGAAGAAGAAATAATTCTATCTAAAAGCTATGTATATGTGCACACTAGGAAAAGTGTATCACACAGACAATATATATATCACCCGTCTTTAAAAAAATTCTCTGAAGAAGCTTATTAAAATAAACATGTTAGATTAAAGAATTTTTTCCTTCCTGTTCTTTACTTATTCTCTCTCTCATATATATATATTTCATTTTTAAACGTTTATTTCGCTACCTTGGTTTCCACCATGAGTGGTTTCTTCAGGCGATTTTTAATAAACTTTAACAATTTTTTTAATAATTTTTTTAAATGAAAAATATTCAAAAGTTCTACAATATAATTGTATAGAACACTTTAATACAAATGTGTACTGGTCTAACCCGACTAGGACCAAAAACTAAGTATTAAACAATCAATATATATATATATATATATATATATATATATATATATATATATATTATATGTGTGTGTGTGTGTCTGCGAATGACTATATATAAATATATATACTCATATACAGTAATATTATATATTATTGTTTTCACTGCACCCTGAATGCTCTTGGGGACGAATTCAGGGCATAGTGAAAACAATAATACCACTGTTGGCCATCCATTGCATGCCTGACTGTCTCCGGTAAGTTTCGCCTATGTCGTGCCATCGAACCCAGATGAAACGGGTAGAGAGAGTGAGGCTGACGACCGTGCGCAACTCTTACACACTTAAATCCAATTAAATTGCAAGTCATGACTTCTAATAGGGAGGGACGAACATCATATATATATATATATATATATATATATATATGTATATATATATATATATACATATATATATATATATGTATATATATATATATATATAAAAGACGTCGGTTTTCAATCCTCCAAAATTAACTTTGTGGAAAAATTCAGGAGCCCAAAAAGAAAAAATAGAAACAAGAAAATCATATGATATAATCCTCTATTTAATCAGTTAGTTAATTTTAAACTGGGACATAAATTTCTTAAACTAATAGATAAACATTTCCCCAAAAATAACCCTCTAAGCAAAATTTTCAATAGGAATACAATAAAACTCAGTTATTGCTGCTCCAACAATTTAGAAAAAATAATTAAATTACATGATAAAATATTAAAAGCATACAACAAAAATAATTCCAACACTCATACCAGTCTGCCCCATAATAATAACCTTTGTAACTGTAGAAACCTAAATCAATACCCCATTCCTAATAAATGCTTAACAAAATCCCTGGTATATACGTGTTCGATTTCATCCATGGAAAATCTTAAAGATGCTAAAATTTATATCGAAAACACAATGAACATATTTAAAAAACGCTTTCACAATCACCTCTCATCCTTCAATAGCAAGGACAAACAAAATATGACATCACTTTCCAAATATTTTTGTAAGTTAAAAAACGAAAATAAAACACCTAAAGTTAAATGGAAAATTTTCAAACAAGCAAGAACATCTAAAATCATTAAAAGAACCATGTTTCCTTTGTCTTCAAGAAAAAATGGAAATCATTAAATACATGAATAGCAATATACTATTAAACCAGAGGCATGAAACCACAGTAAACTGCAAACACTCTTACATCACATGTTACCTTATTTCATACCACAAACTGTTATCTAATTTAAAGTTTTATATAAAAAAGCGATTTTGCTAAATTCTAAATTAAGGTTATATATAAAAAATAGATTAATTTTTAAAAATTAAGTTTAAATACAAAAATATTGTATAATCGTACAATTCAATAATAAAAATAGGTTAAAAAATGTAATTACTATTCCCACTTCATCGCATCTACTCCTACTCCTCCCCACTCTATATACATTTCCTTATTTTCCCCTTTTTTTTGAACCCGAAGAAACCAGACATTAAGCTATAAAAGACTATACCTTACCTTTTAATGTTAAATCTCTCTACAAAATGTTCGACACGTTCATTAATCAACCCTACCTATTCCCTCTTTTCACTCAAAATTCTAACGAACAATTTACAAGACTTATTCCCTTTTCCTTCATCCCACCTACATCTTTAACACAACTCGCCAAATATAAGTAAAAGACTTTCCATTCTTTTCCACACTACCTGATGAGATATTGTCATTTCAATGTCAAAAGAAAATGTACACTTTGTAGTGGATAATAAATTGTACATGTTCTAAACTATAATTTTTTAATATATATATATATTAACGACCAGCAAGGAAGATTTTGTTAATTTTTTATTTGACTTTTCCAGTATTCTTACATGTTTCCTTTTTGCTGGAGATAAGGAATGTAAAAACGTGCCATAATTTCCAACTTTCCAAGCGCTTTCAGCCTTTTCACAGACCATTTTCATGGATGTTGTTTTTCCGATGTTGTTATGTCTTCATGTTTGACTGTAATGTCATTTTTTGTTTTTTTAAGGGGGGTATTTAAAGCTATCACGTGATGCGAGCGTCTGTCTATTTAAAAATACTTCTAATACTTTATTTCCACTGTTAATGTAAGATTTATGGTAAAAGAAAATTGTTTGATATATAGTGCGTCTCTCATAGCAAAGTGCCTTTGATATTGGGACTTAATATCATTTTTGTATTTTCAACAAAAATGTTTCTTAGTGGTTCTTGTAAGTTATGGGTTAAATGTTTTTATTGCACTATTATTACTAGATAGGTGACATGTAAGGCGTCTACTCAGAGAAAATGTAGTATGGATAATATAGTTCATTGATTTATGACAAAGAACACAATCTTGTACAGGGCATTGAAATTCATACACTATATTAGTCATCACTAGTTTAGATGTGATGAGGTTATTATTAAAAACAAGTTTTGCAGTCTTCTATTTTCTATAATATATTATAAATTTTACATGTTTTTGATGAATTACGGCAGAAATATGGTGTTTAATAATCCTTAGTATAGAAAATTCGTCCTGTATATAATTAATATGCATTTCGTTGCAATACAATTTGTTGAAGTTTTTTGTGTGCTATTTTTAATACTAGTGCCATGTATTTTTTGTAAGAATAATTTTATTTGTTTATCAATGATGCAGTTGGGAAAATTATTGTTGACTATTGTTTATTTTATGTGTTTTAGTTCGCTCAAAACTATTTTTTGGAAGGAGGAATTTTGATGTGCTCTATTTAGGAAGTTCGTTATTACTGCTATTTGATATCGTTCCGGGTATTGTCTGTTATCGTTAAGATGACAAGCATTCTTACTGGTGTTTTTTTATGTGTTTTAGTTCGCTCAAAACTATTCTTTGGAAGGAGGAATTTTGATGTGCTCTATTTAGGAAGTTCGTTATTACTGCTATTTGATATCGTTCCGGGTATTGTCTGTTATCGTTAAGATGACAAGCATTCTTACTGGTGTTTTTTTATGTGTTTTAGTTCGCTCAAAACTATTCTTTGGAAGGAGGAATTTTGATGTGCTCTATTTAGGAAGTTCGTTATTACTGCTATTTGATATCGTTCCGGGTATTGTCTGTTATCGTTAAGATGACAAGCATTCTTACTGGTGTTTTTTTATGTGTTTTAGTTCGCTCAAAACTATTCTTTGGAAGGAGGAATTTTGATGTGCTCTATTTAGGAAGTTCGTTATTACTGCTATTTGATATCGTTCCGGGTATTGTCTGTTATCGTTAAGATGACAAGCATTCTTACTGGTGTTTTTTTTATACAGATAATTGATAAATTTGTTGATTTTTAGCTCTATGTTGACGTCAAGAAACGGAATTGTTATTCATAGGTAAATTTCAGCGAGGAGTTATTTTCAAAATTAAATTTTAGATTTACAATTTTTCATATATTTTATCAAAACAAAAATATCGTCAACGTATCCTGCGTAAATTTCCGGTTTGTCGGTTTTTTTAAACACTTTGTTTTCGATATAGTACATGTAAAAATTCCATAAAGTAGTACCTAATGGGCTTCCTGTACTGACACCATTAGTTTGTATGTAGATGTTACCATTATGGTCAGAAAATAGAGTTTGTGTTGTGCACGCGGTGGGTAGTTTACAAAGAATTGCTAGTTGGATTTTTGGAAGAGGGATTGATGGTTGTTTGTACACACAGTCGCTAATTATATTCAATGTTTCTTCAACTAGGACGTTAGTAAAAAAGGTAACATTCTAGTTTCTCTGGATGTAGAAAACCTTTTTTTCTACCACTGGGGTAGGGGATACAGGGAGTGAAAGAGAATGGGGAGATTTTAGTGAGAAGAAGGGAGGAGAAAGACAGTAAAATAACATGGTTGAGAAACACAGAAGATGGTGATTGATGGGGTATTTAAATTTTTGTTGGTTATAGGTGTTAGGGGAACAAGAAATCGAAACGGGGTTCCACAGGCTACAAATGCAAGAAAAGAAACTATTAGTATAAAAGAGAACGGTGCATCTAGCTCGTTCAATAATAAAACGTTGAGACCTAGTTGCCAATTTAGTCAATCAGTTAAGTGCCATAAGTGATACACGCTTGGGCGATCACTTCTCGAAAGAGACATGATTGACTGGGTAGAAGATTATCCCTCAGTAGGTTGCCATTGTTTTCTGTGGTAGACTGGTTGCCAGCCAAGGCTATAGAACCCAGTCTGTCCTGTTATTTATCCCATAAACGAAGGGAAGAGACGGATTAATACCTTACACAAGGGTATTTGCGTGTAAGTGAATGCAACGAATTCGAACTGGGCCCCCTGATTTGTCGTTCTGAGTCGATACCCACTGCATCACAACACACATCTGCGCCAATCTAGTAGCAAGCATAAATTTATGCAGTTCAAGCACTAAGAAAAAAATTTAATCAGAACAGTTGTCCTTAAAATATTTGTAGAAAAGACAGAGGGAAGCAACGTCAAGTCGGTGAAAAAATGACTGAAGTCAAGATGTCAGGTCAGGATCGATTACATTAAAGACCCATTTTTGAATTTTGTCAAGAATACTGATATATACGCAAGGAGCGCCAAACCATATATGACAGCAATAGGATGTTCGGTGTGGTGCAGTGGATATCGGCTCGGAAAGAGAAATCGGAAAGCCGAGTTCGAATTACAGTTGATACTTGTTGCATTCACTTACGCGCAAATACTCTTGGAAATTGTATTAATCCCTAGTTTCTCCTTCCAGCAATGGTTTAAATAACAAGACTGAGTGGGTTTTATAGCCTTGGTCGGCAACCAGTCTACCGCAGAAAGTAATGGCAACCTACTGCGGGAAAATCCTCTGCCCAGTCAGTCATGTTTCTTTCGAGATAGAGTCGCCGAAGTATGTATCCCTTATGGCATTTAACTCTGATTGATTCAATGCATGGACAAATGGTAGATTTATGAATATCAAAGATGGATTCAGACGAGAAAAAATTTTCTAACATTTCACAGTTAGTCAACTTTTCTAGCGGTAGTTCTAGCAATTGATTCGATATAATAGCTCCACTTCATGTCAATGGAAAACATGAGCCTAAATAGGGGTAAAGTGTTATTCTACGAGAGGTTACCATCAGCCATGCTGATGGCAGAGAAAAACGATTCTCTATGGCGATTAAATGAAAGTAGTTTTGTATTGGAGGCGTTACAATTTACCAGCCATTTGTTTGCCGTTTTAACCAAACATTGGAAGTCTTTTTTGAATCTATCAGATTTTTTTTACTAAGATAGGAATAAAGAGTTGTGTCATCTAAAATAGTTAAATATAACTTCCTAAAATAGTTAAATATAACTTCCTCTAACAATTTATTTTCCTGCACCTCCCGCCTGTGGAACTCCCTTTCGTATACTTGCTTTCCTGATAGATACAATCTAAATTTTAAATGCAATGTCAATTACCATCTTCCGTCTCCTTGAATAACATCCATCTTTAATCTTTCTTTCGACACTCCCTGTACTCTTTTTTTTCTCACTGTAACTCCTTGCGCACTAGTGGCGATCCTGCCTGGTTGAACTGATGAAAAAATAAATAAATACCTAATGACATCGAAAAGGTCACTGATGAAGATCATAAGCTGCGTAGATCTAAGGAGAGAGCTCTGGGGACCTCGCGTTAGAAAGAAATGATGTTGAAGCGTGAACGTTCAACACGACTTTAATTACAAGATTTGCTAGGAGCGATTGGAATAAGCTAAATACTCCAGTAATATCGTAGCCCCTTGAGTTTGCGGAGAAGACCAGTATACCAAACCCGGTCTAACGCGTTTGAGATATCTAGAGACATAGTCCGAGTTTAGTCATTTTCATTTAAAGTTTAATAAACAAATTCAGTGATTGCCGTTAACACACTGGAGGTAGTCATGTTGAAACGGAAGCAATATTGTCTGTCGGAAAGCAGGACGTGCAAAGTTAGATGCTAAACCAATTCAACGAAGAATAGAGCCTCGAGTACTTTGGCTAATATAGATTAATAGGGCAATATTGTGGAGAGTCAAATGTCTGTCTAGAGTTCTTACAAGCATAAACTATAAAGGAGGACTTCCACGGAGCGAGAAACAACGAGGCGCTTGTAAAGTTTAGAGAGAAAAGAAGTCAGTTTAGGAGTACATTTCTTTGCATGTCTTGTGGGGAATTAGTTTAGAAATGATATTGGAAATCAAAGATGGAGTTATGCACATTTCACTTAGTAGAGCCTCCGTTCTAGTGAGGAGGGGATCGAGGAAAATGTATTAGATGAATCAAGAACAGAGTTGGAAAAGAATTTATAAGCAAACGCCCTTTCTTTGTCTGCAAATGTCAATATTTCAAATTGATTGAAGAAAGGACTGTAGATTTACTTTTGTTCAACACATCCTACTAGAGCCGTCAATAAAATCTAGAACTAAACTTTTGAGAGGCTAGTGTCTATTTCTATGAGCCAAACGTGGCTGTTACATCTTTGAGCGCACGTTTGCACTCATTATGAGCAATGAGCACGTTATTACAATCTGACCTATTGCTCTAGTATAACTGGAAGAAAGGTTACTTAGGGAATTGGCGGTGTGATATTAACTATTAAGTTCAGATAACCCTGATATGAATAAAGTCGAATCGACCTTATTACATAGGGATTTTCTTAGGCAAAAAAGCGTGTCCTCACCGAGCCAATTCCAGAAAGGTAAAAAAAGCATTTGTCTATATTTCTGAGATGAGGTTTTATTTACACTACTTGCTTTATTCGGACTATTTTCCTCATCTTTGTTGCCATTTGTACGACGTTTCGGCCTTTGTACGCTCCGGCTTTCTTCAGGTGCTAGGAATTTTGAACCGAACCCTTTATTACAATAACTGGGGTATATCATTCTTATTCTTTGCGTAGAGCCTCTTTTGTTAGTCATAAGTTACCTCCCTCTAAACCTCTAAGTTACTTGTTCACCACGGTTCAAAATTCCTAGCACCTGAGGAAAGCCGGAGCGTACAACGGCCGAAATGTCGTACAAATGGCAACAAAGATGAGGATAATAGTCCGAATAATGTAAATAATATAAAGGTAAATTAGTTGGTTAAAAGATCAAATAGCTTACGTTTTAGACGGCGGATTCAGAGCTAGACTTTTGGCCAAAGGTTGAGACCTGAGTCTTTCGATAGACACCATCTGATGTGATAATCTAACTTTTATGGGAGGATAAGAGAATCAACTACTAAGAGAATGTACAAGAAAAAACTTTGTTTCAGTGTAATTAATGTGTGACCTATTAGAACATGAACAGTTCTTTTTCTTCTTTTATTTGTCCCCCCTTTACTCTACAATTTATGACCGGAGTGGGTAGTGTTCTTAGTATAACGTATGCAATCTTGGAAAATTTACACATTAACATAATACAAACCCAAGTACAACATACAGTACGTAAAAATCACAAAGTATACAAATAGCAAATCAGAATTAAAATGAAAAGTGGTAAACATCATCTCTAAAAACATCCTGGCTCAGTAGCTGAAGTTAAGAGAACGATGAAAATTGGAAAAACAAACAGATTTATATTACTTCTTTACTCTTTTGGTCATTTATAGTGGGTTTAATCTTTTTCTCATGTTTCCAGAATGTTGCGTAGCGTATCGCATATGTAAAAAAATAGGAACTAACATAAATAAATAAATACAGGGTCGATGGATAAATTATCGTGTAAATTATGCAAAAATGAAAATCTCATTCTAACAGATACATTTAGAAAAATACACAGCGGAAAATCTCTAATGAGATCGATCCCGACTTGGCAGCTCAGATGCAGTTACTTTCTCACCGGCGTAATGTGGCTTCCCTGTGTCTCTTCTACAATTACTTTCACGGCTTCTGCCCTGATAAAATTAGCTCACTGCTGCCTTTTATGTATAAGTTTACTCGAGCTACTAGATTAGCAACTAGGTCTCATCCTTTTACAGTGAAACCAATAAAATGTAACTGCAATTTCTTCTCTAACAGATTCTTTTCTCGCACTTCCCGCCTGTGGAATTCCCTTCCGTATACTTGCTTCCCGACAGCTACAATCTCCAAGAATTTAAATGTAAGGTCAATAGTCATCTATCTCACTAACTTGCATCCTTTCTCTCATGCTCTTTTCTCCGTCCACTCCATTCTCATCACACCAGTATTTTCTTACCCACTTCTTGACACCCCCCTATAACCTGTCTCTCTTTCTCAACAATTTCCTCCTATGTAACCCACTGCGCACTAGTGGCAGTAAAACTACCTGCTTGGGTGAAATGATTAAAAGAATATTGATATAGTTATCTGCAAATTAATTCAATAAAATTGCCATTGCCTTCAAACAACTTTGGAACCATCTGCAATTCTCCTGGACGGTCTCCTTGTTTAAGTTTGTGAATGCTGCCATAATCTTTGCCTTCAGTTTATCTTTGCTATTACAAGGAGTTTTGCTGGTCTCTCACTCAACTGCGCCCCACTCAGAATAATAATAAAAATTGACTGAATGTTATGTTTATCCGCGTGCTTTTGGCTATACTTTTAGCCATTATCAAGGATGGGTTTTATTTTACGTGTAACAGAATGTATGCAGTGTTATGCATGTTTTAGACTCGTGTGTATGTTTGATGTACCGAACACGGTAAGAACGTTGTTAACGTGTTCGTACTTGATATTATTGATAGTTCCAAATTAATATTATTACTTTTTGGGTTGTTTTCCTTTGTATTAATAATGCTTTCATTATTTTTATCCTTTTTTTTACATGCGTATGATGCTATGATACGTGTATTGTCGAGATAGGGTGATAGTATCATTCAGGAATTATATATATATATATATATATATATATATAAACCTTCCACATACAAACCTGTTTCAGTGTATCACAGTGTGGATAGACATCCACTTGCTTCCAGTCGGGATCGAAAGTTGACCGATTTGGTGTCTGTCGAATTCCCTGCACCTAAGCAATGGGCGCTTGGAATGAGTAAGGGTAACTTTTAGCGTGTTCTATATATGCGGTGCATACACACGCCAGTCACCAAGAAAACTCATTTCATGAGTCTAAAAAGAGGAGTCCAAAATGCTAACTACAGAGGGGGGATACTTAATTCAAGCAGGTACAGAAATTTAAATACCTGGGATGTATTCTAACAAAAAAAGTAAATGCGACTAAGAACCGAAGGCGAATTGGCATGGCCAAGGATGCATTCCAGAAGCTAAGTATTGAGAGATTGAGGGAAGACTAGAACGACCTAAATGGGGTTCTAGAGGATGCTAGGGATAACATGGACCGATGAGATTTTGAAGAGGAAGGAAACGAAAAGGAAACTAATACTTAACATGAGGAAAAGACATGTAATGAGGAAGGAGGGATTGGACAAGAACAGAATCAGACAGACAGACATGAACAGAATCAGACAGACAGACATGAACAGAACCAGACAGACAGACAGACAGACATGAACAGAATCAGACAGACAGACAGACATGAACAGAATCAGACAGACAGACAGACACCTTTTTGTATTAATTTTCTTTTGTAATAGCGATGGGTTTTACGGGGTGATTCGTGGCCAGTTCTTGCGTTTTGGTTCTTTTTTTTTTGTTTGATTATTTTATTTATTTATTTATTTTTAGGGGTGTGGTTGTACGCCACTTATTTTGCACTTCTCGCGAGAATCCGTAAAGGTGAAACAGATTTTCCTATTTCTTTGTTTCGTTCTCTTATCTTTTTTTGCGCGCGCATGCGTGTGTGCATATGTGTGTGTATGTGTGTTTACTCAAAAATTCCAATTCAAAGAAGCCAGAGGTATCAAAAACGCACGCAGATCTGATGATATTAATAGAAAGAGAATTCTAAATAAATAAATAAAATTATCTAGAGGCCTCAATACAGCCCCGTTCAATAACTTAATGAAGTCCAGTTAACATTAAATTATGGTTTGCAGCCAGCCTATAGAGTATGTCTATCATTATTCACCTACCTTTGTTGATTGTGCTCAGAAATTACATGTCTTTCTTGTAAATCTCCAGTATATAACATGCAAGCCTAAAGGATAGAATGTCGACTTCTCGACATTTTTTCGGATTTTTTTTTCTTTCTTTTATTTTTTTTAAATTCGAGAGTAATTTTTGGAAACTTGTTCAACTAAAATATAAACGGGTTTTTCCGCCAATTTTCATATAAAATAGTTTCTAGGTTTGACTCTCGGACTTTTTAAAATTAGAACTGCACAAAGCTTGAAAGATATAAGTGTATACTTGTGTGTGTACATGTGTATGATTGCATTTAAATAGTTAGCTACTTAACAAGAAAAAGTGCAATTCGTTTCTAAAATGAGTTCAACTTTCTTCTGGGTGAGTTTGTATTAACTTCGTACGAAAGGCATGATTCTAATTTCCCTAAAAGGTCAAGCCATTGATTACTTCCTATGCTGCTGCTGACACCAAATAAACCAGTAACATTTGGTGTATGTTATTCAGGTATAAAATGGGAAACAGCATATAGCCCCTATTGCTTCGACAAAGAAAACAGTATGAAGGACCCAATACTGTAACCGACAGTCTCTCTCTCTCTCTCTCTCTCTCTCTATATATATATATATATATATATATATATATAGAGAGAGAGAGAGAGAGAGAGAGATACGTGGGAAAGTCAAAAAATATCCTCACTCATAATACAGATATAAGAGTCAGTCAGACAGTTAAGTGCCATATGTGATACACGCTTGGGCGATCATGTCTCGAAAGAGACATGACTGACTGGGCAGAAGATTATCCCGCAGTAGGTTGCCATTGCTTTCTGCGGTAGACTAGTTGCCAGCCAAAGCTATAGAACCCAATCTGTCCTGTTATTTTACCCATAGCTGGAAAGAGGAGACGGATTAATACCTTTCCCAAGGGTATTTGCGCATAAGTGAATACAATGGATTTAACTGGAATTCGAACTCGGCTCCCTGGTTTCTCGTTCCGAGCCGATATCCACTGTACCTCAACGCACATCCTAGATATAAGAGAGTAAATTGAAAAGTATACGCATTTTCGAGATAACACATCTGTTTTATGAGTGCGGAAAGTGTGACACAGAGATCCGAGGGCGTATTGGCCTGGCCAAGTATGCAATCCAAAAGCTGAATAGAGTATTGAGAGACAAGAAAATTTTGCTTGAAACAAAGAAGAGAGAACTGAACTTTTATGTGCTGTTTGTCCTTCAGTATGGCAGTGAATGCTGGACAGGCTCATCAAAGATTAAGGCAATACTTGAAGTAACCGAAATAAGGATGCTAAGGATGCCATTAAAAGAATATGTGAGCAACATTGACGTTTTAGACAGGATGGACACGGAAAGCAAACATATTTAACATCAGGAAAAAAACATCTGAAGTTTCTGGGTCATGTAGTGAGGTAGGAGAGCTTGGATAGTTTGATACTCAGGGGACAGATAGCGGGAAGGAGAGACAAGGGAAAGCAATGCATGATATACTTGAGGGACTTGAGTAGATCGATGGCGGAGAAGGGTTTGAGCGGGATAACCAAAGAAGAGTTGTCAAGAACTACAAGAAATAGGGAGATGTAGAGAGCCATGATCGTCTACGTCCTGAAGGGAGATGGTGCATAGAAGATTATGAGTGCGGATAATATTTTACTTTACCTCATTCATATATATATATGTATGTATGTATGTATGTATGTATTATAAAAAAAAATCGAATTCTACATCAGTTGATTAGCTATTTCAGCGAGAAAATTCTCGCTTTTTCAGCAATGATCAAAAACCAAATTTTATTAATTAAAATATGGTACAAAAATTCACATACCGAAAGAAGCCTAACACATATCCATACACAGGAAGTTAAAAAATGGGGAGAGGTAATTAAGAAAGAACAGAATTTATTTCAAATTTGTCGTCCCGACCCAAAAACAAAAGGGCAGAGACAGAGATTCATGACTCGATATTAGAAGACTTAGATTAGGTCTGTATTAAAGAATCAAAAATCAAAATTTAACCATGTCATAGAAATAGAAGTGGTAGAAGGAAAGGAAAAAGAAAGGACAAATGGGATAGACATAAATTAGGGGGGAAAGTTAACGACGAAATAAAACATAAAAAATATTCAGGAGCCAAGGTGACAAGACTTCAGATGGTGAAAGGAAGAGAAAGTATATATAAATTTTTAAAAAAAGGAAAGGAAACAGGAGAAAAGAAGAGACAATATATTATATATCTTTGTTAAAAATTTAACAAAATATTAGCTTTAAAATAATATGGCTAGACATTTGTAAATGGCTTATATATATATATATATATATATATATATATATATATATATAAAAGAACTGTTTAGTCACCATTGAAGAAGCCAAATGTCACCTCTGCTTTATATATATATATATATATATATATATATATATATATATATATACACCATTTATTTTTCATTTAAACTTATTACCAGATGAGGCGCAAACGTGGCTCCGAAACGCGAAACATTTTGTGTAACGATACTATGCTTTTATAAACCATTGTAACAACCATTACAATATAAAGCTCTACGTTGTATCGAGCACTCTTTATAAAAGTAAATGCATGAACCTACGTGTTCCATAACTTCCTTACAATTACACACACATACATATATATATATATATACGAAGCAGATGTGACATTTGGCTGCTTAAATGATGATTAAACAGTTCTTTTCGGGGAAAGCCATGTCTATTCGTAAATCTAGAAAGAGTCCAGAGAAGGTAACTAATAAAATTTCCTTTCCCTTCTCACTATCTGGCCATTTTAGCAGGTCTAGGGGCTGTCCAATTTGCGCTTGGAATAACAAAAAAAAATGGAATGTTTTTTGTAAGTGATGGTCATGCTCATTTGACTAGTGGATTGTTATCATGGATGGGGATTTAAATAATAAAAAAAGAAGCCTTTATATGGATAACTTGCTATAGGGAAGCGACCAGCTCAAGAACCGAAAAAGCATCATAAAAACAACCTGAAATACTTACTCAACATTGCAAATAAAATATATAACTCGGTGTTTCACCCAGATGATTGGAGTATATGGTGAATAAAGGTTCTTGTTGGGAAGGTTACTTTCGTCAGTTCTCGGATTGTGAAAAGAAAGCTAAATAGAAATTTCCTAAAAGATATTGATGTAGAACTGCCAAACCATAGAAGTATTACTGATGATTTAAATTGTGATACTTCTGGCAAGATTTGCAGGTAGAAAGAGAGAAAAACTATGGCATATGCCAATTCATCGTACCAGAGCACTACACCCAACTACAAAATGACATTATTCATGTCACTTTTGCAGAAAAGTGTGCAAGTCAACTTGTAGGTTGTAAAGACAGGACAGTAAGATTGTTTAGTAGTATATAAACTGCTTAAAGGTCATTTTATGCCAAAATAAGTTTTTTTTAAACATTAGTAATTTCCTTTACAAAAATGTATTATTTGTCTATATTTCTGAGATGGGATATTGTAATTATTTACAGTATTGGTCTGCTGTCCTCATTTTAGTTCAGAGTTTTTATCTACCTATCTGTTGCAATAGTAAAAAGAACTGAGTTAAATGTAGATAACTACAAGTAGCGTGACTCATGGAACGAGAACAATCTATCCCAGGGATCAAAGTAAAGGGTTCCGTTCAGAATTCCAATCACCTGAAGATGGTCGAAGCGTAAAACGGTCGAAACGTTGTAAATATGGCAACCAAGATAAGAACAACAGTCCGAATAATGTAAATATTGTAAATCAAAATGTATTACTGATAATGTTTTAGTTTTAATTTTTATTTTTTTGCAAAAATGTATTATACTTTCATAGTGTTTGATTCCAGTTTTAACTATTTTCCTTTAGTTGGAAACCTAACCAGGGAACAACAGCAATTAAAAATTAGTTTCACACTCATTAAAAATTCCCGATCAAAGGTCTTGCTGTTGGGTGTAGTTTATCGCCATACCCAGGATGAAGGTTGAAAAGGTATACAAATAGTTGCAAAAAGAGACGTAATGAAAAAAGAAGTATGTTTCTTCCGTCTGCTAATCTTGTGCCGGGAGTTTTAACACATCCCTCAATAAATCCCGGGCCTAACTAATAAAACAACCTTTAGACGAAATTCAACTTCATTCATCAACATCGTCTCCTTCTAGGGTGATATACTGATTCCAAAGCTTCTCTAACAATCCCATACCTTTTTGGTAAAAAGATTTGTCTTCGGCCTTAACATACGCCCCAGTTTCCGATATCACTTCTTCAATGGAGTTAAATCTCTTTCCTTGAATCATTCTTCTGAAGTTTGCAACAGCCAGTAGTCGCTGGGAGCCAGATCTGGGGAATAGGGTGGATGCAGAAGTAATTCGAAGTGCAATTCATGTAGGTTTGCCATCGTTGCGATCAACATGTGACACGGTGCCTTGTCTTTGTGAAAGATTTTTTCTTCTTTATTTGTGGCCATTTCTTCCTTCAAATGCACCAATAATGCTATATAATGTTTTCTATTGATGGTTCTTCCTTTCTCAATGTAATCAACGAACAAAATATTCTGCACAGTCCAAAAGACGGAGGCCAAAACTTTACCTGCTGATGTTTGCATCTTTGGTCGCTTTGGATGTCTTTCACTTGCTGCTGTCTACTCAGCTGGCCGCCGATTTGACACCGGAGTGAAATGGTGGATCCATGTTTCATCTTTTGTTACATATTTACGGAAATACTCTTTGTTGTGTTGTAACAGTTGCAAACAGTGCTTTAAATTGTTGACGCATTGTTGTTTTTGATCAACTGAGCACGCGCGGCACCCACTTTGAACCCAGCTTTCTTACTGACAAATGTTCATGCAAAATGGTGAATACACTGCCTTCTGATATGTTCAACTCCTCTGCTATCTCACGCCACTTCAATTTACAATCGGCCCAAACGAATTTGTGAAGTTTTTTTGGTGTTTTCTGGGATAACTGCCGATTCTGGGTGACTTGAGCGTTCAGCATCATTTGTGTCTGTACGACCACTTTTACAGTCAGCAAAATACCCCTAAACCGTTGTTTCCGACGAATCAGAGTCCGTATAATACTTATCATTGCTTGAACAGTATTTTTTTCTTATCAGAAAGCAATGCTTTATCAACACACGAAATTCAAATTTACCATTGTTTTGAAAATTTGCAACAGTAGCTTCACTCAAATAACTGTAATTTGTAAACTAATAATCTGATTAGGTCCAAATTTTGTCACGTGCCATTTGAAGGTTAGTACTTCATAAAAATCATATAGATTTTTTTAGTGGTGCCATGTATATGTCAGGCTCGGGACTTATTGACTGATGTGTTAAAAGTTTGTCCGGTTTAATGAGCCATGATCATTCAAAGCACAACTAGGCCGGGCAACTCAACGCGGCGTAATGATCAGCAAGTTTGTCTCGCTAGAACACTTACGACTGAATAATTACTTCGATTCTCACTAGGTGCAAGATATTTTCGGCCATGTGTCACATCTAAGCTACGCTTCGAAAATCACCAAAGTACAACTAGGTTTAACAAATATATATTGTGATGTCAACGGCAGTGACAATCTCCTCAGAAATGAAGAAGAGATTGAAGCAACAAAAATATGGTTCTACAGAAGAATGATGAGGATGCCATATTCCGAACATGTGAGTAACGACGACGTTTTTGAAAAATAGAAACAAAAAGGAAATTTTTACTTACCATCGGGAAGAGACAGTTTAGGTTTCTCGGGCACATAATGAGAAAGGAGGGTTTGGAAAATCTGATTCTCACAAGACAGATTGAAGACAAGAGAAACAAAAAAACGCATACTATACTTAGTGAGCTTGAGTAAAGGATTGGTGGAACACGGTTTAGGAAAAATAAAAGACAAAATTTATTAAGTGCTACAAGAGAGAGAAAGTTCAGGAGAGCCATGATCGCCTCCGTCCTGAGAGGATACAGCACATAAATAAGATGATGATACTCGAGGACGAGGTGGTAACTTTCATTATTATTATTACTGGAACTTAAAAGATATATTCGATGAATAAGAGGAAACTGCTGAAATAACGATGAGATTCTTTTAATGTAGAAGTTCGATCTAAGAAAAACATTGATTCAGTCAAGATTTGATTGATTTGTTTTTGACCGACTATTAACATTTTAAAACTGAAAGATATTTTAGGATTCTATCAGTAATCTTTTTTAATATACTAACACTTTTGTTGATATAATAATATAGTACCTGTGAATATTTCACGTTATTTATTTATTATTTTTGTCTTTGCTTGAATATTCTTATGAATCTTAATTCTTCAGTTACTGATTGAATAAGCGCATAGCAAAATTCTATGACAAAAAATATCCGTAGAAATCTGTTGTCTTATTTTTCTTACATTGCAATGATTTTCTCCGGAAATATAATGCATTTACAAAATACGAAATAAAAATGAAATTATTATTTAAAGCACAAAACGGCTATAAGTACAATAATACCCTCCTTTTTTTTTTTATAATAGATTGTATATATTTTACAGTAATTCTCTTTTCGCTTTATATTACCTGTTCGACGTTTTCTTTCATTTATCGTGTGTGTTTGTGTGTACGTCGTCCGGCGTTCCTACGCGTTAAATTTTTTGTGTTCGTGTGTGCGTTCATATCTCTTTCTACAGCGTGACACACGTAGGTACAATGGCATTAATATATAGATTGTTTTTAATATTATATTAACAATTTTGTTGATATAATATATTTTTAATATTATATTAATTTTGTTGATGTAATAATATAATATTTTTAATATTATATTAACAGTTTGGTCGATATAATAATATGTTTTTTAATATTATATTAACAGTTTGGTCGATATAATAATATGTTTTTTAATATCATATTAACAGTTTGGTCGATATAATAATATGTTTTTTAATATCATATTAACAATTTTATTGATATAATCATTTTTTTAATATTATATTAACAATTTTGTTGAAAGAATAATAATTTTCAGATACAAGTCATTATTTAACTTGAATTTAATATATATACTTGGAAAGAGAACAGGTGATTTTATCCCTTTCCAAAGCGTAACGAACCCGACAGCAATCCGAACTCGCCCCTCCGATTCCCCATTCGGAGCTGTTATCCATTACACCACCCGTAAAGCTACGCTTACTGCACCCGGCATTCCCAAGCGGCCACCCATCTAGATAGTGACAAGGTTCGCATTTGGTGATTGTCAGAGAATGATGTTTAACGGTATAATTGCCATAAACATACAACCCAGAGAAAGTATTAAAACAAATATTGGTCTGAGTGTTTATGATCAATATGTTTTTTTTTCTATTATCCTATTTTGGTTTCTTCCAACTTTCATTTAAAGAATTAATTATACCCATCATTTTGTAAAGGAATTTCAAGCATTGATCTCCCTACATTCTTTATCCAAAGGACCTTAAGAATTGATTTTCGTACACATTTTATGCAAAGGACTTTAAGCGTTGATCTTACAATACTGTATGCAAAGGACCTAAAGCGTTGATCTTTCTATACTATTTATGTAAGACTTTAAGCGTTGATCTTCCTACAACTTTTAAAAGGTTTTAAGCGTTGATCTTCTTACACTCTTTATAGAAAAGAATTTAAAGTGTTGATCTTCCTCAACGCTTTAAATAAAGGCTTATAAACGTTGATCTTCCTACACACTTTATGTAAAAGAATTACAGCGTTGATCTTCCCCCACTCTTTATATAAATGGCTTTAAGCGTCGATCTTCCTCCGCCCTTTGCATAAAGAACTTTAAGCGTCGATCTTACTACGCCCTTTGCATAAAGAACTTTAAGCGTCGATCTTCCTACACTCATATAAACATATTCCATCGTTATTTAACGTTTTATTTTCTGTATTTTTCCTTCTCCTTTCAAATTTGTTACTTATTTATTGCTATTAATGCTCTATCTCTTGATACTGAGTATTTTAATTACAATAACTGATTGTTTTACAAACGACACATGAACTGAAGACAATAATGAGGAGAGAAACTGACCGTCACCATCCCCTGTTGATTCCTATATTCTCACTTTCTTTCTCTTTTAATACATACATATATATTTTAGGTATACACATACAAGCCTCTTTCGCTGTATCACAGCTCATCAGTGTGGTTAGACATATCCACTTGCTTCCAGACGGGATCGAAACTCGATCGATTTGTTGTTAGCCGGAGTCCCTACTCCCTAAGCCTTGGGCGCATGGAATGAGATAAGGTAAATTTTAGCGTGATATATATATGCGGTGTATATACACGCCAGTCACCGAGAATATGGACAAAAATGATGAATACTGCAGATAGGGCGTTTAATATATATATATATATATATATATATACTATTGGCACTATTCATCATTTTTGTCCGTAAATATACCAAATTTGAAAATACAATACTCATATTAAAATAGTGTGAATCCATCTCTCCTACCACTAGCTATCGATAAATAGCAGGAGAGACTGGGTTTTACAGCTTTGTGGAAAGGAAGGAAGGAAAGTATGATTTAAAACTGAAGGCATAGCGTATGGTCTTTGGTCGTCGTTCAAGAGCTTAGAGAGAAGATGGGTGCCACCAGGTTATCTGTTAATCCACTGAAAGAATCATGAGAAGAAAAATCAAGGTCTGTTTCTTCTGTCTTTGGATGCTCCCAACAATTGAAGCAGACATGGTTAAATCTCTCTCTCTCATATATATATATATATATATATATATATATATATATATATATATATATATATGAGAGAGAGAGAGACTATACATATATATATATAGTATATGTATACGCTAAAAAGTCTGCCTTCCTCTACCGAGCGCCCATAGTCCAGAGGTAGAATCGCCGACTGTCGCCAATTCGGTCGGGTTTCAACCCTGGGCAAAAAGCAATCGGAGTCTAACCGTACTGTGATACAGCGAAACAGATCTGTCTGCGGATGACTATATATATATATATATGTGTGTGTGTGTGTGTGTGTGTGTATACAGACGCGTATATGAAAGAGATCGACATTTCGTAGATATAAGATAAACGTAATGATGCAAAAGCAAGTAAAATTTCAAAACGGAAAAACTTTGACAGGCCACGAGTTTGAAATGCATAGACCAAGTGCATATTTGGATTGATAAGGACTGATAAAAAGACGCTTTGACAGCCAATCCATTCGAATTTTGATAGAATGTAATGTGACAGATGGACAGAGAAAAAGAAAATTGCGGTTAGACTCGAGAAAGAAAGAAGGAAAAGCGTTAAAACGAGATGTAAAAACGAAAAGAAAAATTTACAGAAATATGAACTGAAAGAAAAAAATCTTTATATGTTTAAAAAAATTAGCTCAGTAAAAAGAAAAAAAATGATGAATTTGTTTACTTACATATTAAGCATATCAAGATGAGTTCGAAGAAAAACGAACGGTCCCTCTTGCTAAAAATTTGAGTTCCGGATGAATGTGTTGTGGAATTTGTTCGGGACATGACTTTGGAAGAATCTTGATCACTCACTATTTTGTAATTTTCTTTTTATTATTATTGTTATTAAGCGAAACAAATACGTTTTTAAATTGAATGCTTAATATCTTGAGTTCATACGCTTAAAGATTGGACGATGGCAGAATTTTTTTCGTTTTTTCTTTTCTTTAAATTATGTATAAGGTGTTTAATTTGTAAAATACCTTCTTTTTTTTTTAAACGCTATATTTCTTCTTTTTTTAATTTTTTTTTCTTGCAAATATTTGGTTTCCTTTCTGTAGGAATGTTAAATCTTCCTATTTGAAAGATCTGCCATCGAAGAAATCATTTCAGATTTTTAAGGTAAGTTTTTTCTTTTTAAGATGTATTTTTTTTCTTTTATTTTTGCTTTTTATGCTGCTGCTGCTGCTACTACTACTCTCTTTCCGGCACGGATTTTTTCTATAATTCATCTGATCGTTTTTCTTCTCGCCTTTTTCTACATTTCTTCTCTTTTTCTTTCACTTTCTCTCTCTCCCTCTCTCTCCCACTTTAATCTCTCTTTTTTTTTATTTTACCCTATTTTCATTAAATTTTAAATTTATTTTATTGACATCTAATTAACCCTTTTTCATTCTTTTCTATTCCTTTTCAAACAACTTTAATAAATTTAATAAAAAATTATATAAAAAGTGATATTTTTCTTGCTTCTTTTTCCTATGTTTCCTTTTTAATTCGTTTTTTTCTCTTTAATATTTTACAAAAATTTTCAATCCCCCAATATCATTTTCATTCGTTGTAACGTTTTCCTTCCGTTCTTATGCCTTTTACAGCCTTTTAACTTTGTACGTATTTGGGCTTTGTTTTTTCTGTTTTTGATAACTTTCATTTATCCTCATTGTCGTCAGTTTTTTGGTAAATTTATCCTTTTTTTTTTCTCTCTCTCTGTGACATTTATTATTCCTCACTTTTCTTCTACTCGTTAATTCTTTTCTCTTAGCTTGATATATCTTGTGCATTCTTTCTCTCCTTTACTGTTTTTATTTTATTTTAAACAATGTTCTCTTTTTGCGAATTATTCTAAGTTACAACCAAAACTAACCGCAGGAATCAACAATAAATTGAAACAGTTATTGCTAAATTATCACCTTGTTTTAGTTGATTCAGTCTTGTGTGAAATTACGAATAATCTATCCCGAGGACATTGTCATTTCGACCTGTTTCTTTTACACTTCCTTTTGTTTTTTTTATTTGCAATCAGAATGTGATTCTTTCAAGTACCCAAGTTGTCAGAAAATTAAAAACGAAAAACAAAAGCCTTTAGCTTTTGCCTCAAGGAATAAAAAAAAATGATTTTATTAAACTTATTTGGCTTTCTCGCCCCAAGACAAATATCTTTCCGCTGTCATTGTAATTGTTCGCGATACCGCTCGAAATTTTTATTTGACAAACGATACGTCAAAACGAGGCTTAAATAATGCGCAATGCGCATGCTCATCCCCACAAATCTTTTTTTAATGTCTTTCTTTGAATATGGAATATAAGTTGTGTAATAAAAACTGCGAGAAATACACAACCGTTAAAGTTCAATTCTCGTATTTTTTTTCTATGGCTTATCAACCTCTGGTAGGTTATTTAAAGTAAAAAATTATGTTTAGATTGTAAGGATTTTTTTTAGTGGGGAGATAATAACTTTACAGTGAAACAATCATGGGACATTAGAAATCCTTGCAGGATTCATTATTGACGGTCACAATCTTAAAAACATTAGCTATACAAACGATACAGTGTTTATAGCAGACACAAAATTATAGGAATCCTTACAGAAGGTAGTAAAAGAAGGCGAGAAGAAAAGACTAAACAACAATTGTAAAATGACAGAATGTATACTTATTCACAACATAGACAGCTAAACATACGAATTATAAATTGGGGATGCCACAATCAAGCAAGCACGAAAATTTAAATATTTGGGTAGTGTTTTAACGGTAGACAGAAAGATGCTTTTCAAAAGCAAAACAAAGTATTAAGAAGCAGGAAAATTGAGTTAGAAACAAAAAAAAAGAGTACTTAATGTTATATGGCGGCAAATAGTATTGCAAATAAAGAAGAGACTTGAATCAATGGAAATATGACTCTACGGAAAGATTAAGAATACCTTGAACGCATATGCATACAAACTTCTAGAGAAAATAGAATCAGAAAGGACGCTAATACTTAGCATCAGAATAAAACAGTTGAAATACCTAGTGTAGATAATGAAGAAAGGAGACTTAGAAAATTTAATATCCACAGGACGTATTAACGGTAACACGAACAACGAACAGGAAAACAGTGCATAACCTATCTAATGAGCTTGTGTAAATGCTTGGCAGAACAGGGGTTAGAATAGATAGCATAAAAGACATACTTTACAAAACTTTAACGAGAAAGAGCAGTCAAAAAACCCTAAAATTCCGCCAAGGCAATACCGACCTCATCTCAGTGGTTAGCAATAATAGATTATTAAAATGAAATAGAATAACTGCAATGAACTTGACCGCTCTCAAGAGTAAAAATACAAAAGATGAACTCGGCCGCTCTCAAAATTAAGTAATAATAAATTCTTAAAATGAAACAGGGGAGGTAATTCAGTATTTGGCATTTGAAAAATAAAAAATAATTTTTAGTAATAAAACCGGAAAAATAACCCAGAAACTTTATCCTGTTCCTAATCGATTCCAAAATCTAATCAGTTTGTACCAGTCATGAAGCCAATCATCTCTGAAAGTTTAATCCAGCGAGTCTTGAGATGTCTTCACCGTGGACAGAGAGAAAAAAAAAACAATCAAACTGACAAATACAATACTTAAGGCGGAGGTAATAATTACTTAATTAATCAAAACCTCAGCGAATATCAAAAGGTTTGTTAAATATATTTTCCTCTGCTTATTAAATCTACTTTAATGACGATGTAAGTCCTATTTTCCATAAAAATGACAACTTATTTAAATAGCAACTTACAATAAATCCATCAACACTCCTGCTAAACTTGAGCTTTATTCATTTAATAATTTTTCAGTTTAACATCAGAACGAGGCAGTCAAAATTTCTAGGACACATTTTCTAAATCAGTTCACCACATTAAAAGCGGGACCGCCACTAATGCACGGGGGATTACAATGAAAGAAAAAACAAGGTACAGGGAATATAGAAGAGAATGATGGATGGGATTCAAGGAGATAAAAGATAGAAACCGACGTTGCATTTAAACCTTTGGAGATTGTAGCTTTAATAGAAACAAGTAAACAAAATGAAGTTACACAGGCAGGAAGTGCGAGAAAAGAAACTATTGGAGTAGAAGAGGCGATTACAATGAACTATTTCAACGGTAAAAGGGCGGGACCTAGATGCCAATCTTGTAGCACGCGTAAATTCATGTGGTCGGCGCACCAAGGAAAAGCTTGTCAAAATAGTTTGCTATTTGTAGAGAAGATAGCGTGAAGCCACATCAAGTCGGCGAGAAAGTGACTGAAGTCGAAATGCCAAGTTAGGATCGGTTACACTGCAGACGCTTCGTTGGATTTCGTCAAGAACCTCGAGGTGAATAGTAGAAGCACCCGATCAGATAGGGCTGCAGTATGAGGAAAGAGGGTATTTACATTATTCAGACTATTGTCCTCGTCTTTGTTGCCATTTGTACGACGTTTTGGCCTTCTTCAGGTGCTAGAAATTTTGAACCGAACCCTTTATTACAATCACTGGGATATATCATCCTCATTCCTTGCGTAGTAGTGTCTCTTTTGGTAGTCTAACCCTGTAAGTTACATATTCACCACTGCTGTAGCCTGGTATTGAACTCAAAAGTCTTTGGGATACACCACAGGAACTAATCAACGTTTATATCCACTGGGCCATGTGTGCATAAGATCAGGACAATAGTCCGAATACTGTAAATACCACCTCATCTCAGAAATATAGACAAATACTAGAGGAAAGAGGAGTTGGGAATAATGATACTCACGGAGTACACTGACTGCAATGGGTTAACCGAAAAACACAGCGTCTACCCTACCTAACAAGCTTGTTTAAATGGTTGGAAAGACAGAGGTTGTGAGAGGTAGCGAACAATTTAGTAAGGGCTACAAATGAAGGGCCATGATCTCACCTATCCTAAAGGGACACAGCACATAAAAGATCTGTCGCAGAAAGCTTTAGAGTCTGCTAGATGTACGAAAGACAGATTTAGAATTTGTTTAGATAGACCCATATTAATCATTTTTACAGATAAATTCTCTCGTGTTATTAGATCCATCTTCGAATATCCTCACGACCGCAACGATGTGCTAAACATAGTCCCGTGACTCATTAGAGTCATAGGGTCACCACATATATTGCAGCCGCAGTAGAAGTGGTGGTTTTTTTTTGTTTTGTTTTTGTTTTTTTGCCATGACAGCCTGACGGATCCCAGCTCTCTCTCTAGTCTGGCTTTGAATTCAGAGTTTTCCTTCTCCTAGATCGGTTGCCACCCAAAGCTATAGAACTCAGTCCTTCTTGCTATTTTACCCGTAGCTTGAGGGAGGAGAGATGAATTCCTACCTTTCATAAGTGTATTAGCATATAAGTGAACGTAATGAATCTGATTAGAATTCGAACTCGGCTCTCTCCGATTCCTCAATCCGTTCCGCTCTCCATTACTTTACCCCTACTCCACGATGCCTCCACTACTCCACCATCCAAGCTCAGTAAATAGCTCCAAAACAAACATTTGGGCTTATCAGATTTGATTAAAATGCCTGTTCGTGTGTCTGAAGACATTTTTCCACTTTTAACGTGTTTCCTGCTTTTCTTTGGTTTTACTGATTTTTTACACTTAAGTATGTCTCAGTTTTCACTTAAGACAATGTCAGGCACTCACGTGTGTGTCACTCTGTAAACTAATCACCTTTGACAAAAAGGACGATGACAAAACAGATCCCTGAGGAAATAAATATAACAACATTTTTTTCCTGCTTGTAGTTTTTTTTTCTTTCATTTTCTCCATTTTTTTAAACATTTTTTTTAGTGTGTTGACTATACTGCATTGGTTTTTATGTAGTTTCACCAACTATTCATTTTAATTGCTTTATTGTAGTTTTTAATTGCCAGTCGCTGATCTTTAAAGATTATCCAGGATATATTTTTAATGCCGATTTATTTTCCGTTTTTTCTTTTTTTAATTTATTCAGTGGGATGAAGAAATGATGCTAGAGCTGTGAAATCTGGCACGTATTAAGTTAAACTCTTCTGATTAATAACTGCATTGTTTTTTTACCAAGTACGAGTGTCGGCTGAAAAGTTCGTAGGCTATGAAAGAGTGATGATAGAACTGTTAAATACTGCAAACATTAATTTCAACTTTTCCTAATAATAAATGCATTTTTTCTTTCCAGGTACGACGGAGAGCTGAAAAGTTCGTATAACAATGAAGGAGCTGTGAACTTTTGCATACATTAATTTTAACTCTTCTTATTAATAACTAATGATATTCTAAATATGCTAATAGCTGACAGAATATGCTAATAGCATTGGCCATTTTATTTTATAGTCAGTCGCCTGCCATTCATCATTATGTGGGAGCAAAACTAATGTTTCCCTCTCGGGTGGAAATCAAAAGACGTCCAAACCTTGGGTCATCATCAAGATTCTCCTTTGCTCACATAATTTCAGCAGCTCACTGTTCATAATTCTAGTGCGTCATCCCCTAATGTAGCAACCATGTCAGCTGGAATGTCCCTGGGGGTTTAAACCAGGTATTTGATAACACCACGATGCCATACTTTATCCATTTTCAAGAGAAGTCGCCATTTTTTGTTTTTTAAGATTTCTTTGAACAAATTCATGTCAATTATAGGTCGGGGTGTGGGGCAGTGGATATCGAGTCGGAACGAGAAATCGGGGAGCCGAGTTCGAATTCCAGTTGAATTCATTGTATTCACTTACTCGCAAATACCCTTGGGAAAGGTATTAATCCGTCTCTTCCCTCCAGTTATGGGTTAAATAACAGGACAGATTGGGTTCTATCGCCTTGGCTGGCAACCAGTCTACCGCAGAAAGCAATGGCAACCTACTGCGGGATAATTTTCTGCCCAGTCAGTCATGTCTCTTTCGAGACATGATCGCCCCAGAGCGTGTTTCACGTATGGCACTTAACTGACTGATAGGTTGGGGATACCCAAACCAAGCAAACAGAGAAATTTAGGAACCTAGGAAGGGTTCTAACAGAGGACGGAACGTGCTACACTGAGATCGGAAGGCGTATTGGCATAATCAAGGACACATTCTAAAAGATAAACAGAGTATTAAGAAACAGGAAATATTCGTTGGAAAGAAAGATAAAAATACTACATTGTTAGGTAATTTCTGTCCTTCCACATGTCAACGAATGCTAGACAATCTCATAAAAAATGCAGAAAAGACATGAAGCAACCGAAATGTGGTTCTACAGAAAGAGACAGCTGAAGTTTTTGTGAAACGTAACGAGGAAGGAGGGCTTAGAGAATTTGCCATTCACAGGACAGATGAAAGGGAAGAGAGACAGGGGAAAGGAACGCGTGATATACTTGATGGGCTTAAGCAAGTAGATGGTAGAGCAGAGTTTGGGAGTAATAAGAAGAGAAAAGGTGTTAAGAGCTACAAGAGATAGGAAGATGTGGAGGGCCATGATCGCTTACATCCTGAAGAGACACGACATATAGAAGAAGATGCCAGTTTGCCTAGGCAAAACACTGTAGTTATTAGTAAGAAAGGTTGAAATTAACACATGCAAGATTTCACAGTTCTAGTATCTTTTTCTTCGGTTTTATGTGCTGTGTCCCTTCAGGAGGTAGGCAAGCATGGATTTCAACTTGTCCCTGTCCCTTGTCACTCTTAATATTTTTCCTCTTGGTATCTCTCCCAACCTCCCATCCACCATCCATTTGCTCAAACCCATCAAATATGCTTCGCGTTGCTTCCCCCTGTCTCTCTTTCCTTCTGTCCCGTGGGTATTCGATTCTCTAAACTCTCCATCCTCATTATGTGTCCAGAAACCTCAGCTGTCTCTTCCTGAGGTTTTTTTTTATTTTTTTATAAGCGTTTCACCCCGAGCAAGGCATGTCACTGCCACTACTGTGCAGGGGGCTACGTAGAGTGGAGAAAGGCTGATTAAATATAGGAAATGACAGAGGGTGGGTGATAGGCGGGTAAGGATACCGAGAATGAGGGTTGGGTAGATGAGAGTGTTGTGAGAATAGTTGGGAGTTAGTGTGATAGGAGGTGTCTATTGACCCTGCATTTAAACACCTGGAGATTGTAACTGTCGGGAAAGCAGAGTTGTGGAAGGGAGTTCCACATGTGGAAAGCGCGAGGAAAAGAAGCTGTTGGAGTAGAATTTACGGTTACATCTTATTTGTTTAACTGTAAAAGGGTGGGACCTAGTTGCTAATCTAGTATCTCGTGTAAATTCGTGCTTAGGCGGCACCAGTGATCTAAGCTCATCGGAGCAGAAGCCATGAAAGTACTTGTAGAAGAGGCACAGGGAAACCACATCACGCCGGTGTGAGAGCGGCTGCAGCCGGTCTGCCAAGTCAGTATCAACCACGTTACAGATCCTCCTTTGTATTTTGTCAAGAAGCCCAAGGAGAGCAGCAGGGGCACCCGACCAGACATGGCAGCAATATTCAATACACGGGCGGATGGTAGATTTGTATATGTGCAGAATAGATTCAGGTGGGAAAAATTTCCGGGCCCTGCACAGGGAGCCGACTTTCATAGCAGCAGATTTGGCAATTGATTCAATATAGGCATTCCATTTGAGGTCCGCCGAGAGTGTAAGGCCAAGGAGGCGTAGTATTTTACTCTCTGGGAGGCTAGCCTGTCCCATGCTAATGGGAGGTAGATGCGATTGTCTATGGTGATTAGTTAATAACAGCTTTGTTTTGGAGGCATTGAAATTTACCAACCATTCCCTACCCCAGGTCACTACGGATTGGAGGTCCCTTTCAAGTGCGGCAGCGAGGTTCATTTTATCGTCCAGACCTGGTTTCTGATCGATGCGGGAGTAGATTGTTGTGTCGTCGGCATACATGCCAACTTGGGATCTAATGGTGTCGAGGAGATCATTAATGTAGATCAGAAAGAGCGTGGGACCTAGGATAGAACCTTGAGGGACGCCCGCGTTCGTCTGGTAGTTTTGGGAGGCATGCCCATATAATACCACCTTCAATGTGCGGTTAGAGAGGAAAGACTGGATGAGGTCAAACAGATGTCCAGTTATCCTATAACTCCGCAGTTTGCCCAAGAGGCCAGCATGCCAGACCCTGTCGAATGCTTTGGAGATATCCAAGGCAACGGTTCGGGCTTCACCATTCTTGCCAAGTGCCTGGTATATGTACTCGGTAATGGTCGTTAGCATATCAGCAGTAGACCTGGTGAAGCGAAACCCATACTGTTTGTCAGAGAGAAGCCCGTTGGCCATAAGATGCTGAATCACCTCGGCGTTGATAATGGCTTCGAAAACTTTGCCAAAGATTGGAAGGAGACTAATAGGACGGTAATTGGCGGGGTCTGAGGGTTCGCCAGAATTCTTAAATATAGGTACTACGCAGGAGGACTTCCAACAGGCAGGAAAGCAGGAAGCAGATAGGCAGAGGTTATAGAGTTTAGAGAGGACAGAGGAGAGTTCTGGGGCACATTTCTTCAGTACTATGACTGGGATTCCGTCACCGCCGCTCGCTTTGTGTGGGTCAAGTTGTGCAATTATCTTGGCGACCAGCGAGGGTGTAATGTGGACGTTATTTAGTTGAGCCTTAGTTCTGGGTGGGAAGTCTGGTGTAGGTATTCCTAACGAGTCCAACGTCGAATTGGTTGAGAAGCTACGGGCAAAGCATTCAGCCTTGTCGGCTGGGGAGGTGAGAACTTCAAATTCATTGATTAGTGGGGGTATTGAAGTCTTGTTCCTGCTGAGCACGCTTTTGCAGAGACGCCAGTAATCTTTGGAGCCAAACTTAGAGGATGCTATGCGTTGCCTAATTCTGGTAGCAAACGCCCTCTTGGCTTCGTTCAGTACTTTTTTACACTTGTTCCGTGCTGAGGTGAAAAGGCGCCTGTTTTGGTTCGACGAGCAGCTTCGATAGAGCCGGAAGAAATGGTTCCGGTGGGCAATAGCGGCCGAGCAAGCGGGTGAGAACCAGGGGACGAATTTGGCTTTAGTTGGAATTTTCTGGCAGGGATAAAAGCATCGATGCCAGCCTTAACCCAAGAGGAGACTTCGGAGGCACAGTCTTCGACAGGAAGATCAAAGACGTTGTTCCAGGGGATGTCGCAGAGGAAGTCCCTGAACGAGTCCTAGTCGGCTCTTTGGTAGCAGTATGATATTCTGCTGGTCTGGTTTTCTTGGGTAGAGTTAGTGCGGATTGATATGTTTACGGAGACTACGGCGTGGTCAGAGTTTCCGAGGGGGCAGAGTTGCCTGGTAGTGCAGGAGTCTGGGATGGAGGTAAAACAAAGGTCGAGTAAAGAGTCTCTTTCGTTAGGGTTTTTAGAGAAACGCGTGGGGAAGTCCACCACTTGCGTTAGAGCTTGGGCTATTGAAAAGTGCATGGTGCGGATCCCAGCAAGGTCGGTGGCTGAGTTTTCAAGCCACTTGGTGTGGTGGGCGTTAAAATCGCCAAACACAAATATATGGGCAGATGGGTGAGAAGAAATGGCCCTGTCGATGTTAGTAGAGATGCAATCAAGTAACGTACAGTCAGAGGAGGAGGGGGAGCGGTAGAGGAAGAAGAGATAGCTAACCGAGCTTAGAAGTGAGAGACGGAAGCACATGAAGGAATGATCAAGGGATTCAAGAGATGTGACCCTGGCTAGGGGGAGTTGTTCGCTGACATATACACCAAGCCCATGCATATGGACATTGGAGTCCTTCCTGAAGAGAGGAAGGTAACCAGGAACGAACATCTCTGAAGAGGGGATAGAAGGGTCAAGGTTAGTCTCACATATAGCTAAGATATCGGGTGAGTTAGTTAGAAGGAAAGACTCTACACTATTCAAGTTACTGCGAATACCTCGTATATTTGTGAAGGTAACGCAGATAGGTTTGGGCGATTTACGACTAGCTGGTTTAGGCTTGCTATTTTGTTTGTTTAATTTCATGCTGGTTATAGTTGTGGATAGAGAGAGGTCTAGAGTAGGGTCAGATGGTCGTTAATTGCAGCAGGTGAAGGATGGTGAATGGCGCCGCCTGCAGCATAATGTGGCCTCGGGGTTGCCCATCGGAAATTCATGCAGGGACGCCCGTCCATGCGCGAAATGGCACTACAGGAACCCCGATATTATTCAACTGTTGATCAGAGCAGCCTCTCGAGACGCTACGCAAGAGTTCGGGCTCCTAACTACCAGTCGGAAGCAGCAACCAGGAAACTGCCAACCCGGTACCCTCAGAATGAAGAGACATTGCCACCATACTCACCAACTGCAAAAAGCTTCCAGCCGAACCGACATAAAGACCGAAAAAGAGAGAGATGAACCGGGAACCCCTTCCTAAACAAGAAACAAGGCGATCACCTTTACTCCTGTCCAAAAGAAGGGGGTGGAGTGTGAGACCGGGCGATAGAAGGTACTATCTACTCCAATTAAAAAAAAAGAATAAATGTATGACTGAAGTTAACTAAGTTTTAACTTCGTATAAGTCAAACCTAAATTTGATAATTAAGAACAATTTACACAAAAATTAGGCAGAAAAGATAAGAACCGAAAAAAAATAGAATAAAATATAATAAAAAATACAAATAAAAATAAATAATTAAAAAAATAAGATCACACTGGCTAAACTCACCAAGTTGCAGGCTGGCTGACAGAAAAAAGTTAAGAAAATTTCAAAAATTATCTTCATTTTGTTTCTTCTATACAGTTCTGGAAAGTTTAAGTTACCTTAAGTAAGCAGTAATAGACAGTAGTGTGATGGGGGGGATCACCTCAGAGCCATGTGTCCAGTTAGCAAGGGAGAGAGAGAGAACAATAAAATAAAATAAAATAAAATAAAAAACATGGCCGGTCTTAGAATTCCTACATATAACCAAAACCCTAATATACCAAACCTAAATTTGATAATTAAGATTAAATATAAGTTTTCTTCTCGTTTGCATTATCTCCAACACCATGTCATAGACCAAGTCCTCGGTCTATAGTTCCTCAGTATCCTTTTGCAGAGCCACTTTTCTATTACATCGAGCGTCTCCTTCAACATCCGCTGTCATATAGAAAAACATATCACATAGAAATCTAGCACTTTTTTCTTTGTTTCCAACGGGATATTCCTGTCTCTCAGTACTCTGGTTAGATTTTTGAAGGCGTCCTTGACCATGCCAATGCGTCGCACCTTCAATCCTCTGTCAGAACATTTTCCAGGTAGTTAGATTTCTTGACCCGTTTTATTTAAGTTTTACTCGACCTATTATGGTTTTCTTTTTGCTGATGACCATGCATTCAGTTTATGTCCAGTCCTTTCTTCTCGCTTTCTCTTGCTATTTTCTGTAAGAGGTCCTATATTTTCCTTTCCGTGTCTGTTATCAGCACTGTTATTCGCTGTGATTGTGGCCGCCAATGACAAATCTTGGCAATGATTGTGGCAATGACAAATCTTGGCAAGCTCTCTCAGAATTGTTTCGCTATATAGGTTGGATAGATCTGGTGGGAAATCACATACTTGTCTTACGCAATTTTTTTATTTTTGTATATCTGCCAAATTTATTTCCTGCTTGTATGCAAGCGTTTTTTTCTGATAATATAGGTTCTTGATTATCCTGTCTTTCTCGAACATGTCGAGGTTGCCTAGCATCTCTAACAGATCTTTGTGGCTTGCTTTGTTAAACGCCTTTGCGTAGTCTATAAAGTACAGGTGCAAGTCCCTCTGTTTTTGTATTGCTCTTTCTGTTAACATTCTGAGCATGAATATCACATTCCTTGTTCCGGTGTCTTTGACAAACCTGGACTGTTCTTGTCCTATCTCTGGCCCGATTTTGTTACTCGTTCTGTTCATCAGAATCTGGACGATGAGTTTTGTTCTGTGACTCATTAAGCTGATTGTTCGGTGGAGTTCACATTCCTTTTGCACCTGGTTTTTTAGGTAATGTTAGGAAAACCGATTTGCTTTCAGTATATCGCCACTCTAGTAGATTTCGTTTATTATTTTTGTGATCCTGTTTACGCTAAAGCCTTCTAACGCTGTGAGCATTTTTGTTACAGTTGGTCCTGCTGTTTTGTTTCTGCACAATTTGGTCAGTCCAGCTTCCACTTCGGCTTTTAATATTTCTGGTCCGTCTGTATTTCTGGGAATTGTCGGTTGCTCTCGTTTGTCGTGAAAGAGATCTCCGATATATTTAGCCCATTCAGCCTCAGTACCTTTCAGCCCACCCATGTGTGCAGTTGAATTAACACACCAGATGTTTATATCTACTTGTACATAAAATCTGATAGATGTCAATTTAGATAAGATATAACAAAAAAAAACAAAAAAAAAACAAACTTTGCTACCTTCCCTTTGTAAGCAGAAGGAATGTAATCTGAAAATCAGAATATTGATTCTAGGTCATTATTTGTACTCCCCGCTATTTTACTAATTTGCAAGCAATAATTTTTTGTTCTCTACTAATTTACTGATTCTCCGGTAATAATGCTTTCTTTACAATATTTTAATTATTTTCTGGCAATAATGTTTTAGGCACACTATTTTACAGTAATAATTTCCATCTCAACTATTTTACCGGTAATAATTTTCCGACCCACTATTTTACTAATTCTCCTGCAATAATTCTTACTATTTCACAATTTTAATGATTCTCCGGTAATTATTTTTCCACAAAACTATTTTACTTTTTCTACAGTAGTGATTTTATTCTCCACTATTTAACTGATTCTCCGGTAATAATTTTCCACCCTGATATTTTATTTATTCAGTAATAATTTTACTCGCCATTATTTTGTTGATACTCCAATAATCATTTTCCATCCTGCTCTTTTATTGATTCTATAATAATTTTTACTCTATTAATTATTCTTCCAAACTATTTTCCGGTAATAATTAGTTCTCCCCACTATTTTACTTATTCTCCAAAAATAATTGTTCCTCCCCACTATTTTACTGATTTTTCGTTAATACTTTTTTTTTTATTCCACTATTTTCTATGATTATCTCAAAATAAATATTACTCTTTACTAATACAAAAAGTCTAGGTTTTGCTTTGAATAAGCTCTGAATATTGACGAACGATAACTGGCTACTTTCTTTTTGTTATAATTTTTCAATATAACAGTTTAAGGCAAGACCTTTTTCGTTGCTCTTTCCCTCTCTTTGTTTTGATATTTGTTTATGTTAACATATACTTTTTGAAATGGTCGTTTTTAATACCATAATTGAATTCTTAATCATTTTTTTAACTGTTGTATCCCGGTGGGGGGGGGGGATAAACAGAAGAATAGATTAAGGAACACAGAGTATATATAAATAGAGTAAGAAACACAGAGTATATATAAATACAGTGAGAAACACAGAGTATATATAAATAGAGATTTATTATACGTTAGTACAATAAACCAAATACATGTACACGAACAACAGTTATGAAGGCACTGTCTCTCTATTTGTCAAAATCTATTGTTTCGTCAAATGATATCTCCTCCGGCTTTTTTGGTAAAATAAAATTTGTATATTTTTCGTTTTCCTGCGTTCCTATCTTCTGTAATAGGAGCATTACTTTCTCGTCGTCCGACCATTCTTTGCACCGTCTGGCAAAAATGTTTTCGTATCTTTTGTAATACGAATTAAAAGTAATCCTTTCCTCGGGCTTATATACAAATTCTGTGAGTGTATTTGCAATGCCTTCTGCCGAAGGCCTTTAGAAGCTTTTCCCGTTTCACCCTGTTCTATTACCAATTTTTTCAACATATCTTGTTGCAATCTTATTTGCGTTTGAAAAATCTTGAAACACATTTTGTTGGGTTTCCTGTTGCTGTATCAACATTTGGACGACTGCTCCGAGTGTTTTAATTAATCCCGCTAATTGATCCATATTTTTCTTTTTTTTTTTTATATGTGTATAGCTGACGAATAAGTTGTCTTTAACGGTAAGCAATAATACACGTAGCTTTTTTTTTTTTATATATATGAGGGGGGTTAAAAAAAAAAAAAAAAAAACCTCCCCTTAACTTATTCTTTTCTGCTTCAGCTTTCGATTTTCTTTTTCACCAAATTGATACTTGGCGAGCTTTGCCGAATCTTTGTTAAAAACTGGCCTTTTAGTAAGTCCCAAACCTTTGTGGTCACCCAGTTTTATTGGTGTACCTTACGTAACTGTGAATTTGACTTCGCCAAATCTGTTATATTGGGGTATCTACGTAAGTGCCAAGTCTGTTGTATTGGGCTTACCTCACGTAAGTACGAATACTTCGTCGACAAATCTGTTGTATTTTGGCGTGTCCCCACGTAAGTGGAAATCCTTCGTTGCCAAAACTATTGTCTTGGGGTATCCCCACGTCCGTTCGACTTCGTCGACAAATCTATTCGATGCTTTTGTTTTTTTGTTTTTTTTCCTCCAACCCTTGAAAGTTACGAAATCCTTCGTCGTCAAATCTGTTGTGGCGACTGACTTGAAAACACGTATTTCACTCCGCTTGACTAGCTTGACTCTTCGTCGCAAAATCTGTTGCTTTGGGGTTTCCCACGTAATTTCGAGTTCTTCGTCGCAAACTCTGTTGTGGCGACTGACTTGAGCTTTTTCTCTCCGCGTGAATTCGTTTGATTCGTCGCCAACTGTTATTTTGGGGTTTCCCACGTAAGTTAGCAATATTCGTCGCCAAATCTGTTGTACCCCGGAGGGGGGGGGATAAACAGAAAAGAATAGTGTAATACTCTTAACACTGAGTATAGACATAAATAGAAATTTATTATACGTTAGTACAATAAACCAAATACATGTACACGAACAACACTTATGGAAGGCACTGTCTTTGTATAGGACGTATGCGTCCGTCGTGAGAAGAAAGCTACCGTCAATCCCATGGAATCGACATAGAGTCTAGTAAAGCCAGTCGCTAGCTTTCCTCTTCTAACTCTTTATCCCAGTTTGATTCCCGTCGCGGTCTTTTATGACCCGGGCCATACCCATTGCGGGCTAGGACATGATATTCCACCATAACACTAACTTATTTAGAAATTCGTGTTCTAGTATATTTCTCTAATAGATGCATTTTAAAAACAGTAATACCTTATTAAATTATATTTTATACATTTTGAAATGTATGGAATCAGAAATTTGGTATTTCAACAGTCGGGATTGTGTTTTTTTAGGATTATGGGACTAACGCAGATAAGTAACTACTTTTTTTTTTTTTAATCATATCACCCCAAGCAAGGCAGTGACGCCACTGATGCGCATGGGGCTACTTAAGAGTAAAAGGATTGGAAAAGAGAAAGCCAGGAACCACATCCTAAACAGGAAACAAGGGATGAGCCTCTTCACCTGTTCAAAAGACGTGGGTGGAGTGTGAACCGGGCGATAGTTAAGTCTATCTACTCCAATTGAGAACAAAAAAAAAAGAGAAAAGAAAAAAGTGAAAGAAGATTGGGGGAAAAAAAGAAAAGCCGGAAACCACATTCTAAACAAGAAACAAGGTATGAGCCTCTTCACCTGTTCAATAGACGTGGGTGGAGTGTAAACCGGGCGATAGTTAAGTCTATCTACTCCAATTGCGAACAAAAATAAGAAAGAAAAGAAAAAAGTGAAAGAAGATTGGGGGGGAAAAAAAGAAAAAAAAGCCCGGAACCACATCCTAAACAGGAAATAAGAGATGAGCCTCTTCACCTGTTCAAAAAACGTGGGTGGAGTGTGAACCGGGCGATAGTTAAGTCTGTTCTAACAGAAGATGGAAAAATTAAACCAAAGTTATAGAACCCAATAAGTCCTGCTATTCAACTCATAGCTGGAGGAAAAAGTAAAGGATTAATGACTTTCTAAGGGTATTTGGGCATTAGTGAATGCAACGAATTCAACTGGAATTTGAACTCAGCACTTTGTTTTCTTATTCCGACCCGATATCCATTGCAGTTGAAGGCACATAGTATCAAAACGTAAAAAGACAATAGGAAAGAACTCTTTCACTTTTGTCATTAACTCGTAAGTTTATTAATGTTCATTAGATTAAAAGAACGGTGGATAGTCATGGTTGCTTACGCCCTGAGTGGAAATTTTATGAAAAAAATATTTCGAAAAAGTAGATATGGCTACGGGAATCTCTTATAATAATTCCCAAGAAGCCATAGCAATACATGGCAAACGAAAGACAGTTCGGGAGAGTCATGATCGCCTACGCCCTAAAGGGAGATGAGATTAAATCTTTTGAAGGAATAGATAATGAATGAAATACAATTGTTAATCAAACGCATTATAAATTAAGAAAAAATGTTGAGAAGATATAGCATCTAACCGAAAAGAATACAAGATTCGTTTCTATCTGCTAAAATAATACTCGAATCGGCAAGTTTTTAGAGATTGGATAAATTGATGATTGTGGATAAACAGTTTGATGCTTATATTTTGATTTTATTCAAAATCATTCTTTATCTTAGTAAATAATGTGTGTGTGGGTGTGTGTGAGTGCGTAAGGGTGTAAAGAGAAAATACTTTTTTTTTTTAATCATATCACCCCAAGCAAGGCGATAACGCCACTGATGCCCAGGAGGCTACGTAAGGGTAAAAAGAATGGAAAAGAGAAAGCCGGAAACCACATCCTAAACGGGGAACAAGGGATGAGCCTCTTCACCTGTTCAATAGACGTGGGTGGAGTGTGAACCGGGCGATAGTTTAGTCTATCTACTCCATTTGGAAAAAAAAAGAAAAAAAGAAAAGAGTGAAAAGATTGGAAAAGAGAAAACCAGAAACCGCATCCTAAACAGGAAACAAGGGATGAGCCTCTTCACCTGTTCAATAGATGTGGGTGGAGTGTGAACCGGGCGATAGTTTAGTTTAGTCTATCTACTCCATTTAACATACGAGGTCTAATGAAAACGTATAGATTTAGAAAATTAACAAAGTTTAAATGTTTAATCATTTGTTCATATTCACGGAAGATAATTTCAGCATCTGCTCTTAAATAATATAACATATTAGAAGAATTAGAAGAATAGTAAGCTGAATGAAACTGTGCTATTTATCTAAGTCTTTATACACTGACGTTTGTTGAAAATCACGCAGGAAGACGTGCTGTGCCTCGATGTCTGGGGTTTTTCTAAGCGCAACTTAGATGTAGCACAAGGCCGAAAGTACTGTGCACCCAGTGAGAATCGAACTCACTCCTCAGTTGTAATGATTCTATCGAGACAAGCTTGCTAACCACGTCGGGTTCCCCTATGTACCTCGATGTCTGTGTACACTAACGTTAGCTAAAATTCACAAATAAATGCGTGCTTAGTCTTCATGTTTTAGTGAAATGAAGTTTGTTTAAAATCACACACAAACTTGTGCAGTTACTCGATTTCATTGTATAGTAAGGTTTTCTGGAAAATCAAAACACATATCCGTGCTGTATCTTGTTGTCTTAGTACGAGACTTTGATGTGTCTCGAAAAATTTGTAAAGTGACGTTTGCTTAAATTCACACTCGAATCCTTGCTGTGTCTAGATGACTTGCTACAGGGACGTTTGTTTAAAATCCTACACAAAACCTGTGCAATGTATACATCTGTGGTTACGGTAACGTTTGTTGAAAATCACAGACGAACCCTTCCTGTATCTCGATGTCTATGTATAGTGACTTTTGTTTAAAATCACTCAGGAAAATTTGCCGTATCTTGATGGCTTTGTACAGTCCAGTTTGTTATAAATAGCACACGAGCCGTTCCTGTATTTCGATGTCTTTCTATAGTGCCGTTTATTTAAAATCACACATGAACACGTGCTGTCTCGATGTCTTTGAAGAGTGATGTTTAATGTTAATATGAACCCGTGTTGAATCTCGATGTCTTTGTAGAATGATGTTTGATGCAAATATGAACCCGTGTTGAAAATAATACCAGGTTTTTACCTGGCATCTCAGTTTTTTTAAAATGTAATAAAGCACTAAATGTACATATACATCTCCAGTACCTACAACATGTGCATCAAAATTTGTTCAGAAAGGATATTGTTAACCTTTTTTTCTTGTTTTATTCTATATATGGCTTGGTGTTGTCATTCAGGATAACGACATTTTTTTCTTTAATCCACTATATACATAGCCAGTGTCGCGTAAAATGTAAGGTTTGATAATGTAATCAAAATGTCTTTTGAATTACCACGTATGATTAATAGTTAGAATAATACATTCATCATTAAAATTGGATCCCAAAACTGGAAATTATTTATGACTCAAGCTAATTATTTACATTGTTCGGACTTTTGTCCCCATCATTATGATGCCCTCAAGGATACATGGTCTAGTGGATAAAAGCGTTGGTTAGATCTAGTAATTTGGCCCAAAGAGTTGTCAGTTCAATACATGGCTACAGCGGTGGTGAGCAAAAGCTTAGAGAGTTGTGTTAAAGGGAGGTAACTAAGACATCCATAGTGGCATGACTCATGGAACGAGAACAATATATCCCACTGATCGAAATAAAGGATTCAGTTCGAAATTTCAAGCTCCTGATAAAGGTCGGAGAGTACAACGGCCGAAACTTCGTGAATATGACAATAAAGACAATCTGAACAATGTAAATAATGTAAATGATTACAATACCATATCTCAGAAGTATTGAAAAAACTCAAGCGAATAAAATCACAATTTTTTTCTACCTGAGCTTTACTTGAGTTTCTTATATTCTGAGAGTTTGGTTTTAAGAGGAATGTTGATTCTTTCCCTATATATATATATATATATATATGTGTGTGTGTGTATATATATATATATATATATATATGCACTTGCATTTGCATTGAATTTTGTGTCACAAACTCCTCCCGAAAGGAAAAATTAAAATGCTGAGATTGAGAACAGATGTGTTATTAATAAAAAAAATTAAAATAACTTTGATGCTGTAATAGGCTTAATTCTAGATCGAGTCTACTGCAGTTGTTTTAATGCTATCTCTGTTCACTGGAGATAATATATTTTTCGATTGTTTATTTGACTAAGAGTATAGCAATAAATAAATAAACACACGCTTCGCTTCTCAAAAGTTTAAATTTTGTCACGAATGATTAAAAACGTTGCAAACAGACACTGATCCCATCTGCTTTTCATTTACTGAAAAAAAAAGGAATGGCATATGAATTTAACGAATGAGCCAATATGTAATTCAGTAAATGATTATTTTTTTCTGTTTTCTTCTTTTTTACAAAAATGCATATCACATGTTATTGCTTACCAAATTCTGCTGAATATTTAAAAAAGTATATATATAGAGAGATATCTGTATATTTTGAATACATTTTGAAATGTATGGAATATGGAATCTATCTATCTATCTATCTATCTATCTATCTAGATAGATAGATAGATAGATAGATAGATAGATAGATAGATAGATAGATAGATATCAATGCTTGCGCTTAAGCGTGCGTGCTAAGGCGATTCATTAAGTAGATGGGTAGGTAAGTGCATGTGCTCAGATGAGTATTCAGCTTTACTTCTGGTACAAGTAGAAATTAAGCTCCTTATTATATATATATATATATATATATATATATATATATATATATATATATGTGTGTGTACATATATATAATATATATGTAACTGTATGTACAGATGTATGTATAGATATGAATATGTACGTGGAGACGTGAAACGGTATACAAGCGCAAACGAGCTAATATGATGCTTATACGAGGGTGAATTTATTTTTAAAGGCATGTATTGACGAATTAGTAAATATAATTACATCTTATTACTTACCATACTTATACATGCGAATGAATATGAGTGTGTGAGTGCAACCGTGCATGTGTGAAACGATTTATGAATTGAAGAGACTAAGATAGATAGATAGATAGATAGATAGATAGATAGATAGATAGATAGAATATGAATCAGAATGAGATAGATAGATAGATAGATAGATAGATAGATAGATAGATATGAACAGAATGAGATAGATAGATAGATAGATAGATAGATATGAACAGAATGAGAGAGATAGATAGATAGATATGAACGAAGATAGAATAGATAGATAGATAGATAGATAGATAGATAGATAGATAGATAGATAGATATGAACAGAATGAGATAGATAGATAGATGGATAGATAGATAGATATGAACAGAATGAGATAGATAGATAGATAGATAGATAGATAGATAGATAGATAGATAGATAGATAGATAGATATGAACAGAATTAGATAGATAGATAGATAGATAGATAGATAGATAGATAGATATGAACAAAATGCAATAGATAGATAGATAGATAGATAGATATGAACAAAATGCAATAGATAGATAGATAGATAGATAGATAGATAGATATGAACAAAATGCAATAGATAGATAGATAGATAGATAGATAGATAGATAGATAGATAGATATGAACAAAATGCAATAGATAGATAGATAGATAGATATGAACAGAATGAGATAGATAGATAGATAGATAGATAGATAGATAGATAGATAGATAGATAGATAGATATGAACAGAATGAGATAGATAGATAGATAGATAGATAGATAGATAGATATGATAGAATTAGATAGATAGATAGATAGATAGATAGATAGATAGATAGATAGATAGAAAATGCAATAGAAGAAAATAGAATAGATAGATAGATAGATAGATAGATAGATAGATATGAACAAAATGCAATAGATAGATAGATAGATAGATAGATAGATAGATAGATAGATAGATAGATAGATAGATATGAACATAATCAGATAGATTGATAAGCAATTATAAACATAGTAAGATAGGTAGGTATAAACAGAATAATAATTAGAGATCTAGATAGATAGATAATTTTGCAATTGCGTTCAATTTCGATACGGATATACTTTTGACAGACTGTCAAACAAAATTACGCTACTTGTATAGAGAAACCATTTTTACATTTGCTTAATTTACTTACATATTACTTATAGATTGCATGCCGCACAGGATAATGATTTCTTTTTTTTGTTTTTTTTTTTTTCATTATTTACAATATTCTTGAAATCTAAAATGAAAACTAAAAAAGTAAAATGAAATTGTTCGTCCTACAGTAAGTTGCTTGTTTTAGCATTTAACATGCGATTTTTAAAAAGAAAAACTATTTTAAAGACAATCGTTGTAATTAAAGCGTCTTGTAATTCTTCTGTCTTATAGAAACTTTTCTTTGCTATCTTGTTCTTCTATATACCACGTCCTATGTAGAAGTAGTTAATCATGGCTCTCCACTACTTTTTCTTAGGGACATTTATCTTTTTGCCTATTGGATTTTTATTCTTACATGACGTTACTAATTCAACGCTACAGTACAAAGATAGCATTAGTCGAGGCAAATTATTATTCGTTATTTTTCGAACCGACCATATACATACGTTCTTTTTCTACTAAGTGCCGTGTTCTTTCGGGATCTTTGTGATCATGGCTCGTCACAATTTTTCTTAGCCCTTTTCGCTATTAGCAATTGTTGTCTTTTCGCTATTTCTCCTAATCCTTTCAGCAAATCAATTACACAAGCTGGCGAGGTAATTTTTGCGTGGTACCTCTCTGTCTCTTTGGCCTTTAATATGTCCTGCCAGTGTCAAATTGCTCAAGTCCTTTTTCCTCATTATGTGTCGGAGACATTTCAACTGTCTCTTTCTCATATTAAGTATAAGTGTTCTTTTTATTTCTAGTTTTTAAAACTTTCTTTTAAGTAGATATTACATAGAAAATGTTTTGAATAAAAAAGTCAAGTACAGATCTCTCACGTGTTACATCTAGTGGGGAGGTAGGTGAATATTAATTTAGAATTTATACCATAATTTACTGTGCTCTAATCCTTCAAAATGCAAGTGGCTAGGTTCGATAAAATATAAAAAATTTAACCCATTGTTAGGTTTAAATTAATCAGATAAGTAATCATTAAAATTTAATGGTTTACTCAGCAGCAATTGGATTTAAACAAATGGACCAATGATCGAAATGATAAAAACAAACAAACAAAAGAGTTTATAATCTGTATGTAAATTTTTGTGACTTTCGTTAGTCCGTCTGTAGAATAAAATAGCCATATATTGACAAATCTAAACCAAATTTGAAGGTGAAGTGCAAACAGGTAAGAAGCACAAAGTACATTTGGTTTTACTAGGGTTTGTCAGTCAGTTAAGTGCTAAATGAGAAACACCCTTGGGTGATCATGTTTCGAAAGATACATGACTGACTGGACAGAGGATTTTCCCGCAGTAGGTTGCCATTACTTTCTGCGGTAGATTGGTTGCAAACCAAGGCTATAGAAACTAATCTGTCTTGTTATTTAATCCATAGCTCGAGGGAGAAGCAGTGGATTAATATCTTTCCCAGGGTTATTTTCACGTAAGTGAATGCAACGAATTCAACTGAAAGTTATTTTTTTTTTTTTTTTTTGGTGGGGAGAATTAAAAGGTTTATTATTTAAACTACAAACTACTCTCATTATTTTACAAACAATTTAATGATTAAAATAACAAATACTTATTTCATAAAAATGAAATATTTTTTGTTGCATATGTTTTCTTTAAGTTTTGATACATACAAAAATTCAATTTCCAGTTCACCTTGCGTTTGCGAGAATTCTAAACACAAGGCCAAATGCTTAAAAAACTTAGAATTTGGCTCCAGAAAGAAATGTTTATGCATGGCCAGTTGTATGTTACATTCTCAAGAGTAAGAAATTCTAAGAATATAGCCTTTATTGTTAAAAAGTAAAAAGTAAAAATATAAATTTTCTTAAAAATTATTGTTTGCCATGAAGTCCTATAAAATTAAATTAAAGATATTATTATACCACGAAGTAGTGTTTTTGTCAAATAAACCAGTAACTTCATTTCCAAATAAATCACTTGACGAGTAACTTAATTCCATTTTTCAATAAATTAGCGCCAGAAATTTTGCAGTCAGTCGGGCTCTTACGCCGGGCTCCAATGTCGGTTTTCTACTCTTAGCGATGTCACCTTCTATTCAGAACTGACTTGACACCATAGTCGGTCCCTTTTATCGTTAGAGTGTCGTCTTAAAACACGATTTGGCGTGCATATTGTTGCGAGTTCAACCTTTTAAGTCCTCAACTCTCTTACGCTAGAGATAGAAAATTTGGCTTCGAGTTCATTTCATTCATTCATTTTCATCCTGTGAAGGTGCATTTTTGGATATATATCTCCCTCAAATCTTGCAATCTTTACCATTCTTGACCATCGTGGTTGGTCATGCGAATAGGCTTTGATTTGAATCCGGTGATTAAACTTGAACAAACAGATTGTGTTATTATAACATAGGGAGGAATTAACTATTATCCTACTTCAGTAGCCCATTACGTATTAGTATGGGCGGATGTAACAGTCTGTCCTGGTGTTTAACCCATAGCTGGGGGTAGGAGAGTAAATGGATTCATACCATTCCTAAGGGTATTTGTGCGTAAGTAAATTTAACAAATTTTACTCGAATTCAAACTTGGCCCTTCGAGTTCTCATCCCGAGCTGTTATCCATCACTCAAACATCCAAGTTTACAGCATCTGATATTCCGAAACGGTCACCTGTCTCGGTACTGACCAGCCTAAACGTTGCTTAACTAAGGTGATCGGAAGAGAACCTATGTTTCAAAGTGATATAACCGTAAGTTTGTATGCATTACTTTAATAAAAAAAATAATCTCTACTTAGCTGACTATCTCACCAAAGAAATAAAAGGGAACGAGTTAATAGAGTAAAAACTACAGAAGGTACAAACAAAATATTTCCAATCATTTCATCCCAAGCAAGGCAATAAAGCCACTAAGAAGCAAGAGATACTTAATCGATATTTAAACAATTCCTTGGAATAATTATAAGAAATGAGAATAAGTAATTGACACAAAATATTCCCAATAATCTCCTGAATATTGATAATGACCCATAATCGATAACTGACTCACAGTAACCTCAGAATAATGAGAAGGACTCTGAATAAAAACTAGACACAATATTATCCACCAGAATAATGGTAGGGGTTCCGAATAAATATTTGATTTACAATAATCTCCTGAATACTGATAATGACCCATAATCGATAATTGATTCACAATAACCTTATAATATTGATAAGGGTCAAAATCGTTACTTAATTTATGACGATTCCCCACAATAATGGTAAGGCCTCCGAACTCGCAATAATTCCCGTAATAATAATAAGGGCCCTTGATGCTTAAATTACTATGAATCTCGAACATAATAAGGACTTCGAAGTACTTTCGTCTCGTAAATTTTTTTAGCGTCGACGAATTTTCGTTTGAAGACATAAAAAGTTGACATCGTTTTCTCTTCTTTCAGTTTTTCTCCGTCTCTTTCTCGCCTTCTCTTCATTTGTCCCCTGTTTTCATCATCTTTTTTATCATTACTATCTCTCTCTCTCTCTCTCTCTCTCTCTCTCTCTCTCTCTCTCTCTCTCTCTCTCCTTCTTCTTTTTTGCTCCATTGTTCTATTTCTCTCTTTACTTCCGATCTTCTTTATTTCCTCTAGCTTTCTCTTTTTCCTCTTCCTCTTTCCTTTTCTTCTATGTCTATTCTTTTCTCCCCTTCTCTTCTCTTTCTCTATTCTCCTCTTCTCTCAATCATCTTCCCTCTCTCTTTCGCTCTTCTTTTCTCCATCTGCCTCTATCTCTTTTTCTTTTCTATTCCATTCTTTCCTATATCTTTCCTCCTCTATCTTTCTCTTCCACTTTTCTTCCGTCCTCTTCTCTATCTTTCCTTCTCCTTCTATTTCTCCTCCCTTCTATTCTCTCCTCCTCTTCCACCCTCTTCTCTCTCTCTCTTTTACTCTCTCTCGCTCTCACACACATACACACTGTGTACTCTGAACCAATACATGCGTGAAATTACAAGTTTTGAAATCTAAAATGATTACGCTCTCTGATCATTTAGCCTCCGCTTATAATTTTCATTTCGAAACATCTTTTTGTTTACAGTAACGAATAACAATTGTTTGTTTTTTTTTTCTTTTTGCTCGCACGATCAACAAAACCTCCACATAGACTATAATTCGGCTGAGGAAGGATGGGCGTATAACCATCGGAAAATAGTCGCCATTCATCCGAGAAAGCAAGAGAAAACAAGTTTCAGTAACAAACACAAATCTCCATTCTTGTTTGTCGCTTGTTTTTCTCATATTTTAATTTAAAAGACCCTTTAATTCTATTAGCACTCACTAACCTATAATGGGACGATGTCTTCAGCCTCAAACACCGTCGCAAAAATAAGCGAGTACGTCTTTGCGAAGACAATAGGCACAGATTCCTGAGCTCGACAAATACTAATCACCTCACTACATTGCACCCATTTCAAATCTTATTTCTTAAAGTACTTTGGATAGATATTGCAGAAAGTTTGTTATTTTATTGCGAAAATATGAATCTCGGCCAGAGATTTAACCGAAACCTCAGTTCTCCCCCATACCGTAGAATTCATTTTATGAAGTTAAATCATTTGCAACTCATTCACACATATATATATATATATATATATATATATATATATATATATATATATATTGTAATTTTGTTATTACAATTGTTTATAAAAACATAATATCACTGCACAAAAATTTTCATGTTTCAGAACAAAACTGTTCCTCTTCAGGTGATAAGTTAAAATAAATGATAAAAATTATTTATTTCGAAAATATAAGATGAATTCATGATCATTTAGAAAATTAGGAAGTGGTGACTGGAGAAAACGCTTTAGGTTCATATTGTTCAATCAAATTGTTTACCCATTTAAAAAAAATCTATGGTCCCACTATGTATCTTATCTAGACAAAATTAAAAAGTGAAATGTCTAGATCCAAGCCATCCTGCATCCTTTCATAACCAAAATATTAAATCTCCATGGTTACATAATTCTCAATTTGGATTGAAAAAGCGTTTAATGATCTAGAATCTTCCAAACGTTCTATTTCTAATTTCTCTATTTTACAACTACTTCATGAATGAAAACTTTTTTGTATTAACAAATAGGACTCAGTAGAATCCGTTACTGTAAATTTTAACCTTTTTGTTAACTTTATTAATATCTTTTATATAGAAATGCACCCTCGTAACAATATATATATATATATATATATATATATATATATATATATATATATATATATAAAATATGAAAGCAGATTCTAGTTCATTCCAGTATATTCGAGAAAATCTGGATGATGCGAGAAACATCGAGAAATATGCTAATTAGGTGCTACCCCCTATAAAAACAGGTTTTTTGAAGAGAGTTGTCATTTAAAATAAAGAATTTCTGGCATTATCAACTCGGGCTTTGATTCGTGGACTATTATATCCAGTCGAAAAAATCCCTATGAAAAGGTACGGACTAACAAAAACCTGAAAGAGAACCTCATGGAACTAAAATGGTAAATAGAGTTTTTGAATATTTTCATTTGCCAAACTAAAAATGAATCTATATATACACACATTTGAGGATTTCCAATAATAACACTTACATTACTTCCCTAGCCCTACGTGGTAAAGGTACTTGACCCTCATCTTCCCTGCTCCTTCATAATACTTCGCGAGTAAATTGTATGTTTTCTGTTTTGAATGCTACAATTGTATATTTGTATATATTTTATTTTGTGTTTGTAGTAAATTAAGTATTCGTTTGTGATTTAGCTCTGTGTTTTGGTAAATCATTTCCTTCCCTTTTATTACAATTTCTAACACGTAACAATATGAATATTATCCTACGTCGGTGGTAAAACTCAAATTTTTATGCACTATGCAATCATCAGGTGCAAATTACAAACTGACCGTTTAAGTTCACTCGATGTTCGTAGAAGTTAAATCTTAGAATGTTAGGCTACTATTTTTCAATTTATAAAGAGTATGATCTAAATAAACAAAAATTACAAGAAGATAAAAAAAATAAAATTGAATTTTTTTTTTTTAATTTTAAAATTAAATTCGGAAAAATGAATTAGAAGTGGGGTAATTCATACAGGGGCCCGACAATATTTTTCGGACACTTTGAAAAAATTACTTCAAGGTGGTTACTAGTGCCAAAAACTTTTGAGATTGTAAGTACGTAGTTGAGGAGTGAAAATCCACTACTAGTGTAATCATTTTTTTTAGTTTGGCTTTGATAATTTTAGTTTTTTGTGATTTTTGCGAAAACTTGCGAGACACTATTTTTCGGACATGACAAAAATCCTATTTTATTAAGAGCTAAGTTCATGTATATGTTGCTGGATGCAAATTTTCTGTTTGTACACTTAGCTCCCATCATTAGAATCAATTATCTGTTCTATTTTACTGGCAAAACAATTAAGTTTAATGAGGTAAAATGCATTCAAAAGAAGTCGTTTGTTTGGCACGGAAGAAGCGGGATAATGGCCTCAGCATCAGAAGGATCGCCATGGATTTGAAGCTGTCGAAATCAACGGTCGAATACATGCTGAAGACAAACTCCGAGCGGAAAAAGAAGAGAGGACGGAAAAGATCAATTGGCAAGAGGACTGAAAGGAGAATGAAGAGGACTGTGACACAGCTTTTGACATCTGGAGAAAAAGTTACAGCAAGAAAAGTGAAGGAGAAATATGAATTGGATGTAAACGTCCGAACAGTACAAAGAACGCTGCATAGGATTGGTTTGAAGTATGCAAAGGCTAAGAAAAAAATTACACTAACAAAGAAACACAAAGGAGCAAGACTGGAGTGTGCTAAAAGGTGGTTAGCAAAGCATGTTGACTTTAAGAAGGTTATATTTACTGATGAGAAGCGTTTCAAGTTTGATGGGCCTGATGGATGGTGTACTTGGTCGAGAAGGGGTGAGCCTGCTGTACTGAACAAACGACAGATGGGAGGAGGAGTTATGGTTTGGGGTATGATCTTTGCTAATGGAAATATATGGTTGGAGTGGCTGAAAGGACGACAGAACAGCGAAAGCTACAAACAGTTGCTGGACGAGAAAGCCCTACCAAGGATAAGAAGAGAGATAGGGAATGATTTCGTTCTACAGCAAGACAATTGCAGCATCCATGTGTCAAAACTCATGAAAGAATGGATGGCTAAAGTGAATATGACTACTTTGGAATGGCCTGCAAAAAGCCCAGATCTAAATTTAATAGAAAATGTTTGGGAAATGCTTGCGCAACTTGTCTATGATGGACCTGAAATAACGAAAGAGGCTCAACTATGGGAACAGATACTAGATGCCAAAAGACAACTAATAGAAACGCGTAGAGATGTTATTGTGCATATGTTTGATCATTATGAAGAGAGATTGATAAAAGTTATTGAGAAGAAAGGTGATATTACAGACTATTAACAGTTTTTCAACGATGTACGAAAAATAATGTCGCGTGTGTTTTGTAAAAAATGATGAAAAATAAATATTTTTCCTTACCTAATCGATTTTCTTCCATTTGTATTACAGGTATTGTCTTTATATGTTTATGCTATTCTATTGAAGGAATTTCGCCACTCTATGGTACTCGGAAAGTCGAATACTAAAGTGTCCGAAAAATATTGTCGGGCCCCTGGAATAATTATTCGTAATAAATATTTGCGAGGAAAAGGAAGAAAGAAAGCAAGGAAGTGAGAAAGAAACAAACAAACGCATAGCGGAATCTGTGTTAATCTGGGTCCAAGTAATTGAGTAGATATTTTTTATGACAGCATGTGATCATCAATTCCCTTTTTTATTAATTAAATAAGGGTTATTTATTTGATTTCAGATGACAAGTTTTCCTGATATGTTTTATCTTCTTTTCCATTATAAAATTTCGTTTTAGTAACGTATATGTATATTTATTGATATATAATTAATGGCTCTGTTTATACTGCATTGAGCAGTGTTTTATTAACACCTGAATAATAGTTTAACGACTGCAGTACAAGAAACTCGAATCTGCAGGAAATGTATACGGAGGGTGAAAACGAAACAAGAAGGACAAATTGGAAACGGAAGCTCAAAATGAGATGCACTAAGAGTAGCTCTAGTAACATCAGCGAACGACACGATCCAAAAAGAAAAAATACGTCAGAAGAAAAACGAGTGAATCACTGAAGAGATTCTTGTCATGATGCAAAAGAGACAGAAAACAATGCCAATATATGGAACGGAACACAAGAAACTACACATAGAAATAAGTAGCAAATGCAGACAAACTAAAGAAAGATGACTCACCGACAGAAAGACTGAGCACGACAAATAATGGTGATATGCATAAAAAAAAATAAAGGAACTAACAGGACAAAAGGCCTGCTCAGCAATAGAATGTATAAAAGCAAAGGACGGTACAGTCAGTTAGTTAAGTGCCATACGTGATACACGCTTCGGGTGATCATGTCTCGAAACAAACATGACTGACTGGGCAGAAGATTATCCCGCAGTAGGTTGTCATTGCTTTCTGCGGAAGACTGGTTGCCGACCAAGGCTATAGAACCCAATCTGTCTTGTTATTTAACCCTTAACTGGAAGGAAGAGACGGATTAATACCTTTTCCAAGGGTATTTGCGCGTAAGTGAATGCATTGAATTCAGATGGAATTCGAACTCGGCTCCCCGATTTCTCGTTCCGGGCTGATATCCAATGCACCACAACGCACATCCTGGACGGTACACTCATACTTAAAAAAGAAAAAATGCTTCAAAGATACGATGCTTATACTGGTGATCTCTTCCACAAGCAACCAGTAATACACAAAAATACGGATGGACCATAATATTAAAAACTTAAATAGAATCGGCCATGGCAAAATTGAACAGAAACAAAGCAGCCGAAGCCGAAGAGATTGTAATAGAAATGTTGATGTCCTTAGAAGGCTTTGGCGTAGACAGGCTCACAGAAATAATAAACAAAATCTACAACAGCGGCAGTATACCAAAGGATCTAAGCAGATCAATTTTAAGATCATAACACAACCTAAGAAGCCAGGTGCAATGGAATGTGAATTCCACTGAACAATCAGTTTAATGAGCCATGCAACAAAATTCATCATCCAGATTCTGATGAACAGAGCGCGCAGCAGAATTGGCCCAGAGATAGGACAAGAATTGGCCCAGAGATAGGACAAGAACAGTGTGGCTTCGTTAAAGATACTAGAACGAGCAATACAATATTCATGCTCAGAATGCTAACTGGAAGAGCAATACAAATGCAGGACCTTTATCTGTGCTTTATAGACTATGGAAAGATGTTTGACAAAGTATGCCATAAAGACTTGATAGCGATGCTCGACAACTTCAACATTTTCGGAAAAGACGTTAGAATAATCAAGAATCTATATTAGCAGCAAACCGCTTGCGTAGAGATAGGAAGTGAACTCTGAGAGAAGTAAAATCCTTGCCAAGATTCGTCATTGGCGGCTCCAATTTCAACAATGTAAAATGCGCGGATGACACGGTGCTGATAGCAGACACGGAAAAGAAAATGCAGGACTTCCTACAAAAGGTAGCAATAGAAAGTAAGAAGAAAGGACTGGGTATAAACTTCAAGAAAAGTGGTCATCAGCAAAAATAAGACCCCAGAATGCCAACTACAGGTCGGAGAAATTAAAATAAAACAAGTAAAGAAATTTAAATACCTGGGAAATGTTCTGACAGAGGATAGAAAGTGCGACATTGAGATCCAAAAACGCATTGGTATGGCCAAGAACGCATTTTAAAATCTAACCAGAGTACTGAGAGGCAGGAAAATCTCATTGGAAACAAGGAAAAGAGTGCTGGATTTCTATGTGATATCTGTCCTTCTGTGTTGAATTGAATGTTGGACGATCTCATCAAGGATGAAGGAAATGCTTGAGGCAGCAGAAATGTGGTTCTACAGAAGGATGCTGAAGATACAATGGACTGAACACGTGTGCAACAGTGAGTGGTAGGAGAGGATGCAAGCGAGAAGAAAATTCATACTTAACATCTAGAAGAGTCAGATGAAGTCTCTGGGACACGTAATTAGGAAGGAGAGCCGAGAGAATTTAATACAGGACGGATAGAAGCAAAAAAACGGGAGAAAGCAGCCTGAGATATACTTTATAGGTCTGAGCAAATGGATGGCGGAGCGGGTTTTAGGAATAATACCAACAGAAAACATATTGAGAGCGACAAGAAACAGAGCAAAGTGGAAGTCCATGATCGCCTAGGTCTTAAAGCCACATGGTAAATGAAGAAAAAATAATAGTTTTATATATATGCGTATATTTGAGTGTATACCCATATGTATATATTTATTAAGGGATGCCATTTTTTATTTATTAAATGTATAAGTTAATTTTATTTAGACTGAAACTTAAAAATGAAATAGAAAAGTAAAATCATAAAAGTTAAATTAATATTAAAGGGATAAAAATTGTTAGGAGGTTGTATGTCTAGTTCAAAGGGGACCACTTGCAGATAATTATTTTCGGGGGAATGAAAGGCATTTTCAAAAAATAGATAAATAAATATCTAAAAAACAATAATAAAATAATGAAATAAGGTTAAGAAAACGCAAAAGAAGATAAAAAAAATAAAAATAAAAATAAATGAAAAGGTGGAGCTATGTTAAGTCTTTGTATTTAAGCAGATATTTGTTTCTACGTATCATCAGTTCACTTTTTTGTTTAATGAATTAGGTTTATTTATGTGTTTTAAAATGACATTTTTTTCAAAAATATAAGTTACATCTATTTCTTATTCGATTATAAGATTCGGTTTTCGCGATAAAGTTACAAGTAATAACTGGGCTTTTGTTGTTTTTATTTTTTAATTGCCAGAACAGGATGAATAATATTGCTGATTTTTCTTTGGATTTTATCAAGAATCTATTAATATACATCAAGAACATTGGACCATATCAGCAATATTCAAAGCACAAACGAACAGAATACTTATAAATATGTAATATACTTTAAAGGGATAAAAATTTCCTAGCACGACACAGTAAACTAACTTTCTCAGCAGCAGAGCTACTAACAGAATCAGTATATTCTTTTCACATCATGTGAGCCGAAAATGTTTGCCTGCGAAGGCGAAACGAATCACTTACCTGAAGGCTAGCATCAGTCATGTTGATGGTATATATAATTATACTCTTGTTATCCGATTGCTTTCTCTAGACGAGAAAATTTGCCGCTTCTGCGATTTACGCATTACTCTTCGGTCATGAACAGAGTTTGTCGGCTGATGACGTGTGTATACACGGATTATATATATATATATATATATATATATATATATATATATATATATATAATCATATCACCCCGGGCAAGGCCACTGGTGTGCAGGGGGCTACGTAAGAGTGAAAAGATTGTAAAAGAGAAAGTCGGAAACCACATCCTAAACAGGGAACAAGGGATGAGTCTCTACACCTGTTCAATAGACGTGGGTGGAGTGTGAACCGGGCGATAGTTCCGTCTATCTACTCCAATTGAAAAAAAAAATAAACAAAATGGAAAAGTGAAATAGATTGGAAACGAGAAAGCCGGAAACCACATCCTAAACAAGGAACAGGGATGAGCCTATACATCTGTTCAATAGACGTAGGTGGAGTGTGAACCGGGCGATAGTATATAACATTAATATCTCTTCCTCTCTCTCAACCGTGCGCCGATAGCATTGGGGTAGGCTCGGCTCTCTGAGTGATGTCAAATTGGTCGAGTTTCGATCCCGGTTGGATGCAATCGGATGTCTAGCCACACTGATGAGCTGTGATACAGAAAAACAATATCGTATGTAGATTACTATATACAAGTGGTTTTTGCCTAGTGGATATATATTCCACAGTTTAATATTTCATTTTAGAAAGTGCTCAATACGGAAGTTGAGCGTAGATGTCATTCAACCACGGTAGCGATTGAATATATTCTCAAGTCCAACATTGAGTGAATCTAGGCAGCTTTCAAGCTTCACCACTAATTCAGTTCTCAACCAAATTTCAAACAGTTTACAGAGTTATATAGGGCACCTCCTTAGCTACATTTTGAAAAAAAAATTAAATTTTGGTTCAATAGAAAAAAAGTTACATTAAAATATGTGAATTCCGAAAAGGGAGATTAACTACATACGTACATAAGTGAGTGAGTGACTAACGCTTCTAATAATAAATCGTATTCTTTATAACCTTTTTCTGTTTGATATTTTTGCATGCAGTTTTCAACATTTAACTTCTGATGATATCTTTTATCATTTTTATCAATCAAACTTTGCTTATCATTTTATCAGAATTGATTATCAGAATTAATAATAATAATAAATTTTTATTGTTTTTTTTAATCAATTGAATATAATTTTTTTTTTTCTGGGCTTATGAAATACCGAAATTTAATTTTCTTTGAAGCTTTGAAGTCATAAATATATGATACATGTTATTCTGATTTGATAATTTAATATGTAATAGAGACGTCGGCCATATCTGGTACAAGGCCAATTCACAAACATAGCCACAGTTCCCCACAACTTGAGGTTTATCAAAATAATCAGAAGGATAAGGTTGGAATGTTGGAATGTGGAAGAATAAAATATTTCGTTTGTAGGTTTAAAGTAAATTTTATTAACTAAACAGAATAACATGAATTTGTAGGAGTTAAATGTTCAATGAGAAATAGTAGTAAGGGGTTAAGTGAATGAAGAGTTCGTAGTTGTAACTTGTGTGTATGATTAACAGGATAGTAATGAAGTCTGTATTTCTTTCCTTTTTATGGATGGCGAGAAAGTGTGAATAAAGGTGAAGCAATAAAGGAAATTGTACTTATCGGAGTTAATATTTAGGAGTCAGTAGAAGTAAGTTGTTGTTGTTGTTGTTGTTGTTGTTGTCCTCTTCTTTGTTGACTGTGGGAACGTTAAGGATGAAGAAGAAGAAGTAAAGTAAATAGCACGAGTGAAGAAAGAGAACGAATGTGTGACGGGACCTTTATATGCCCAGGTCATGCTTGAAATTATCTTGTTACATTTTAACTTGTCTTCTTCCGCAGCTCCCAACTGACTGATTGATTCGGCTTTTTTTCCTTTTATACCAAAAGAACATTTTAACACAGACGTGCTAACTTTTCTCTCAGTTTTTCACATCGCTTCCTTTTATTGCTAAGAAAATTAATTTAACATCTAATCGCTAAATCAGGCTTCGTCTTTTTCTTTCAGTACGAGGTCAATCCTTTTTCCTATTTGTAAAATTAGTATTTCACACGTATTTTTTAATTTTTGTGAAAGTGAAGAAGGGAAGAGAGTTACTTTTAATTTTTAATTCCGTATTCACCACAAATACACAATTTTAATTCCCTATTCACCACAAATACAAGATTTTAATTCCCTATTCACCACAAATACAAGATTTGAATTCTGTATTCACCACAAATACAAGATTTTAATTCCGTATTCACCACAAATACAAGATTTTAATTCCCTATTCACCACAAATACAAGATTTTAATTCCCTATTCACCACAAATACAAGATTTTAATTCCCTATTTACCACAAATACAAGATTTTAATTCCATATTTACCACAAATACAAGATTTGAATTCTGTATTCACCACAAATACAAGATTTTAATTCCGTATTCACCACAAATACAAGATTTTAATTCCGTATTCACCACAAATACAAGATTTTAATTCCGTATTCACCACAAATACAAGATTTTAATTCCCTATTCACCACAAATACAAGATTTTAATTCTGTATTCACCACAAATACAACATTTTAATTCCCTATTTACCACAAATACAAGATTTTAATTCCCTATTCACCAGAAATACAAGATAGGGTGATACTCAGCTTTTGTACATAAATATGTTTATGTAATAATTATTCTTCTATGTTCCTTGTCTTTTCATGACGTAGGCGATCATGGCTTTTCACGTCTCCCTATCCCTGGTGGCTCTTAGCCTGTTTTCTTCTGTTACACCACGCAACACCTGTTCTGTCATCCACCTGCTCAGGCCCTTCCATTATGTTTACCTTTGATTTCCCCTGTCTCTTTTCTTACTCAGAACTAATTGCTGGTAACGAACATTACTAGAGCAGGGTTATGTGTAAAAAAAAGTTTCAAAACACAGTCACTTTTATTTGAACTCTTTTAACTCTTTTTACTCTCTGACAAGTGAAATATCTGTTCTTATAAAGGCAACTTCTGTAGGTAGACAACACAGACAGTGATTAGCTCCATTGAAAATCTCATAACTATTTGCTTCTGGGCAAAATACCATGAGAAAACAATAAAAAAAGTATAATAGAAAATCACTCGACAGCGGTTCTTTTGCAGACTTTTTACTTTTCAAGTATTTTCTTGAAATATTCTGGATTTATTTTTGACTTGAGTTAATAAAGAGAGGGAGAGAAAAACATTACATCATTTCCAAATCTTGTACAACCCAAAAGAAATATAAAATGTAAAAATGTCGTTTGGAAGACATGCAGACATCATCTAAATTTGGCATTTCTATGAATGAAAAGGATATTTTTATTCATAGAAATACTAAGTGTGCGATGGGTGAAATAGTTATCGGCGTTGTATATCGAATCGATGGGCAGAGTTCAAATTCCGGCCTTATCTGTTGCGTTCATTTTAGCATTAATACCCTTAGGAACGACAAGTATTTGCGCGAGAATTCGTTGCATTCACTTACGCGCAAATACCATTCGGAAAGGTATTCATCCGTCTCTTCTCCCTCCAGCTACGGGTTAAATAGAAGGACAGATTGTGTTCTACAGCCTTGGTTGGCAACCAGTCTACCGCAGAAATTAATGGCAGGAAAACCTTCTACCCAGTTAATCATATTTCTTTCGAGACATGATCGCCGAAGCGTGTATCACGTATGATACTTAACTGACTCTTGGGAAAGATGTGAAGTGACCTCTCCTTTTCAAGCTATGACTTAAATATTACGGTAGACTGGGTTCATTAGCCCTGGGTAGCAGATAGTCTGGGAGATGGACTACTTCTGAATAGTGGAAAAAACAGCAAGAATCTTTTCTAAAGAAGTTATAAAAATAATGAATGAAAAGGAAGATATGAAGAGTCTTGACCCTTTACGTTCTGAAAGGAGATGGCATGTTTTTAAAAATGCTAAAAGCACAAATCAGTCTGGAAAAAAGGTCTATTCAAAACAGGAGAGAAGGCAACAGGAACCCTCCACTATTTTTTCGAAGAAATCATGGCAATTCACAGATAATAAAAACAGAAGCTGAGGAGAGCCATGACCGTTTACATCCTGAAAGTAAATGACACTTTTTAATATTAAAAACGCTAACAGAACAAATCAGTCTGGCAATTTTTCCCATATCATTCTCAACTGTTTTAAATCCAAAGGATGACTCTGAATTCACACACACACACACACACACACACACACACACACACACACACACACACACACACACACACACAATTAATACAAGTAAAAGATTTGCCATATAGCTGATTAACGTTACCTTCAGCATCTCGACACCAAAGTTTCGTAGACGGACCCTCCGGGAATCATTCCGTCGACTCGTCAGAAGGTTTCAGCAACTGACTGTTCGTATTTTTCAATGCTGCAAGTTTGTTTCTCCATAGTGTATGTCTGTTCGCGTGTGTTTGTGCGCGCACGATCGTGCATGCGTGCGTGTGTACACCCGTGTGTGCGCGTCAATACGCCCGTCTGCGCGTATGTATTGGGCAGCAATATTGGATTTGAGTAGCAATATTTCTGTTATGCAACCCAAACCCGAATTCCCAGCTATGTTGCGTTCACTTTCGCACAATTTACCTTAAACATTATTTTTAAAATTTGTAGTGACCTTAAGCAACACGAGAACCAAAAATAAAAATTAAAATCTAGAAACAGTCAGTTCATAATATGCACCTGATGATTGCATAGTGCACAAAACTCGGAGTCGTGCTGTAGACGTAGGATTATATATATATATATATATACATATATATATATTTTAGGGCGTTTCTTCTCGTTTCCGACCTCAGTAATGTCTAAAAACTGGTTTAATTTCGGCGTCGTAAATATTTTTCAGACAATCTTGTCCCTGCGCACAACCGGATTTAACGAGTTTCCTTTCTAGACATGTAAAAATTAACAGCGATTGTTTAAAAAAAATACAAAAAGAATTTTCATAAAATGCACGTCACTATAAGATATTCATCAGCTTGAAACCAAAGTTTCTGTCAGAGGTTAACTTACATTTTGCAGGTACACGTTTGAAATCTTTTTTAGAAGTATTGGTAGAGTCAGTCAGTTAAGTGCCATACGTGAAACACGCTTGGGCGATCATGTCTCGAAAGAGACATGACTGACTGGGCAGAAGATTATCCCGCAGTAGGTTGCCATTGCGTTCTGCGGTAGACTGGTTGCCGACCAAGGCTATAGAACTCAATCTGTCCTGTTATTTAACCCATAACTGGAAGGAAAAGACGGAATAAGGGTATTTGCGCGTAAGTGAATGCAATGAATTCAACTGGAATTCGAACCGATGCAATGAATTCAACTGGAATTCCCCGATTTCTCGTTCCGAGCCGATATCCACTGCACCACAACGCACATCGTGGTAGAGTGGGTCTCCAAAATCTGAAGATTTTTTGGCTTGTCTCACGCTTGAGCATTGTTTCTCGATATAAATTCCTCTGGGAATTATAGTATTGGACAATGCATAGCCAGTTGTTTTACTTTGGTATTTACTTCCATTTCTGGAAGTATATTGGTATATCTAACTAACTGATGCAAGGCAAGAATATCTTGCGAATCAATTGCTTCGAGCGTCTTCCATGTTACTAGGGTGAGAATTGTTGACTGAAAATCCTTCATCGTAGTCGTATTTAAAATCAGGAAAAAAATGTCTGTAAATTTTTCAAGGATAAAAAATTAACGAAGATCCTATCGATGAATATAATAATTCTATTTCCATCATTTTTTTTTTTTTTCAAATTCTGTTTTCGTGAAAATCTACGAAAAATACACTCTTAGATCAAATAATCAGTATCAACGCGCTGCTATTTTTTTTCTTTTAATATTTATTAACATTATCATACGTAACATAGGTTTAGAATTTAGTTGTATGACATGAAGCATGGCATTATATATCATCATTTGTTTTTAATTGTATTTCTTTTATTTTTCATTTTTGTGTATATTTTAACGATTCAGGTTGTCATTCTACATGAAAAGATGAATTCTTAAAGCTAAGTAGTGAAATTATTTCGTGAAAAATTCTGTCAGACGAACAAATACCATGAATAACATCTACATCTTTAATTTAGATTGTGTTTTATTTTCAAGAAAATAAAATTGTTTTCCACTGAAGCAAAACAAAAACATGATAAAATGAATGTTTCAAGGAAGACAACGTAATAGTTAAGAGTTTTATAAACTATTTGTAAATCCAATGCAAATTGTACATATAATGTAAACAATTTTTTTCACGAAAGTAATAGAACAAAATACGAAAAAAAAAATCGTATTTAAAACTATTGTTTCGAAACATTTTGTAACATTTTCAAAGATGGATGACCGGATTTAAAGCAACGAAGATCCCTATGATTAGAGATCATTTTGTGCCCGGCATCTACACGTAAGAAACGTAAACAGATTATATACGTATATTCTAGGCCGACACATAGAACGGGGCTAATTTCGTCGACTTCTAAAATAAATGTTGCAACCAAAGAATGAATTCATTTAATAATAATTATGATATTATACTACTTGCAAATAAAGTTGACTTTCATAGATATAATTTCATATTACACTTACCAAAATGTAAAAGAAAAAAATAGTTTGAGCTTTTTTTTTACTGCAATCTCATCAATTATATCATTAAAATCAATGCCCTACATGTAATGATTTTTTTTATATTTATCCTACTCAAATCAGATAAACAGTTTTGTGGCATTGTCGAACGAGGATCATTTTTTGCCTATCCTATTTAATTAAGAAGTGAACTTCCACCAGTATAGTCTATGGTCATGAAGCACAAGAAAAATCTGAACACTATTACCATATACAGAAAATCTGTCTGAACACCTTTCCCTCCGATTCGTATATAATATGTGTTGATGACTGCCATTTTTACCTTTAGGGGTATATATATATATATATATATATATATATATATATATATATATATATAAGTGTTAGCCAACGTCTATAGCACGACTCGGAGTTTAGTGCACTACGCATTTATCAGGGGGATATTATGAACTGACTATTTCTAGATTTGAATTTTTATTTTTTTACTAACATCGTTTAAGGTCGTTATAAATTATAAATCTGGGTGCTAGTTTTTACATTTATTAAATGTATGATTTGATTTGGTTTATATTGAAACTTAAGAATGAAATTGGAAAGTAAAATCTTATGTGTTGTAAAAAATTAGGAAATATATGTATATATTTTTGCGGGCGATTTTTATACGTAAATTATAAGAGTTCACTTTTGTTTATTTACTTTTAGTGGAGGAAGGCATTGGAAAAAATACTAAAAAAGAATTGCATATATATATATATATATATATATATATATATATATATATTGTGTGTGTGTGTGTGTGTCTATTTTGGCAGCATTTTTTCATTAATACAGGTTTCATTGAATAATATAGACAAGTTCTGTCTATTTATTTTGTGTAAGATCCTTTCCTATTATCTGATTAGCTTGATAGTCGCACATGGCCGCAGGCCGAGAACGAATGGTTGTAGTGGGTTTTTGGTCAAATGAGAGTATAGTGGCATGAGGGGATTGGTCTGGGAACTGCTACTACTATGGGTGTAGAGGGTAAGTATAATAACTATGACCTCGCCCGTTGATTAAAGGCATTGAAGTATGTTAGTGGAGGTGTCGAAATAATTTAGGCTAGGTTTAAACTGTTTGATATATATATATATATATATATATATATATATATATATATATATATATAGATAGATAGATAGATAGAGAGAGAGAGAGAGAGAGAGAGAGAGAGAGAGAGAGTGAAAAAAGATAATAAATAAACCATTAATAAATAAGTAAATAAAAAGAAAAGTGATAAGATTGATTTAAGTTAGTCAGGGTTTAAGTATTTAAGCAGATATTAATTTCTATGTTTGCATGTGGTCATTAATTCACTTCTTTCGTTAAATTAGGGTTATTTAGGTGTTTTAAGATGACAGGTTTTTCTAAAAGTCGCACGTTAAATCTATTTTCTTTTTAATTACTAGATTCGTTTTTTGCGATGATGTCTTTTTGATGGTTTTTCTTGTTTTTTACTTGCCAAAAATATATGGAGAGGGCAGTACTATTCTTGTATTTATAATTATTTAAAATCAATTTATGGTTATAGAAACTGTAGTTCCATCGATTTTAGGTTGAACCAAAATATTATTTAACAACACATTCAGAATGGACGCTAGCTTTGTAAATTATACATTCGGTCATGCATTGAGCGTTAAGTGGGTAGGTCATAAGTTACAAGTATTTTTGGTAGAGGTACTGTTATTGATAGTGGAGCTACTATTATTGTCCAGGTAGGACATGTTTTTCTTTAATATCATACTGTTGTGTAGTGAGACATGTTTGTCGAAGTTCTTGACGCAATTATAACCAACCTTAGTATTGTTTTTGTCGAAAATCTTTTTTTAGTGTAGCTGAATAAGTTATTTCTTTTGTTTTAGTTATCATCTTTAATTTTTCACACCCAAACACACACACAAACACACACACACACAAACTATATATATATATATATATATATATATATATATATATATATAGGGAATTAAAAGAAGGTAACTTAGATCCCGAGATAAAATGGGAACTCATAGGCAAGGCTAGGACAATAAATAGCTTATGAGATAGGTGAAATCTATGTTTGACAGAAAAAATTCAAATGTTAAAATTTCAAGACCAAAATATACTCCTAAACAAACGAAGTGAGATCATAAGTATATGTCGCCATAGAAATAAGTATAAATTACAATAATTATCCTATTTCCTCAATTAGTCCCAATAAAAATTTCTAAAACAAAATTAAATTTGGCCAAGCAGTTACTTCCCCATCACCTACCACTACTAACTCAAGGGTCAAGTCACATACCTCTCACTACCGAGGAGAAATTACTTCTAATTCCTTCTCCCAAACCAATCCAATGAAAACAAATACATTCCAACTTCTTCCTTTACCTAAGCTAACCTCGGGGCTTAGAATTTTCCTCATTCTCTGCTTATAAGGGGTTGAAGAATGCATGCTTTAACATGACATGTTGAAAATGGCTATTTCCCCATTAAGTTTTATCTGAATTTACAGATAAATAAAGATATATATATATATATATGTATATATATATATATATATATATATATATTGTATTAGTTATTGCAATGGTTTATAAAAACATATTATCACTACACAAAACTTTTTATGTTTCGGTGCATCAGTGGCCCTCATCTGATCATAAGAAGAAAAAAATGAGGGGCACTGATGCTCCAAAACATACAAATATTTGTGTAGTGATACTATGCTTTTATAAACCATTGTAATAATTAATACAATATAAATCTCTACTTTGTATCGAGCACTATTTATAAAAGTGAAATCCTGAACAGCGGGTTTAAAATCCACGTGTTCTATAACTTTCTTACAATATATATATATATATATATATATATATATATATATATATATATATATATATATATATATATTATATTTTTTAATTCAGATACTTCAATCCAAGGGAAAAAAGCAGGAAGGTAAATTCCAAAAAACCCGATCCTAATTAATATTAAAAATTTTATTTTAATATTAAAAAATGATACAGGAAGAGAGCTCCATGTAATAAAATATTACAGAGCAAATATATATTAAAAAAGGATTAATTCAAAGATGTTGAATGGCCATTTCGATATGAAGATCCCCACGGGGGACAACACATCACCTCAGCAACAGAAAAATCCTTTCAGAAACTGGAGAAAAATTAGTCTACTTTTCCTTTTTAAATAGATTGCAAAGAAATTAAAAAAGAAAAAAGAAAAAATAAAAGAAAATAAAAAGAAAAATAAAGGAAAAGAAAAAGAAAAAGAAAAAGAAAAAGATAGAATAAAATCAAATAAATAAGAAAAGAAAAAATTGACATCGTCTGGGTTCGCAAAAAAAAGGGAGAATGTAACTAAAAATTAACAGACAGCCGTGTTAAATCGACGTAAGTTTAAGCAACACGGAAAAAAGGTGGTAAGAGAGATAAAAGAAGGAAGGGAGGGAAAAAGAAAGAAACTAAAGAAAAATTTTTTTTTAAATATTACAGACGCTGGACAAATTCAAAAACCTAATTTCCCCAAAACGTTGAAGTATTAGAAAAAGGCCTTTACTTAAAAAGGGAATAAAAAGATATAGGATTTAAAATAAAATTATTTTTTAAAAAATTAGGTCATTTGAAATTAAACTAAATAAAGACAACACTAGGTTAAAAAAAAAAATTAATTACAATTATACATACCTATAGAAGTACACACATACATACATATATATACACACACAATTCTACGAATAAGAATACATATATACATACACATACACACACATACATTCAATTTATTACACACTTATATACATATACATGCGCATACACACATATATATGTGTGTACATACCTATATACAAAAAATTCATATACACACAATATACATGTGTACACATACACGCACACACACACACACACACACACACACACATATATATATATATATATATATATATATATATATATATATATATACATATTCCATATGCACTCACACACATACATATAAAAATATAAAAAATTAATGAATATTATGAAAAGGAGCATTTAAATAGCAAAAAAATTTTTTCCAAAATTACATATAGCCCACATACATAAATACATATATACATATATATACATATATATACAAATATGCACATCCACACACAAACATACACATATACATAAAAAAAAAAATTTAAATTTAAAAAATTTAAAAAATTAAAAAAACTTATAAAAAAATTTAGAATTTAAAAATTAAAAATTAGAAGTTAAATTTTCAAATCCGCCCTATGGCGGCACTTGTTTATAAATTCCCTCCTAAGGTTCAAAAGTAAGTCCTGATGAGGATACTTCAAAATCAAAATCTTCTCCAATAAACACAGACGACACCTATCACGAAAACTTTTAGGAGTACAAGCTGAGCCTATTAATTTCCAGCTGATTATAGGGTCCTGCCCTTCCTCCTTCATTTCCCAGAACCTACGTGATAGTGCCGTCTGGAATCTCTGTTTAGGGTTCGAAAACGAGTACTTGTGATTATAAAGCCTCTGTTTGAAAGAGCCCGCGGACATGCCAATATAGGTCCGGTAATTGTCCTTGTTATTAGATGGAGAAATGCGGGCTTCATAAATTACATGGGTGGATTTACATTTGCCTTGCACCGGGCAGGCATCCACAGAATAACAATTGCATTTATCGACAATTCCGGATTTAACTTCCGTATTATTTAGGTTCATTAAAATTTGTTTATTGTGGGAATTAATTATATTATCTATATTTGAGGTGCAAGAATAACTAATTTTTAGGGTGAACCTATTAAAAATTTTATTTAAGGGATTGTTATTATTATTAAAATGTTTATCGATTAATCTGAGAAAATACTTACCAATATTTATATTAGTTAGCTTACAATAAGGAGGGTTAAACCAAATTATCTTCCTTTTTCTACATTTTCGGGTGTTTTTAGTTTTTGATGATTCTGGGTTTATAGCAGGCTTATCATACTTTAACTTATTAACAAAACCGCTTTTCTGAAGGGCCTTATCGTAAATTTCTTTGCTTGCGTTGAAAATTTTTATATTGGAAGATAATTGGTTAACCCTATTATTTACTATCTTGGGTATTTGTCTTATAATATTCTTGGGGTGGTTGGATAAACTATTTATATAGGTGGGAGAACTATTTATTTCAAACATACGCACCGTAATGGGGGCGCTAGAGGGTGTCGTCAGTGATGTCATCGCAAGGATCACTAGGGGGTTTCTGGTTTTTCAACATCATACCCTCCTCACCGCGCCGACCCGACCAGAGATGATCAGTTGGCCCACCCTCGATAAGCGGTTTCAAACACTGGAAAATTACGTTTAGGCCCGGTACGAAACCTTGCAAATGCTTCTGACTGGCGACAGTCAGGGCCACTTTCCATTTAGAGGCGCACCGTACATGAGCTCGTCCGAAACATTAATTTAGACGCAGAATTTCGGGGAATTTTAGCTAACAATTTGGAATCCAGGCACTCTCTCTTTTGATCCATTACTAATTAGCTGTTCTTTCCGCTGTTTCGGTTATGGACTTGAGTGCTTTCCTTTTTTTTTACTCCCACTATATATATATATATATATATATATATATATATATATATATTATAAATTATATTTTAGATCATGTACAATTTTTTTATAGATATCCACTACAAATTGTATATTTTGTTTCATCAAGTGGTGTGGAAAGGAATGGAAGGCCTCTTTTCTTATATTTGGCCAGTCGTGTGTGGGATGTTGATGGGGTTTAGAGATAAGAGATATAAGTCTTGTAAATTGTCCGTTAGAATTTTGAAGAAAATGGGGCGGGTAGGGGATGTAGTTGATTAATGAAAGTGTCGGGAATTTGGTAAACAGATTTAACATTAGAAGATAGTTATATGCTTTTATGGCCGCCTGGCAATCGTTTACTCTTTCGGTTTATTAGAGAGGGAGATTAAGGAGGTGTAAAGTGGTGGGAAGAGATGGGATTTAAACTATTCTTAATGTTTATTTGTACAACTATATAATATATTTTTGTATTTAAACACAGTTTTTATAATTTTGTATATTTAACCTTAATTTTGAATTTAGGAAATTACTTTTTTCTATAAAACTTTAAATTAGATTATAGTTTGTGGTGTGTAATACTTAAAAATATTCACAGCTCTATATTATATATCGAGCACTGTTTTAAATTAATGTTTTGGACGTTGTAAATTTTTCCTCGTTCCTTATTCACTCGGATATATATATATATATATATAGATTATTTACGTTCTCACATCCTGATTGAGCACTATGGAGGAATGGTAGACTTTGAAAAACCGGTAGCTACTCAAAGATTTACGCATCGTTCATTCAGTAATGAATTTGAACACTCTCAGCTTCGCCTTCCTCTGCCGAGCGCCCATATCTCAGAGGTAGAAACGCCGACTGATGCCAATTCGATCGGTTTCAATCCTGGCTAGAAGCAATCGGATGTCTAACCGTACTGATGAGCTGTGATACAGCGAAACAGATCTTTCTGCGCATGACTATATATATATATAGAGAGAGAGAGAGAGTATCGAGGCAGCAAATAATTTTCTAAACATATACTGTTAAATATAAGAGACAATGAATGTCTATTATGTTTAATCATGAGCCGTTCTAAACGTCGTATTTTGGCTTTAATTTCAGTTGAAAATAAAGACAAAAATTCTCCAACATTTGGATAATTTTTTATTAAGTTAGTTCTGAGCTTTCGGCTCACATGAGCAATCTTCAGAGAGGTTATTAAGACGGTAACACAATAACATCCACCATCACCGACGATTTTATTTTGTGCTGAGATAAAACTCTGCCAGGCAACGGCAATAGTTACCAAAAATAACAAACGCAGTTCGCAAATTTGCAATGCAGTTCATGACGTCACACCGCGTGATAGCGCCAAATGACAACAGAACCATGTATTCATGCGTTTGTTATTTTTGGTAATTATTGCCGTTGCCTAGCGGAGTTTTATGTCAACGCAAAATAAAATCGTCGGTGATGGTGGATGTTATTGTGTTACCGTCTTAATAACCTCTCTGAAGATTGCTCATGTGAGCCGAAAGCTCAGAACTAACTTAATAAAAAATTATCCAAGTGTTGGAGAATTTTTTTCTTTATCTTCAACTGAAATTAAAGCCAAAATACGACGTTTAGAACAGCTCATGATTAAATATAATAGACATTCATTGTCTTTTATATTTAACAGTATATGTTTAGAAAAAAAAATATATATATATATTATAACTTATATTATTTTACTTAACAATTTCATTTTTAAGTTTCGGAATAAACCAGTTGGAATTATACGTTTAAGAAATTAAAAACTCCAGATTTATCATTTATAACGACTTTAAAAACACTATTACCGTCACAAAAAAACAAATCAATCCCAGAAATGGTCAGTTTATAATATGCACCTAATGAATGATTAACTTTGCATCTGCATCTCGTTGCCATTTCGAATTTAGGGCTTAAATGCTTGCTTACATCAAAAATAAATATGGCCGGCAACATATCTGTACAACTTTGTTCATCAACTCTATGTTTGTTTCAAGAGCACCCATGAAAGATCATGCAATGATTCACCTCAAACCAGTCGCTAGAACAATATTATCTCATTCAGCTGTTCTATCATTGATTTTAACGTTTCTTACTCGTTGCTTCTTTCTGTAATTTCTTAGTTGTTCTTTGATCTTAGTGGGATTATTATTTTACTTGTTGACCAATATTCGCAATTGTGGTACAATGAATATGGGCTCGGAGAGCATAGTTCGAATTCCAGTTGAATTTGTTGAATTCACTAACGCATAAACACACTTGAGAAAGGTATAAATCCATCTCTTCTCCCTCCAGCTATGGGTTGAATAGCAGAACAGAATAGGTTCTATAGCCTTGGTTGACAAACCAGTCTATCGCAAAAAGAAATGGCAAACTACTACGGGAAAATCTTCTGTCTAGTCTGCCATGTTATGAAAGAGACATGATCGCCCAATCGTGTATGGCACTTAACTGAGTGTGTGATATGGAACTATCATCTCGAATTCAGTAATTTTCTCTGTGCCTTTTCTCGAAATACTTTTTATGGTAATGTTTGTGATTAGCATTAGTTTTTGCTTCTGAGACTTTATGAATTTAACCGCCGTACAAAATTGGCAGCTAGGTCTCATCATGTTACATTTGGAATGGCTAAACGTACCCGTATTTTCTATACTAACAGGGTTTTTTTTTTCTCACACATCTCGCATATGAATCTCTCTGCTAACTTCTTTCTTCAAAGTCATCAACGGATAACTGAGTGAGAAAGATTACGAAAAAGAAAACATTATTGAGGAATGAGAATAAAAAAAGAAGAGGAATCCAGAAGACAGTAAATACCGATTGACATTGCATTTAAATTTTTGAAGGTCAATTCAACTGTAAAATAATAGTACCTTGTTGCCAATCTAGTACTGCACTCTAGATACTACAGAGTAAAGTTTATCAGAACAATTACCATCTTTTAGGTTAATAAAATAACACATCACTCAATAAATCCCGAACCTAACTAATAAAACAACAACTTTTAGGCAAAACTCGATTTTATTCATCAACATAGTCTCCTTCTTGAGTGATACACTGATTCCAACGCTTCTCTAACAATTCGATGCCTTTTTTTATAAAACGATTTGTCTTTAGACTCAAAACACGCCACAGTTTCCGATATCACTTCTTCATTGGAGCCAAATCTCTTTCCATGGAGCATTCCTTTAAGATCTGCAAACAGCCAGTTGTCGCTGGGTGGGGGCAGATCTGGAGAATAGGGTGGATGCAGAAGCAATACGAAGTGCGATTCATGTAGTTTTGCTATCGTTACGATCGACTTGTGATACGGTGCGTTATCTTGATGAAAGATCACTGTTTTCTTCTTTATTTGTGGCTGTTTTTAGTGATTTCTTTCTTCAAACGCATCAATAATGCTATATAATATTAGCTACTGATGGTTCTTCCTTTCTCAAGGAAATCGATTAACAAAATACCTTGCGCATTCCAAAATACGGAGGTCAAAAACTTGATTGCTGTTGTTTGTATCTTTGGTCGCTTTGCATGCCTTTCACCTGCTGCTGTCCACTCAGATGACTACCGATTTGACTCCGGAGTGAAATGATGGATCCATGTTTTATCCATTGTCACATATTAACGCAAAAAATCCTTCTTGTTGCGTTGAAACAGTTGCAAACATCGCTCATGATCGTCGACACGTTGTTGTTGTTTTTGATCCACTTTGAACACAGCTTTCTCACTGACAAATGTTCATGCAAAATGGCGAATACACTGTTTTCTGATATGTTCAACTCCTCTGCTATCTCACGCAACTTCAATTTACGATTAGCCAAAACGAGTTCGTGGATTATTTAGTGTTTTCCTTGGACAACTGCCGATTTTTGGTGACCTGAGCGTTCAGCATCATTTGTGTCTCTACGACTGCGTTAAAGTCAGCATACCACCTCTTAACCGTTGTTCCCGACGGAGCAGAGTCGGAATAACAGTTATTAAGCTATTGCTTTGCTTGAATAGTATTTTTTCATATCAGGAAGCAATGCTTTATCAAGACACGACATTCAGATTTTTCCATTGTTTTGAAAATTTGCAACAGTAGCTTCACTTAAATAACTATAATTTGTAAACTAATTATCCGATTGGGTTCAAATTTTCTCACGTTCTATTTGAAGGTTAGTACTTCATGAAAATCTAATAGATTTTTTATTAGTGGCGCCATCTCTATGTCAGGCCCGGGACTTATTGGTTAACGTGTTATCGTCTCACTAACGCTTGTTAGCCTAGAGATAAAATTAACTTTTCACAAGAAATTAACATTTTAATTTTCTTTCTGTGAAAGTCTAAAGACAAGCGATCATTTAGAATTTAATTCCAAATTCTTTGCATCAGAAAAATAAAAACAGCGTAGATTATATTTTTCGTTCTTTCTTTCCCCTGTAATCTTAATTTCTTTTAATCAAAGAACTGACCTGAAATGTGAACTGAAGAAATAGTGATAAATTATGATTTAATGAAATATATGCATTTTAATCGACATTCATTTTTATATATCAGTCAGTTAAGTGCCATACGTGATACACGCTTGGGCGATCATGTCTCGAAAGAGACATGACTGACTGGGCAGAAGATTATCCCGCAGTAGGTTGCCATTGCTTTCTGCGTTAGACTGGTTGCCGACCAAGGCTATAGAACCCAATCTGTCCTGCTGTTTAAACCATAACTGGAAGGAAGAGACGGATTAATACCTTTCCTAATGGTATTTGCAAAGGGTATTTGCGCGTAAGTGAATACAATGGATTCAACTGGAATTCGAACTCGGCTCCTCGGGTTCTCGTTCCGAGCCGATATCCACTGTACCACAACGCTGCCTTTTGTATTTACTGCCTTCATGTTGCGATTAAGTGATGTAGCCATCTCCGCCTGTTAAGAAAACATGAATCAAATTCAAATTGTTTTATAATCACAATAGAAGGTTTCCTCAGTACTTTGACGGTGAGCAAGTAAAATAGCGTCAGAATCAAGTTACACGAAGCCGTTAGAAATTAAATGTTTTAGGACCAATTACGTATACTTACTAATGACCTACTTACTTTAGGGGAGATAACTCAGTTAAAGATATCTGAAACATCTTGAAACAATATTTCTATTTATTAAATTTAATGGGATTTTTTTAAGTTAATAAAATATAGTCTCACTTACGTTAGTACATTTGTTAACCTCAAAGTAAAATCAACGTAACATTTTAAATTAACATTTAATTTTCTTCTTGTGAATATCTTAACAATAACGAACTTTTGCAATTTAATTCCAAAATTCTTTGCATCAGAAAATTCTTTGCATCAGAAAATAAGAAAACGTAGATTATATTTTTTTCCTTTTGTTTTAATTTCCTTTTATCAAAGAATTTAACTGAAACTTTTGTTGCAGGAAAAAAAAAAGACATAAAATTAACAGGGGCACCTCGAAGTGGTGTAATGGTTATCGATTTTGTTTCGCGAGTATCATCACAATTGAGTAGTGAGTTTGATCCTCACTGGGTGTCCCATACTTTCGGTCGTGTGCCACATTAAGGTTCGCTTAGAAAATCACCATATAAGATTAACGGAAGAAAAAGTTATAAAGGCATAATTAAGTCTGCTTGAAAAAATTATGTGGTCTATTTTTTATAAATACTAAAGATTTTAATGTGTTGACTAAGACAATTTACAATAGACAGTTTATTATGTGCATTGTGGCGCAGTGGATATCAGCTCGGAACGAGAAATCGGAGAGCCGAGTTCAAATACCAGTTGAATTCATTGCATTCCTTTACGCGCAAATACCCTTGGGAAAGGTATTAATCCGTCTCTTCCCCCCAGTTACGGGTTAAATAATAGGACAGATTGGGTTCTATAGCCTTGGTCGGCAACCAGTCTACCGCAGAAAGCAATGGCAACCTACTGCGGGATAATCTTCTGCCCAGTCAGTCATGTCTCTTTCGAGACATGATCGCCCAAGCGTGTTTCACGTATGGCACTTAACTGACTGACTGCCGATATATACGTTTTGTATTTATTGCCTTCATGTATATGATGTGATAAACTGATGTAACCGTTTCCGTCTGAAATCAAGACATATTCAAATTGCTTTATAGTGACAATAGAAGGGTTCCTCAGTACTTTGATGATGAGCAGGTAAAACACCTTCAGAATCAAGTAAAGCGAAACTCTTGGAAATCAAATGTTTTATTACGAATTATATATATTATCTATTTAATATTCTCATCATTGGTAACTTACCGTATCTGTTGGCAACTTATATATTTATTTGATACTTACTGATACATTATTTTATAATATTTAAATACATTATATCAGCTCAACTTTACAATATTTCAATGCATTATATAAGCTGAATCTCAATTTAATACATATGATCGGTAACTTATTTAACTTTTTACAATTTAACGTTTGTTTTTATATAAAGAAATCAATTTTTCGCTCTTAGAAAAAGACGCGTTCCTATGTCTAACGCTTAATTTATAACGTTATTTTTATGATCAATTAGATATACTTAGTGATGATTAATTTCCATCAACTTGGTTTCAGTCAGAACATGAAAGAAAAGAAAAATATAAGTGTTTTATGCCTGTTTCGGTAAAATGTAAAAAGTTGTCAATTCAAATATTTTCATTTGTACTTTATTTTTATTTTTCATTTTTACTTCATAAAATAACTGCCAGAGTTCAGACTTATGATTGTTATTGCAATATTTTAAGATTCATCAGAATTTAAAAAAAAGGATAATCGTGAAATTTTCCAGAGATAAAACTAGTAAGTTCAATTGTGGTATAGATGTCAATATATCTATTGGCTATTGTATATATATATATATATATATATATATACTTAAATTAATCTGAACAAGTTCTTTTTTCTACCACACCAAAATATAATTAATTTAAATATGATCATTTTATTATTAAGATAAATACAAAGGTATCTCGCTTAAAAAAGGAGGAAAAATTATTTTAGGCGCCTTTCGGCCGACACTTCATCAGAATAAAAATCCCCGAAAAGCTCCGATCTAAACTTCAACTCCCTCTGCCTACACAGGGTTAGACGTTGTAAATTAACGGTAAGAGACTTCAAGATGTCTAAATGGAGTCTTGTTCTTGCCTTGTGCATGACGAAGAAGAAATCGGAAGAATAATGCGTCCTGCATTGTACAGAATTTAATAGGTATTCACTGATCGCTGACTCGTGAGTCTGCGATTGCCTGAATTTTTTTTTTTTTTTTTTAATCATCTCACCCCAAGCAAGGCATTCCACTGCCACTATTGCGCATGAGGCTACATAGGGGAAGGTAAAGAGAAGGAGTGGATAGACATAGGGAATGTCAGGAGAAAGGTGATAGATGAGTAAGGATAGCGAGGGTCGGGCAGATGGGAAGAGTGTTTGATAGAATGGGAGCAGGTTAGTGTGTTAGGAGGTGTCTATTGACCTTACATTTAAACTCCTGGAGATTGTAGCCGTCGGGGAAGCAATCGTTTGGAAGAGAATTCCACAGTCGGGAAGTGCGAGGAAAGAAACTGTTGGAGTAGAAGTTACGGCTGCATTTTATCGGTTTCACTGTAAAAGAGTGGGATCTAGTTGCTAATCTAGTATCTCGTGCAAATTCGTATTTAGGGGGCACCAGTGATCTAAGTTCATCGGAGCAGAAGCCGTGAAAGTATTTATAGAAGAGACACAGCGAAGCCACGTCTCGCCGGTGGGAGAGAGACTGCAGGCGGTCTGCCAAGTCGGTATCTATCACATTACAGACCCTCCTCTGAACCTTATCGAGAAGCCCGAGGAGAACAGCAGGGGCACCCGACCAGATATGGCAGCAGTATTCAATGCACGGGCGGATGGTAGATTTGTAAATGTGCAGGTTAGATTTAGACGGAAAAAACTTCCGGACCCTACACAGAGAACCGACTTTCATAGCAGCGGATTTAGCAATGGATTCGATATAGTCATTCCATTTGAGGTCCGCTGAAAGTGTGAGACCAAGGAGGCGTAGTGTTTTACTCTCTGGGAGGCAAGCCTGGTCCATGCTAATGGGAGGTAGGTGAGATTGTCGATGATGGTTAATTGACAGTAGCTTCGTTTTAGAAGCATTAAAATTTACTAGCCATTTCTTACCCCAGTCCAATATGGATTGGAGGTCTTTTTCAATCTCGGCTGCGAGTTTAGCTTTGACGCCTACACCAGATTTTTGTTGGAGGCGAGAGTAAACTGTGGTGTCATCGGCGTACAAACCTATTTGGGTTCTTATGGAATCAGGGAGATCATTAATATAATAATATAATAATTATAATGTAATTGGCTCATGTCTGCGGACTCTACCCGGCAAATTAATATATTAAACTAATATATATCCTGAGAAAATTCAAAGAAGCATTTCTTGCGTCTCTATTCCAGTCACTTTCCCAACGACGTAACAGTCTTACGGCCACATCATGTTGAAACACCGGTTCCTGTACGATCATCGAAGTTAAGCAACATTGAGCTTGTTCATTACTTATATTGGTGTCCGTTTAGGAATACCATGTGCTGTTAGTTTGTATATTCTGGAGCATCAGGAAGAGACAACTAAAGTTCCTGGGACATGCAATGAGGAAGAAGGGCTTGGAGAACCTGATACTAACAGGCCAGATAGAGGAAAAAAAGGCAGAGGAAAGCAGCGGATAACATGTTTGAAAAGGCCTGAGCAGGTGGATGACAGAACGGGGGCTGAGAGACGTTACAGGAGAAAGCGTGCTAAGAGCCACCAGGGATAGGGAGACGTGGAAGGCCATGATCGCCTACGTCCTGAAGGGACAAGGTACATAAAAAGAAGAATAGATAATGGAGCGGAATTACTAGTTAGAGAGCCGAGTTTCAGTTCCAGCTGGTTTAGTTATATTCATTTATGCGCTAATACCTAACGAAAAGGTATGTATTCACCTTTTCTTCCCTCAACTATGGGTTAATTAGTAAGACTTGAATCACTAAAACAATTTTATCTCTAAAAATAAAATAATATTGCATGAAAAATATTTAGATTTCGGGATTAAATAATCCATAGAGGTTGATATGCTGCTAAATGAAAACAAAACCAACAAACCAACGTGACATGGCTTCCCTCTGTCTTTTCTACAAATATAACAACTATTCTGATAAGCTTTTTTCACTATTTTTTTTTCTTTTTATAATCGTTTCACCCCAAGCAAGGCAGTACTGCCACTGGTGCGCATGGAGTTACATAAGAGGAGAGTGAAGAGAAAGACGAACAAGTCACAGGGGGTGTCGGAGAATGAGTAAAAGAAAGATAGGAACACTAGTGTGAAGAGAACTGTGTGAGAGTAGAGGAAAAAGGAAGAAGAACAAGATACAAGGAGTGTCGAGGAAAGGATGGGAGTCAAGGAGATAAGATAAAACTATTGTTTCAATTGCATGAATTTAAACGTGCTACTAGATTGACGACTCTCTACCCCGAGTGGCTCCCATGCCTTGTACAGGGTGAAACTTCATTATTAAAAATGTCCTAAAAAGGACGCGGCAAGAAGAAGAATAATTATTTTTTGCATGTAGGGGAGATAATCCATAAAGAGAAATCAATTATCTTGTTCAAATATTAACATTGAGCTGAAGATAATGCCATCAATTATCACTAATGCTTATACAAAATAACCGAAAATTGAAATTGGTTTATTATAACAAAATAACTAATCTTATTAGTTTTCTTTCTATAAAGGTCTTATGAAATACAATCGGCTTTTATGAAATTATTTCATTTAATAACTTATAAAAATGAATTTACAATGTCTACATTTTTGTGCTAAATATACAAATTTACTTACAATAACCGAACTCTGGGGGCAAAATATAAGAATCTTTGTTTTTGTTTTTTTTTTTCTGAAAAGGAAGAGAAAACGTCCTATTTCTTATTCCAAATTTTAAAACAATAACAAAGGCTCGGAACTACTTCGTGAAATTTGAAAGTTATTAACATTTATTAAACTGATCAGTCAGTTAATTGCCATACATGATACACGTTTGGGCGATCATGTCTCGAAAGAGACATGACTGACTAGGCAGAAGATTGGCATTATTTTCTGCAGTAGACTGGTTCCAACCACGGCTATAGAACCTAAAATGTCTTGATATTTAACCCATAGCTGGAGGGAGAAGCGGTGGATTAATACTTTTCCTGAGAGTATTTGCGCGTTAGTGGATGTAACGAATTCAACTGAAATTCGGACTCAGCTCTCCGATTTCTTGTTCCAAACCAATATCCACGGCACCACAACGCACACACCGCCTTAAACTGATACAAAAAGACTTTTTTAATCATTTCACCCCAAGCAAGGCAGGACCACCACGGGTGAGCATCGGTTTACTGTGAGAGAAAAACAACAAGGTACGTGGGGTTCGAAGAAAGAATAAGAGAGTGATGTGAATCAAGGATATAAAAGATGATGTTGCATTTAAACTTTTGGAAGTTGTACTTCTCAGGGAAGCAAGTAAACGGAATGAAGTTCGATAGACGAGAAGTGCAAGAAAAGAAGCTTTTAGAGTAGAAGAGGTGGTTAGATTTAGCTATTTCAACGGTAAAAATGCTGTATCTGGATGAAAATTTAGTATCACGCGTAAATACATGTGGTTGAGGCACTAGAAAAAAAAAGCTCGTAAGGGCAGTTGCCATAATTTTTTTTTAGAAATGTCCCAAGGAAGCCAGATCCCGTCGAAGGAGGGCTGCCAAGTCAGGATTGATTGAAGGCGGGCTGCCAAGTCAGCCTGATTGAAGGAGGGCTGCCAAGTCAGCCTGATTGAAGGAGGGCTGCCAAGTCAGCCTGACTGAAGGCGGGCTGCTAAGTCAGGATTGATTACAATGCAGATCCTTCTTTGGATTCTGCATAAAGATATATTTTCATGCACCTTGTTAAAAACAAGGCAAGATAACATTACAAAAATATAGAGAAAAATTGGTTCTAAATAAAATTCACAAAGGATATTTTTCAACATGATGGACGGGAGCCCCTTCATGAACCTCCGGTGGTCAACCCCGTGGCCACATTATGCTGCAGGCTGCGCCAGTCTCTATTTCTCACATGATGCAAATAGTAACCAACTGATTCTGCCCTAGTCCTCTCTCCTCAACCAAAACACCATGAAAAAAAAAAATACCAAAATCAAACCAGCTACTCGGAAAACGTCCAAACCTGTCTGTGTCTCTTTCACTAACATACGCTGTATCCGCATTAACTTTTATAGCGTAGAAGCATTCCTCCAAACTAACTCACCTGATATCTTAGCCCTATGTGAAACTAACCTTGACCTGTCTATCCCCTCCTCTGAGTTCTATGTTCCTGGTTACCTTCCCCTCTTCAGGAAGGACTCCAACGTCTATATGCATGGGTTTGGTGTATATGTCAGTGAACATCTCCCCCTAGCTAGAGTAACATCTCTCGAATCCCTGGACCAGTCTTTCATGTGCTTCCGTCTCTCACTTCTAAGCTCTGTTAGCTATCTCTTCTTCTTCTACCGCTCCTCCTCCTCCTCTGACTGTTCGGTACTTGACAGCATCTCTGACAATATCGACAAGGACATTTCTTCGCACCCATCTGCCCATATTTTCGTGTTTGGCGACTTTAACGCCCACCACACTAAGTGGCTAGAAAACTCTGTAACCGACCCTGCTGGTGTCCATACCTTTAATTTTTCAATCTCCTAATCCCTTACGTAAGTGGTGGACTTCCCCATGCGTTTCTCCAATAGCCCTAACGGAAGGGACTCGCTACTAGACCTCTGCTTCACTTCCACCCCAAATTCTTGCTCCACCAGACAGCTCTGCCCTCTCGGAAATTCTGACCACGCCGTAGTTTCTGTCAACATCACGTTCCACTCCACCCCTACCCAAGAAACCCAGACAAACAGAATAGCCTACTGCTATCAAAGAGCAGACTGGGATTTGTTCCGTGACTTCCTCTGCGACGTCCCTTGGAACAATGTTTTTAATCTTCCCATCGAAGACTGTGCATCATCGATGCATTCATCCCTGCCAGGAAATTTCAGCTTAAATCCCATTCGTCTCCCTGGTTCACGCCCGCTTGCTCGGCCGCCATTGCCCACCGAAATCACTTCTTCCAGCTTTATCGTAGCCACGCGTCGGACCAAAACAGGCGCCTTTTCGCCTCAGCTCGTAATAAACAGATACTTAACGAAGCTAAGATGCTGTTTTCTGCCAGAATGAAGCAGCGCATAGCATCCTCCAAGTTCGGTACGAAAGACTACTGGCGCCTCTGTAAACGCGTGCTTAGCAAGAGTAAGTCCTCAATACCCCCACTAATAAACGAGTTTGAGGTCCTCACCTCCTCAGCGGACAAGGCTGAATACTTTGCCCGTAGATTCTCGACCAATTCGACTCTGGATTCGTCTGGAATCCATACACCCGATTTCCCATCCTGTTGTTTTCATCTTTATTGATATGTTTTTGACGTTTCGGCCGTCAAAATATTTGTTGTTTTAAGGCCGTTTTTTTTTTTTTATACTTTCTGCTCTCAGACGATTTTGTTGGATTTGAACAGGAATTAACGTTCATTGTGTCGTCCGCCCGTCTGTATCGTTCTCTCTTCATCCGGTTTTAAAACCAACTTTGGTAAAGCATTTTCAGACAGCTTATATATATAGTTTTTCTCGCCTCTGATCTCAACTGGTTTAGCATACTATTATTACTATTATTACTATTATTACTATTTCATTTAGTTTTCTGACTCTTTTTACTGTTTTTTTTTTTTTTTGTTTTGTCTTTGTCTTTTACATCTTCTTTATAAAGTTACAAATCATTTGTCTTCGCAATAAAAACGATTTTCAAGGGAAAAGGCAATTTTAAAACATGCGCTTCACCGTAATATTTTTCACGGGGTGATACCAATGTTTCTGTTCAAGATTCGTTTCTTTACCTTTTTAATTTCTATGACCTTTTATTGCAATTTCACGTACTGTCATTTCTCCAGGAATATTGATATTTTTACTTAATGACCTGTGGCATTTTTTCGACAGAAAGTAATAGTATTTCGTGTAAAATCTTATTAGACAAACATTAGTCATGAAACACGCTTGACACTTTTTGATCCGTTGGCCTCAAGCAAAAAGTAATTCAAAAATTTCTCATCAAACGTAGGCCTTCGTTCCCGCTAAAAAACGTAGTGTCGAAAGGACATTTTCCTATGACACCGCTTTTACTTTAACTATCTTCACTTCTCGGCAATGTTTATTGTTTTAAAACTTTATCATTAGAATTGTAACAAAATTCAAACATATGAAATTGAATTCATACCTTTTTTTTGTCCTTGAAAACTTGCAAGAAAAGCAATAAACACTATTTTTCTTGCGTCTTAGTGGCTTTATTGCCTTGCTTGATATGAAATGATTAAAATAAAATTGTGTGTGATGTAACGGATAGTGCAGAGATACATCTTTTTCGGCTGGTTGTATATCAAAGAAAATTTCAATTATAATTCCAAACTTAACTTACCAACAAATTCTCCTTTATATATTATCACTTTCAAGAAAAATGTTTTGACTTACTGGGTAATCAAGGACAGATGTTCCAGTGGATAAAGGCGTTGATTATACCTAGTGACTTGACCCAAAAATTTGTGAGTTCAATACGTGGCTACAGCAGTGGTAAACAAATAACTTAGAGAGTTGAGCTAAAGAAAGATAACTACATTACATCCAGAAGTGGTATGGCACATGGAATGAAAATGAAATACCACATTGATCAAAATAAAGGATTCGGTTCGAAATTCCAAAAGCCTGAAAAAGGTCAGAGCGTACAACGGCCGAAACGTCGTGAATATGGTAATAAAGATGAGGACAACAGTCCGAACAATGCAAATAATATAAATACTACTTAATCTCAGAAGTAGAGACAAATAATGCGAATATTAGTCCAAATGTATATTATATAAAAATGATTTAGCATATCCCGATTTGTTATTCGTGGTTCCGCTTCAATAATAGCTTTCAATTGGTTGTCATCAATCGCAGAAAGACATCTTTGTTCCTCCTCGTCTTCAAGGCTTCGTTGTGGATTATCTGGAATCAATATGCAGCTGTACGTCCGTTGACGCTCTCGTGGGTAAAAGCTTGGTCGATATTTCGAACAGTTTCCACTGCTTTATGTTCTTACTTTCAACTCATACAATAAAATCGCTTCAATAGCGGCATTTTTGGAATACGACAGGGGAATAGAAAAGATCATTTCTGAAGTGAAAATGTTGACAGGTGATTTTTATGCTGAACAATAGATTCCCAATTACATTGATCACTTTGTTCTGGTTCCAGCATTTTGTAATAAAAGAACTTGTTTTGAATCTTATTTCCCAATAGATTCTGTTTAGGTTTACATGATGGAGTCCATTCTTGATCTAGTCACATTTTTTTAATTCTTGCAGCTAATCTTCTTCTTCTATGTGCCCTGTCCCTTCAGGACGTAGGCGGTCATGGATCTCCACGTCTTCCTATCCCTTGTGGCTCTTAGTATGTTTGCTCCTGTTGCTCCTGGCAACCCCCGTTCCGTCATCCACCTGATCAGACCCTGCAAATATGTTATCCGCTGCCTTCCTCTGTCTCTCCTTCCTTCTATCTGTCCAGTCAGTATCAGGTTCTCCAGGATCTCCTTCCTCATTGCATGTCCCAGGAACTTCAGTTGTCTCTTCCTGATACTCAGCATCAATTTCCTTTTTGTTGACATTCTTTCTAACACTTCGTCGTTGCTTGTATGCTCAGTCCACGATATCCGTAGCATCCTTCTGTAGAACCACATTTCGGCCGCTTCCAGTTTTGTCCTCATTTTTGATGATATTGTCCAGCATTCACAGCCGTATTGAAGAACTGACATCACGTAGCAGTCTAGCACTCTTTTCTTCGTTTCTATTGAGATGATCTTCCTGTGTGTTAGTAGCAGCTAATCTATTTTATTTTAATGTTTGGTGTAACGGATAACGGCTCAGAAGTTGGAGAAGTCGATTTACAATCGGGTTCGTTATATTCACGTAACTACACCTAGGAAAGGTATGAAACTATCTCTTTTTACCCCCAATCCAAAATATGGATTAAATAGAAGGAAACTCTGTATTCTATTGCCTTGGTTTTCAATCAGCCTATTGCAGAACGAAACTGCAGCCGACAGTTGGAAACTTTCTGCTTAGTCATGAATGGGTCATGATCGCCCAAGCAGGTATCATGAATGTCACTGGACGTTACCCAGTCTATGTTTATATAAGTTCATGCAAATCATCATCATAATGCACATCTTTCAAATCATCATCATAATACACATCATTCAGCCTGGATGGGATTACACGGTCGCTAAGCAGCTGAGCACCTGAACGGGCCATTCCACATTTATGAGTTAAAAACCTGAGATATCCATTCAAAATGCAAAGAGACTTGGGTAAAAATACCTGGCACAGGCAGTCCTTCTCCAGGTCGAAGTTTAGTCGATGTCCTCAAAGATGAAGACGTGCATTAGTCGCGGAAACGTGGCAAATGATTTTCATCGGAGAACTCCTCCACCATGGCTGTTGAGTTTGAGTTTGAAGTTTGAGTTTTGTTTAACAGGACCCTAACACACACACACACACACACACACACACACACACACACACACACACACATACACACACACACACACACACATGACAATTAAAGTAAATAGATAAAATGAACGAGACGAGGCTGAAATAGACAGACATGTTGGAAAGAGACAAGAAACAGTAAAAGAAACCTGAAAAAAAATTGAAGTGTGTCATATAAAAAAAATACCAACAGTACATTTTATAATAAAATTACCAACAATACGCTTTATAGTAAAATAACCAAAAATACATTTTATCTCTAGTTGAAAACATACAACTGAGTTCAAAATGTATTTATTTAAAGCCTTAAAATTGCATACGAAATATTTAGATTTTGGCCTTAAATAACCCATAGAGGTTGATATGCTTCTAAACAAATTCAACCAGCCAACAACCCCATCTAGGTACTGACCAATCTCGAGGTTGCTTAACTTCGATGATCATACAGAAATCAGTTTTTCAGCGCTATGTGACCGAAAGCCTTGATGATGGGAATGTTGATCATTCTTCAGAATTATTTAAAGAACTAAATGATTTTCTAATAAAAAATATTGAACATTTACACAATCAATAACAGTTATAAGAAAAATCTTTCAGCAGTCCAAGAAAATATTTTTTGTAAATTGTTCATCGTCTTCCTTATTACAAAGACAGATGAAATTCTTCGAATAGTTATTGCTGTAAGGCAAGTGACTTCAAATTACAATGGTTCAGAAACCTTCAGACATAGAGCTTTTTTTAGTTCATTTATTGTTGCTAGTGACGGTTTCTTTGGTTTTCCAGTTTATTTGCGTATTTCTTATATTTTTGTCTCCTTTGCTCACCATGAAATTATAATCCTCCACAAATGATTGTTTCTATTTCTTTGTTACTTTATTGTAAAGTTTTGATAGCTTTAAGTCATTTCCTACTAATTGAACTTAGCTTAATTCTCCCTGTCTCTTCCCATTATTGCTCTTCCTCTCTCTGATCTTCTCTCAATTATTCTTATCCCCTCTCTCTCTTCTTCTCCCTCTTCTTTTTATCCACTCTCTCATTATCCCTCTCTCTCTCTTTATATATATATATATATATATATATATATATATATATATATATATATGTGTGTGTGTGTGTGTGTGTGTGTGTTTGTTTGTTTTATTTAAATAGGTTATTGAAATCCTGACAAAGTATTAAAAACTTCATGCGTGGAAATGTTGCATAAAAAGACAGGAGAGGTTTGATCAAATATAAATTTCGCCATTTAAGGCTTCATCAGATCTAAAACGGAAGAGAGAAATGTGTGTGTGGATTCACACACACACACACACATACTTTTCTGACTTTTATAAAGAGTGTTCGATGCAGAGTAGAGCTTAATATTGTAAGTTTGTTATTATAATGGTTTATAAAAGCATATATATATATATATATATATATATATATATATATATAATGGTTTATAAGAGTATAATGATCTATAAAAGCATATATATATATATATATATAATGGTCTATAAAAGCATATATATATATATATCCCTCCTTTCATGCTCATGGAGAGAGTGGCAATAGCGAGGTATCATCAGCTCATTCTCTTTAATTCTATTTATAAAACTTTAGTAATAGTTATAAAAGCCCTTGCCACTCTTTAAGTGTATAATTTTTCTGTTTTGCAATAATTATGTCGTTGAGTAGTGAAGGATTTTTACCCATCTATCTTTAAGGATCTCTTCCATTTAGCACTGACATTTCGAAAGATGAAATTCACATTATTTTGAACAATAGAAAATCAGTCACTGTACGACAAAGAACAGTGGATTAAAATTTGGCTGGAATTTTCGATATATCAATGGGATCTTTGGTTTGTGTGAGGTCTTAATTAGATTGTTCTTATTGTACAGCCTCACTGCCTATAAAAAAATTGATTTGACTAATATTATAAATATTTGAATAATATTTATAGAAATAATAGACTCATGATTGTAAATAAATCTACTGGAGATAAGGTTGATAAAATTAATTCCTGGAGTTTTTAAATCTTTTGGTCTTAGCGTAGTTATTAATTCTCATATTAAACAAGTTGATTTCTTAGATGTAACGTTAGATTTGGCTTTCAATAATTTTCAACCTTACATTAAAAACTATTTCAATCCCGTTTATATCCACTCTAGCTCTAATCACCCACTACTTGTAAACCAACATATTCCATCATCGGTTGAACAAGGCATTAATCAACATCCCTCTAGCAAAGAAATATTTGAAAATACATAAAACAGTTTATGATATAGATATTAGAGATAGTGGCTTCAAATCTTCTGAAATTAGATTTGTAGATGATTATATTGTTCCAGAAAGAAAAACAGAAACATGAAAATCATGTTATATTTCTCCATTCAATCAATTAGTTCATACTAAACTGGGACATACATTTTTAAAATTAAATGGTAAATATTTTCCTAAAAATCATCCTTTAAGTAAAATTTTCAATCGGAACAATCTAAAACTTAGTTATAGTTGCACTAATAATTTATAGAAAATAATTAAATTACATAACAATAAAATATTGAATTTATATAATAATACCGTAATTTTAATTTGTTCTGTAGAAATAACCTATTCAGTTGTAGAAATCACGACCAATGTCCTTTGTTAATCCCTTGTGTATATGTGTTTTACTTCAACAGAAGAAAATCTAAGGATTACTAAAGTTTATATTGGAAGTATAATGAACCAATCTTTAAAAAAAAGTTCCGTATTCATCTCTCATCCTTCACTAATAGAGACAAACGAAATATGACTTTACTTTCTAAATATTTTTGGAAGTTGAAAGAGGAGAATAAAACACCTAAAGTTAAATAGAAATTTCTCAATTAAGCTAGAATCTCTAGATCAGTGAACTAACCTTGTTTCCTCTCTCTGCAAAAGAAAATTGAAATTATCAAGTTTTGAATAGTCACAATTGAATCAATTTCTTTGCTTTTTCTTCTTTATTTTCTTGATTTCTTATTTTCTTTGCTTTTCTTCTATTTTCTTTATTCTTTATTAAAAATCTTTTTACCTTGTACGGGAAATTCTATGAAAACGGAAAGTGAAGTGATCTTTCATAAAATAAAATTTTAAAATAAAAGTGTTTATTACCATCATTGTAAACTAACTGATGAGTCATTGTTCTTTCAATGTCGAAACAAAATGTACAATTTTGTAGTGGTTACTTACATGTTTTTATGTAACAGTTGAATTATATATATATATATATATATATATATATATATATATATATATATATATATTACTCTTCAGTAATGAATTAAATTCTCTCGGTAACGGGCGTGTGTATGCACAGCATATATATAACACACTAAAATTTCCCTTCTCCCATTTTATGCGCTTATGGCTTAGGGAGTAGAGGACTCCGACTGACACCACATCGGTCGTTTCGATCCCAGCTAGAAGCAAGTAGATAACTAGCCACTCTGATGAGCTGTGATACAGTGAAACAGGCTTGTATGTGGATGAGTAATCCTCTCAAATATTTGTTGTCATTTTTAGTGGTATGAGTACACTCGTTATTATATAACATACGTCTAATTTCCGCATTTCTGTTGTTATTAATATAACGTTTCTCCCTCCGGTCCTCTTCAGGTGCCTGTCAATACAGGTAATTTAAAATCGAACCCTTCGAAAAAAAAAAAGAAAAAAAGACAGAAATATTTCAGCAGCAAAGGCATTAGTAAGTGAAGAATAGACACCCGAGGAAGACAGGTGGCAACAATGTTGTGATAATAACAGTGTTGAGAACATTAGCATGTAATAATGATAAATTCTCATTCCGACAGTCAATTTGTTCACCAAATCTAAACTTATTTATAAATGGAACTTTGTCTCTGTGTGTGTGTGTGTGTGTGTGTGTGTGTGTGTGTGTGTGTGTGTGTGTGTGTGTCTGTGTGTGTGTCTGTGTGTGTGTCCGTTACTTATAGACTCCGAAACGGTTGAACCGATTTTCTTGAAAATTTACACAGTTGTACTATAAGTGACTGCGAGTGTTCTTACCTAGGTTTTGTGTCCAGGTACCCCCGATAAATATCGAAAATCGATAACTGAAAAAATCGGGTTATAGAAGGAGTGGTCTAATTTTAATCAAATTTGATACACTCATAGACAAAGACATAATAAATGATATTCAGAATTTTCAAGGTTGTAGTTCTTACAATAGTGCAGAAAATCGATTATATATATATATAAAAAGCAAGATGTTTGTGTATGTGTCTGTTTATCTGCCTGTATGTTTGTATTTTTTTAGCCCTTTTATTTTAGTTTCTGCTTCGGGTTTGGCTCTAAGTAGGTATAATTGTCGTTCTTAGTCTCAGCCACGATACCATTTACTCTTTAATTTAGCCTTCAAAATTCAGTTTACGACGAAAAAAATAATTTGATATCGATACCAGGAAATCAAAATTTGATTTACATACATTTATTTTTCTTTTTGTCTACGGTTTTGCTTTAACTGGAAACAACTATTGTTTTTTAGTCTTTCGTGCCATCGTCCAAAGAGTCTGAGCTCCAGGACCATAGATTAGTTTTAAAGCTTCCATTATACCCGAGAAACGCCGGGCAATACTGCTATTTGGAATATAAAATAAATGAAAGGAAAATAAAAAATAAATCGGCGTTACAAAGTCTTTTTTCTGCTTATTTTACAGCATTACGAAGTCTGCTCTCTGCTTATTTCACGCAACCAAAATCGATCCATTCCTTGACCGCTTTGTGATATATGACGAAAAATGAATTCGGGGTGGAAACGGATGGCTGGTCAGAGATGAGACAACTAAAGAACTCCTCAAATCAAAATCGTATCCAAAAATAGTTTTGATTATTGCTTGGGAGTTGACAAGGTGGTGCTGGTGGAGTCATTTGTACTGATCAACGACAGCCCTTTTGCTTCTCTCCAATACACCGAAGAAAACACGTCACAAGAAGCGACTTGTCGTGTCCACACGTAAGCGGTCTCCGTTTACTTGTCCTGGACACCACCTTGTTATGCCATGGGTATTTTTCAAATAGATGTATATTACGATACAAATTAATGAGCGTTACCGTGTTCATTCATTAATACTTATAAACGCAAACATCGGAACGTAAACCTATATTAACAACGAAAAAATATTGAAAATTGAATCCATAGCTAAATCTGCTGCTCGGAAGGTTGTTTCCCTTCGTAGGGCGGGGAAGTTTTTCTCGACTAAATCTATCTTACACATATAAATCTACCATCAGCCCATGCATTGAATATTGCTGTCATATCTGATCGGGTGCCCCTGCTATTCATCTCGGGCTTCTTGATAAAATCCAACGAAGAATCTGCAATGTAATTGATCCCGACCTGTTAATCCAACTCCAGTCACTTTCTCACTGATGTAATGTGACTTCCCTCTGTCTCTTCTACTTTCATGGCTTCTACTCTGACGAGCTTAGCTCCCTGGTGTCTCCTCTGCATGAATTTAATCGAGCTGCTAGGCTAGCAATCTTTTACAGTGAAACCAATCAAATGTAAACTCAATTTCTAGTCTATCAACTTCTTTGCTCGCATTTCCCGCCTGTGGAATTTCCTTCCGTAAACTTGCTTCCCTGAAAGCTACAATCCCTAAGAATTTAAATGCAAAGTCAAGTGTCATCTCTTAATTCACATCCTTTCCATGACAACCCTTTTATCATGTTTTTCTTCCTTTACAATCCACTCTCAGGCAGACAGCTGTATTCTCATCCTGTTCTTACTCATTCTCTGACTCCCCCGTAACTTGTTCCTCTTTCTCATGTTTACCTCTTCTTTAACCCCCTGCGCAGTAGTGGTAGTTTTATCTTGTTTCGAGTGAAATGATTTAAAAAATGGGCTATTTTTGAACTCTTGAAGACGGGGTGCATCCTCGTGAAAAAGATCTTGTACTGCATTCGGAACGTGTATATTGTCTATTACGCCGCTGAATCTGGACAAACAACGAGGAACACGTATATATAAAAGTATAATTTTATATTTTTCTTCTTCGTCGGTGCCGCTTGTGTGGAGCAGGAGGGCAGCCGGAGAGAGATCGCGCACAAGAAGTAGTCGTCGAGAGTCGGAGGCCAGCAGGAGCTCTCTGTGTTTTCAGCCAAAAATTCTCTACTTTACATAGTCATAAAACTTCCACGTATTTTTGCTTTTGTGGGTTGTCGCTTTGTTGACGTCATCCACGGCCGGATATATCTATCCATCGCCTTTAGCCACGGTTGACTTTTTATCTATAGCCGGATGTATCTGTCAACCATATCCTACTGACATCATCCACGCCCGGATATATCTGCCAATCATCCTTGTTCTTTGTTACCCTCACCCACAATCGGATGTACCTGTCAATTACCCTGCCGTTCAACCTAATATATTACAGTCTGGACCTTAAATTCTTAAAAAAAGAAATTGGATTATTTATTAAATCGCCCCATGTAGACATGTTATCCCACATGGAAAATGCCTTTTGCTACATTCAAAACCAGCGAGCATCCTATTAAATATCTTAACTCCTGCAAAATAAAATAGCGAGACATGTACAAGTTTGATTTACTTCGCTTACGTTCTCAGATGATTGTAGCCGAACGTCAATTGCGAGACATCATGCCAAGTTCTATTTCATAAACGTCAGATTTTTAAAAATTTAAATCTCAGCTAATCAAGAGACTAAAACACAAATTAGAAACTTTCACGTCTCTTTAAACTTTATGAGCAACTGTTACCTTTACCTTGATGAAAATAACAAAACTGAATATTTCAATCAGTTGTGATACAAACAATCAATTCATGAACTTCTATCTAATGTGAAATAATTAATAACCAAAAAACAAAATTTTCAAGAAAACACGTTTGTCGTTCTTTGTCTGTTTTATTTAACAACATCGTTAAAAAAGAAAAGATAATTACTTATTTTATGAAAAGGTAACGACTTCATGATGGCGAGGGTAATGATGTCTCTTGTTGACAATAGCTGGAAACTCCTTATTTAAAACTTTGTCCAAGAGTGCAAATTACAAATCGGAGATACCAAAATCAAGCAAGTTCTTTTTAACAAAGGACGGAAGCTGCGACACTGAAATTCTAAGGCACTTTAGGGAAAAAAATACATTCCAAAAGCTAAGCAAAGTATTAAGAAACAGAAAATCTTTTTTTTTTTAATCATTTCACCCCGAGCAAGGCGGAAACGCCACTGATGTGAAGATTAATTAGAAAAGAGTGAGGAGTACAAACTAGTTAGAAAGGAACAACAGAAAGCTGAGAAAGCAGGTGCGATGACAGATACATAGGTGGAGAGAAAGGGAAGGTTATACAGGGGAGGGGAGAGAGCTAGAGTCCAGTGGTTAGTAGATGAGTATTGACTTTGCATTTAAATTTCTGGAGGTTATAGCCGTCAGGAAAGCAAGAATACGGGAGCGAGTTCCACAGGCGGGAAGTGCTAGAGAGGAAGCTGCAAGAGTAGAATTGTCGTCTGCATTTGGCTAACCTGACTGTGAATGGGTGGGACCCAGTTGCCAGTCTGGTTGCACGAGTAAACACCTGTTGAGGAGGCATCAGTGACTTAAGCTCATCCGAGCAGAAGCCATGAAAGTATTTATCGAAGAGACAAAGGGAGGCCACATTTCGACGATGGGGAAGTGGCTGCAGTCGAGTCGCCAGATCAGTACCTATCACATTACAGACTCTCCTTTGATTTGCTCTAATTGCTATAAAGATTTTACCATCCGGACATGTAACGTAACAGGACTCAAGAAAAAAAAAATAAAGCAGGAATTATTGGCTGGAGAGATTATCCGTTCTAGGAAAGAGTAGTTGTATGTTGAAACAGATTAACTGAATTTGGCCTCGTAGTAGATAGCCCACTACATAAGTTATAAAAGGGGTTATAAATCAAGAAAATCAAATTGAGTATAGAAACAACGTTTTATATATACACATATTAATTAAGGTTTTTACAATTAATTTAATCCTTTTAGGGTGGGTCCAAGGGACGTTAAAAGTTCATGGCAATAAAATGCTGAAAAGAGAATTTGTGCGTATGAATGTGGGAGCATTGTAAATTAGGAATGTCCTTGATGTATACGCTCCTTTGGTCGGTAAGTAGTTTAGAGACAGCGAAGAAGAAAAGGAGGGGGAAGGGCGGCGAACATAGTAACTCACTTGACTTGGTCAAGAGAAGTACTAATTACGCTAGTGCTTTCTCGAGTCTCTGTCTCTGTCGGTGTCTCTTTGTCTCGTAGCGATGCTTTCTGTATCGACTTTTTATATCATCTTTGTGGATCTCAGCAGATCATTTGGGAATTCACACTCGTATTTGATTCTGGGCTTCCCATTGGCCGATAGATAAAATTCGCGTAGGCTCACGAACTGGAATTTGATATTTAATTAATTTTTGGCTTTCTGCCGGAACCTCTGCGTGGAGCCGGATGCGCACCGACCTGTTTTGGTCATTTGCTTTCTGGTCCTGAGAGTGCAAACATCCGGTCCCACGCTTTGCTCGGTATCACCAAAACATTTATAATTATAGCAGTGATGTATTTTCTCTTCAAGAAACCAAAATCAAATGATTTAATATTAATATTAGATTTATACAATACAAGTCAGTAGCTTTGGAAATTGAAAATATAATAGAAATAGTTTTGACATCAGTATCAAATGGAATAATATTCATAAACGTTGGACAAGCAAGCATAGTATACACATTGAGCGTCGAAAGCTTGCAGCACTCTCGTAAATTAACAAAGACCATGAGGTATTGGAATGTACAGATTTATTGTTTGTTTACAAAGTTGCGATGACGTATCGCACTTATTTTTACTGTGCATTCAAGTTGAAAGAGCTCTCTTGATAATGATAATATATGAAGGAGTATTTGTTGACAAAATGTATATTAAGTTAGGAATTTTCTTTATTATACAACCAACAGAAAAAATATGTATCTCTGCACTGCACTGTATGGTATATCACCAACAATTTTAGTTTAACAATTTTTCCCGATGCAAAGTATTAAAGCCACTAAAATAAACAGTGCTAATTATTTTAGTTGTAAATTCTCGAAGACAAAATTTATGTGCATTCAATTTCATAATTTTATGGTTTATTACAATTCTAATGAGCGTTTTTGAAAACAATACACATTGATGAAGGTAGTAAAAGTCGTTAAAATAAAAAGCGGTGTCATTTGATACTACGATTTTGAATATAAATATTTTAATATATATTTGCTTCTTTTTCATCTCTTCGTTTATATATATATATATAGGAAAAATTATTAAAAAGTTGTGAGTTTAAAAATGTATTTTTTGACAGTATTTGTTTATTTCTATTATTATATTTTATATTTCAGACCGTCCTCGGTCCTTCATCAGAAACAAATATAAATTTATATATATATATATATATATATATATATATCTTCTTATCTATATATTACAAAATAAATTAACTACATTTTACTGCCTGATGATGTTATTTTAACATCGAAACTTTATAGCTAATATATAGTATGCTATAAAAATCATAATAATAATAATTAATACATATTTATGCTCTACTTTTTAAATGAAATATCTGTCGAATGTACTTCCATTAGTAACCATTACTTTAAAAAAATACAGAGCATTGATTTTTAATGATATAATTGATCAAATTATAACAAAAGATAAAAAACGCACAAACTATTTTTTCGTTAGCATTTTGGTAAGAGTTATATATATATATATATATTTACAAGAATTTCCAAATTAATGTGTTTTCTACGGAAAAAACGCGCGAAAAAAAACAATGTTATTTTTCGGAGTAGTTGATGACGTAAAACAAAACAAGATTTTAACCAAAATTTCGAACGTGTTAGAAGGATTAAAAAAATTTCAAAAAATAATTAAAAAATAATTTGGTCTTTCATCTTAATGTACCACCCCAACGGTCGTCCTAGGAATTTCTCCGGGCGGCCGTTCTCCACGCTGTGATGTTGCCGGATTTTTGTAGAAACCGTCGGGCGAACAGCTGGGGGTACAAGATTGACTGTAAGGAACGAACTTCCAAAATTTGGATGAGTTGAAAAGGAAGCTTTATTCGTTTAGAGTTAGCCTTGTCTGTTGGGGCAGGCGAATGTGACACACAGTTCTAACTCTAATGGAGATCAACGAACCCGAACTGAACGAAACAAGACGAACAGAGATCCTTACTTCAAGTTCGCACCCGGCTGACTCCTTTCACTTCTACTCGTCTTAACTTAACTGGCTCTATTTATTTAATATGAATCCGGAAATGCGGAAATCCGGAAATGCTTTAGACCACCGGTGACAAACACCGGCGACTGTAAGTCTGAAATTTCAGTTATCTTTTTTTTATCTTAATAAGGCTTCCGCCGGAAAAGGCTTAATGTGTGGTCAAGATACAATAAAGGACAGCCTTTGACCGGTCATCGCAAACCTACCCGCTGACCTTTATCACTGAGTCAAATATTTACCGGGTCATCGAAAACCTACCCGCTGACCTCTATCGCTGAGTCAAATATTTATCGGAGGACAATTTTCCTCATAAAAGAAAAAGCGTTTATTTATTTTTTTCCTCTTCTTTTTCACTTTTGTTAAATATGTTTTTAAACTATTTTCTATTCTAATCTATTTTCTATTTTAATCTATTATAATAAAATACATATATGTCCAGTTATCGTGTCACATTACCTCCCCCAACGGATCTTGTCATTTATGTCAATAAATTACAATAAACAAAACAAAAAAAACATGACACGATGCTTCATTATGTCGGCACGCCATCACCACCAAAAATTATTTTGATCCCCCAGGGATATTCTCCTCCTCTCCACAAACATCAATCATGAAATTTCTTTCTGTTTTTTCTCAAAAAAATTTTTTTTTCATCATCATCATCCTTTTTTTTTCTTCTTTCAAACAAAACAACAAAAAAAACGTAATTAAATGTCTTTAAAATGTTTCTGTTTTTCTCAAAAAAATATTTTTTTTCACACCATCATCGTTTTTTCTTTTTTTCTTCCAAAACATATTTTTGTCCTTGTTGTACTTAGTTTTTCTCTCTCTCATTTTTTTTTAACGTACACACACTATTCTTTTACCCCCCCCCCCTCTTTTTTTTTTTTTAACAGTCCTTTTTCATTCTTCTCTTTTTTTTTTTTTTTTTTTACACCGTTTGCGTTGATCTCTCTTTTTCTTTTCAAAATTCATACCTTTTTATCGCAAAATAGTCACACATTTTTTCCAATCCATTTTTTTTTGCACACACAGTTGTTTCTTGCTCTCTCTCTCATTTTTTAAAAAAAAATTTTTTTTTCTTTTTTTTTTTCGTACACATCTTTTTCTAATTTTCAACCAAACATATTCCATTTTCTTTTCTTTTTTTTTCTTTTGAACAAAGCAACTAAAAAAAGTCAATAAATGTTTCTAAAACACTTCTTTTTGTTTTTCTCAAAAATATTTTTTTTTCAATCATCATCATTTTTTTCTTTTTCAAAACATATTTTTGTCGTTGTTGTACACACTCACTTAGTTTTTCTCTCTCTCACTTTTTTTCATATATAGTACTTTTTTTTTTCAAGCACTCTCATTTTTCTTTATGTGCATGCTTCTGGAACACCCTGTCCAGAAGGAAGAGGAATATGGAATATCAGTTCTTTTTTTTTTTTTTTTTTTTAAATCTCCAATCGTACGGTCGATAGTTGCAACCGTTCCTCTGCCTGGGTCCCTTTCTCAGGACCAGTTTTTTCAGGGTTCTCTGTCCCTTGGGTCTCCGTGGTTTCAACAGGCGATCCACACTTTTTGCTATTCAGTCCTCTCGCCGGCATAATTTTCCTACATCTTTTTAACCACTGCCTTCCCCAAACTACTTGAATTATTATTATTATTATCCCCACCAAAACACATCCCCCAACTGATAACAAGGCTACGGATTTAGTGGTCCAACTCCCCTGGGGGGTAACTTCCCCGTCTATTGTCTTTAGTTGATCAACTAAGTCTTGTAAATTAATTCGTTCTATTTTTTCTAATAGTTGTGGGAGATTCCTTGCAGTAACATTCAACGACGTTCTAACGAGAGGTTTCCACAAGTCTGTCCAACGAGCCGATGTGATGTTCGAGAGAGCGAGGAAAGAATCTCTAGATTCAAATTTCTCTTCCGCTTGGTAAAAAGGCGGAAGTGTGATAGACGTACCGAAAGCTGTGCACCCCATAGGTAAGCTTATGATAGATAGGGGCGGAGTGGCTGTGATGGTTAGTGTTGGCCTCCCTTTGCATACCTGGGACAAATCTAACTTTGTCTCCAACGCTATCGCCCACACCCCGTCTGACAAGCCTATTGCTTGTGGCATCAATTTGCTTTTTGATACCTCTATGTTGCAGGTTTGTTTAATCTCTTCCTTGTTCCCATTAAATAACCCAAGCAAGCAAGTTTGATGCTCTCCAGTGCCATATATAGGACTCCTTGAGGAGCATGTTCCCAGCATGTCTATTCTGCATTTCTCCGCTTCCACTGCAGTGAGCAGCATGAACTTGGTCCTAGCTAGGTTCAAGGCTATATATTCTGCTTCTATCTTATATTTAGCAATTACTCCTAGCTCCTGTTTTGTTCCAGGATAGGGGATGGGTAAATTAATTGCCTGGAAAACTTCAAATATACTCCCTCTGTTTAATAGCGGTATTGGTACTAGGGCTAACAACTTACCGTTTTCTATTAGCGTAACACAACCCAGGGAGCTATAGTAGCGCCATAATTCCATGTTGGGATCAGCGGGCAATCGAAACTGATGAGGAAGTGCAGTTTGAATCCCCAGCAAGATATCTCTGAGGTGACCGGGAGTTACAATACTAGGTGACAGATGTCCTAGGGAGAGCATGTCTAATTGAGCACCAACATGCTCGAGAGACAACTGCAAGGACTGCGAGGCCTGTCGCAATCTGTTGATGGCCATGAGCAATTGTAGAAATTGTGCCACAAAGCCCCCGAGTTCCTGCAGCTCGGCCGACATGGAATGGGTCACTTGGCCCAATTCATTCTGTATGTCTAGTACGTTCTTTATCAGCCGATTGATGGTCTGCCTATTTTTTGCCAAGTCTATCCTGGTAACATTTAAAATCGATAAACCATTCCTTGTCTGTTTCTCAAGGCTTCTTTGACCTTCCCCTATTGCTGCTAATTTCCTTCTGATAGTTTCCAAGTCGGCTCCGGTTACCTTTCCAAAAAGCACACTAAGTGCCTTACCTACAATTGGTAAGACTGACCTTTTTTTTCTAGATTCAAGTAACTTCAGTCCCTCCAGATAGTCTCTCATAGTGCCCCAGTGCAACTCCAATGCAATTATTTCCTGCCTAAGCGAATACATGAGGTTATGATAGTTCCCCTTATCAGAGTAATAATTTACAGCGATGTGTTCACCTATTGTTTTTGCTTTCTGTATCTCCAAACCCAACCCGTCCAATAATCCGTTATATGGCTTCAGGTCGATCATCAACGTGATGACCCATTTTGATCTGGTAACGACAACTTCCGCAGTCTTTTTGAAAAGGGTGTTCTCGCTATGTCGCAAGGCAACGGTTGACGCAACAAGGACGAGCAGCAACAGAATCCTAACGCTGTCCATCCTGAAACACAATGGGGAGCCCGGTTACGGTAGTGAAAAGGAATATGAATAATAGCACCCATCCCCCCCCAAAAATTTTTGGCTAGGCTAAAACCAATATATCTTAAACCCCATTCTACCTTCCCCTTCTGTCTATTAACCTCCTGAAGGTTTCTATCGAGAGAGAGAGAGAGAGAGAGAGAGAGAGAGAGAGAGAGAGAGGTTCTCCGTTCTTGGCTGAAGAAATAGTCTAGCTAGTGCTTTTTCCTAGTCCAATCTCGTCTCGTAACCTAGACTGTATCCAACTCAAGGGCACATCTTCCTCGTCGTCATCACCCCCATTCTCCTCCGTATGAGAGGATTGCTTATTGTTTGACCTTAGTTCTGCCAAAGGGATGTCGTCCTCCGAATCCCACTCTTCGTGGTCCTGTTGAGGCGAATAAGGGTTCTCCCCGGAGTGGCAATAACCTTCAGTAAATTTTATGAAGGTTCTCTCCGACTCCGAGTCCTCGATATCGGATTCTCGATCTGAGGTGGGAGCCGCCAATGTTGATGGTCTCATTGGTCTTTCACCACTCTCCATCGTGGGTGTTTCCCAGCTTCGGAGTTCAGCCAACTTTAAATCATTGGCATGCGCCCTCTTGATTTTTCCACCAAGCTGGTCCCAAATTACGAATGTAACTGGCCCTGTTTGTTCAATTATTCTATAGTAAGGCTTCCATTTCAGATCTAATTTGCCTTGTCTAACATGCTTCTTGTAATACACTGGGTCTCCGACTCTTAATTTTACTTCTCGGCGGTTTTTGTTAACAGTGTGGTTCCTCCTCTTTTGAGCCCGTTTAATCCTCCGTTGAGCTTGGACGAAGATTTTGTGTTGTTGTTCGATTATAAGACGATGGTGATCTTCGCCCATGTACCTTCTACGAGGCTTCAACAGATTATCTACCGGCAGAATCACGTCGCGTCCAAATAGCATATAATATGGCGAGTATTCTGTTGTCTCGCACATAGAAAATCTCACTGCTGCTAATGCTTGACTTAAATACAGATCCCAGTTCTCATTCTCCCCCATGGCTAATTTAGCTAAAATATTACCTAAGGATCGGTGGAAGCGTTCTACCTTCGCGTTGCTCTGCGGGTGGTATGGAGATGTGGTTATGTGCTTTATATTCAAACTGTTGAGAGTCTCCCTCATTATCTCATTGACGTTTTCGGTTCCATTATCTGTCACTAATTCTAAGGGGGCCCCATATCTTGGGAATATCTCTGTCAGAACTAAATTGGCTACCGTCTGAGCCTTTTTATCTTTTACGGCATATGCTTCTGGCCAGTTGGTAAGCCAGTCGACAAAGCTGACTATGTAATTGTTTCCGCGAGGGGTTTCGCCATATGGCCCTGAAATATCTAAGCTAACTTTCTGAAATGGATAGGCTGGAGTGTCTGTTTCCACAAGAGGCCCTATCGTATGGTTATCGGCTCTGACCTGACATGTGATGCAGCTATTCACATATGCAGTCACTTCTTTGTACAGAGCCGGCCAGTAATATTTCCTACTGATAAGTCCGTACGTTTTATCTATGCCCATGTGCCCTAGGGTGTCGTGATGCTGCGATAGTATCCTACTTCGGAGTGACCTAGCTACGTACAGCCGGGGCCTCACTTCCCCATCTTTGTCGGAGAGATAATATAGTCTACCTTCTTGCATTAGGTATTTTCGTGCACATGCTTCCGTTACCCGCCCCGCCTCTATCGCTTCCTTTAGATTCTTAATTTCATCATCCATTTCGTACTCGCAGAATATTTCGGAGGGCCGGTCCTCTTCACTGTCACTTGAGTTTTCCTGTTCCCCTAAGCCGGTTTGTCTCCCAATTCGCTGAGAGTTAATCACGTTTATCTGGTACGCCCTGTCATCCACCTCCGGTATAATGTTTACAGATTCCTCTTCTAACGCCCGAGGGATTCGAGACAGCAGATCGGCACATGTATTGTCCCTCCCCGCCAAATATTCTATTCTACAATTATACCCGCTCAATGTAATGGCCCACTGTTGTATTTTTCTGTTGGTAAGTTCCGCTTCAAATAAATACTGTAGAGGTTTATGGTCAGTCTTGATTATAAACTTCGCTCCGCTCAGGTAATAGTCTAGTTTTTGTAATGCATAAACTATGGCATAGGCTTCTTTCTCAATCACCGGCCACCTCTGCTGAGTAGGGGAAAGCCGGTGAGATAAAAAGTAGATGGGTACCTCTTCTGGTATCCCTGGAACGGGGCCATCCCTGTCTGGACAGGGCTGGGTCAGACATGCCCCAATGCACTGATCACTCGCATCAGTGTACAGTATCATTGGCCTATTCAGATCTGGATAAGCCAATAGGGGGACAGCAGTCAGCTGTTCCTTCAGGGCATCAAAGGATCTTTGGCAATCTTCCGTCCATTTGAACCTGGCATATTTTTTTGTCAATGCTATAAGTGGTGTGGCAATCCTATAGAATCCCGGAATAAACCTTCGGTAGTACCCTATTGCCCCTATAAAGCCCCTAACCTGCCTAATCGTTTTTGGTGCAGGCATTGCCCTGATCACCTCAACCTTATCCATATCTGGTTTAACCCCCTGTTCGTTGATTATGAATCCCAAGTACCTTGTTTCTTTACTCATGAATTGGCACTTAGCTTGATCTTCAACCCATGTTTTCGCAATTGGGAAAAAACAATCTGCAAGTGCTGCAGGTGTTCACTTGCACTGGCTGAGAAAACTAATATGTCGTCCAAGTAAGCCATTGCAATTTGCTCTAACCCCCCCCAAAACTACTGACATAAGTTGTTGAAAAACTCCTGGGGCATTAGCGAGTCCGAATGGCATTACTCTAAACTGATACAGACCCGCATGGCACGCAAATGCTGTCTTTTCTCGGTCACTTCTGTCTAAAGCTACCTGCCAATATCCTGATCTTAGATCAAGTTTAGAAAAGTAGTTAGATTTTCCCAACAAAGCCAATATATCATCAATCATCGGCAAGGGGTAGGCCATGGGCTTCGTGATTTTATTTAAGGCCCTAAAATCGACACAAAACCTATGTCCTCCATCTTTCTTACTGACTACTACTATTGGAAAACTCCAAGGGGATTTAGAGCGTTCGATCACCCCTGATTCCAGCATATCATTGACTGCATCCTCCACCAGTTGACGTTTGTGTATTGGTGTCCGATACGGTTTTAATTTTATTGGTGGGTGATCCCCTGTGTCAATCTTCATCTGCACTGTTTGTGTCCGACCCAAGTCCTTATCGGAGTTAGCCACCACGTCCTTATTCTTAAGTATTAGTCGCCTTATGTTCCCCATGTGTTCAGGCGGTGCCAGTATTTCCTCCTCATTTACTATCGAGTTTACCTGAACATGAGCTACATTTCTCCTGCTCACCTGTTGCCTTATGATAGTCGTGGGTGTTGCTCTTCCTATCTCATCCTCTTTCTCTATTTTTATCGTTGTGTTAGTGGTATTTCCTAGCATTATTGGGATGTCATTAGTGTCACTATATTCGACCACAGATTCGTGTAGCGTAATTTCCCCTTCTTCGAAGTAACCTTTATCAGTTGGAGTTACCTGATATATTCCTTGCTTTAGGTTTACTGCTGGTGACAGCCTTCCGTTACATGCAATAGCCGTGCGCGGCGGCAAAACAATGTCCTTAGCAGTAAGAACGACCACTTCTTCATCCATCGGAGCTCCGAGAGGAATCTCCTTCCCACCTAACTTTAAGAGGGTTGGATTAAAGCTGATTTGGGCCTTATTGCTCTCCAACCAGTCTCGGCCTAATATCATTGCCCTACAGAGGGTTGGGGCTACATAGAATTTCTGCCTAGTGGATACCCCTCCCACACTTATAGGCAGGCATATCGCACCGGTTATTCTTATCTCTCGTCTGTCTGCCTGAATTATCTTTACATCTGCAGCTTCGAGTCTCCTATTTTTTTGTTCTAATGCCTTAAAATCTTTTAACCTCAAAATTGATATGCATGCTCCCGTATCTAATAAGGCCTGTATGTATTTGCCGCTCAACAGCACATTACAAGTTGCTTCAGTACCTTGGCCGAGCAACGCATAACTTCGGGCCACCCTTACATCTCTCGGGGTGGCCCTTCTGCGTTTCCCGGTTGTCGTTCGGGTTCTCTTCTGGCACGTAAGGGCCCCTCCTGACGAGGACATTCCCTCACCAGGTGTCCCAGCCGCCCACATCCCCAGCATCCCGGTCTGCCAGGAACTGGACGCGATTTTGTCCAGCTTCTTTGCGGAGTATAGTTTCCCCAATGGTGATTCGTCTCGCCATACCTCCACCGTCCCCCATTGTTCTGAGGAGGTCCCACATATCTTCCATCATCTTGACCCCTCGCCCCCCACATTTGTTCCCGAGAGGTTGCCAGCCTTTCGTGCAGCCTGAGGCTCTGCTGTGCTGCATTGAATGCCTCTGTCAGAGTGGTTGGGTATGCCCTGGCTGTGTCCTCTCTCACGAACGGGTTTTCGATTGCGTCCGTGAAAAACTCAGCCAGCTGCATCTGAATTACCTCGCCCTCTCGTTGAACTGCGTCCTTATATGCTATCTTAGCCAGTCCTAAAATCCTGCTCGTTAGTTCTGGCAGAGTTTCTCCTTCTTTCTGTCTAACCTTAATTAAAGCCCTTGCAGCATTAGCTGCACTAGTACAATCACCATATTGATGAGTTAGCTGTTTCAAAAGTTCATCCCAACTACATTCTGGATGATCCTCTAAATACAGCCCTATATATTCTGATACTACTCCATCTGAGTAGTCGTAGGCCACATTAACTATCTCTGCCTGCGAAAGCTTGTGTATTCTACTCTTTTTTTTATGGCCTCAACCCAAACCTGGAATTCGGAAGATCTACCTTTAAATACTGGTATTCTCGACCCATTTGATCCGATAACATGAATTTTATCCATACTAAACTATTACAATTCTAACAAGTGGCAAAAGAAGGAGAAAAAAAATTCAAAACCAATACCAAGAATATGCCAGCAAGAATTCTGAATAGACAAAATAAGGGAGTAAAAGAATTCGGCTTACCTTAAGTGGATCGGCGCTTGTTGATTCCGGGTTCCCTCTTCTTTCTTTCTTTTTAGTAGGTGTGAAAAGTTTAAAGGAAACTCTTCTATCTGCTGAGATCCCTTGAGTACTTCTTTATTTGGTTATTAGTGGTTCTTCCTTCAATTTTTTTCCGTTCGTCCTATTTCGTTTTCTGTCTAGTCGCGTCGGTTGGTTGAAATTTCAAACTCAGCATCCAGTGGCACTTCCGTGGGTTCCAAATCCTGCAGTCACGGCACCAAATGTACCACCCCAACGGTCGTCCTAGGAATTTCTCCGGGCGGCCGTTCTCCACGCTGTGATGTTGCCGGATTTTTGTAGAAACCGTCGGGCGAACAGCTGGGGGTACAAGATTGACTGTAAGGAACGAACTTCCAAAATTTGGATGAGTTGAAAAGGAAGCTTTATTCGTTTAGAGTTAGCCTTGTCTGTTGGGGCAGGCGAATGTGACACACAGTTCTAACTCTAATGGAGATCAACGAACCCGAACTGAACGAAACAAGACGAACAGAGATCCTTACTTCAAGTTCGCACCCGGCTGACTCCTTTCACTTCTACTCGTCTTAACTTAACTGGCTCTATTTATTTAATATGAATCCGGAAATGCGGAAATCCGGAAATGCTTTAGACCACCGGTGACAAACACCGGCGACTGTAAGTCTGAAATTTCAGTTATCTTTTTTTTATCTTAATAAGGCTTCCGCCGGAAAAGGCTTAATGTGTGGTCAAGATACAATAAAGGACAGCCTTTGACCGGTCATCGCAAACCTACCCGCTGACCTCTATCGCTGAGTCAAATATTTATCGGAGGACAATTTTCCTCATAAAAGAAAAAGCGTTTATTTATTTTTTTCCTCTTCTTTTTCACTTTTGTTAAATATGTTTTTAAACTATTTTCTATTCTAATCTATTTTCTATTTTAATCTATTATAATAAAATACATATATGTCCAGTTATCGTGTCACATTAATAATAAGATAAACATTTTGATAAAAATTTATTTTCGTTAAGTTTGTGGCGTTTTGCATTACGCTATGCTGATTTCCCCGTGAAAAGTGGAGGTACCTAATATATATATATATATATATATATATATATATATATATATATATAATGAAATTATCATTTATAACTTCATTAATGAGAACTTCGTCACCGTTTAATCCTTGAAAAATTCCCAGACATATTTCTTCACATTTAAAAAAAAATACTTATTGCAACAATGAAGTAGGATTCAAAACGAGTTCTTTATCACGAAATGTTGCAACTGAGAAAAAGTGTTATAGATGAATTAGGAATTTGTTAGGCATGAAAAATTACTTTTTGTCTATACTTCTGAGATGAAGTAGTATATTATTTACACTGTTTGGACGGCTGTCTTAATATTTATTGCCATGTTTACAACGTTTCGGTTGTTGTACCTTCTTTAGGTGCTAAGAATTTTGAACCGAACCCTTTATTTCGATCAATGGGTTATATCATTCTCATTCCATGCGCAATGCCACTTCCGGATGCCATGTAGTTATCTCCCTTTAACTCATTTCTCTAACTTATTTGTTCACCATTGCTGTAGCGAGGTATTGAACTCACAAGTCTTTGGATTAAGTCACTGGAACTAACCAACGTTTATATCCACTGGGCCATGTTGCTTTGAGGAAGACGTGAACAAATAAATTAGGTACCGTTGATGTAAAATATCTTAAATTCTGAAAAAAAAAACTGCATTATTATTTAACACTGGTTGCATGTATATGTGTTATCTAAACTTATTTATAAATGAAACTATGTGTGTGTGTCTGTGTCCGTTACAGCTGAACCGATTTTCTTGAAAATTTACACAGTTGTACTATAAGCATCTGCGAGTATTCTTAGCTAGGTTTTCTGTCGAGGTACCCCCGATAAATATCGAAAATCGATAATCAAAAAAATCGAGTTATAGAAGGAGTGGTCCGATTTTAATCAAATTTGATACACTCATAGACAAAGACATCAGAAACAATATTCAGAAGTTTCAAGGTTGAAGTTCTTACAATAGTGCAGAAAATCGATAATATATATATATATATAAAAGGCAACGACGAAAAAAACTTATTTTATATCGATACCAGGAAATCAAAATTTGACTTACATCCATTAATTTTTCTTTCAGTCTACGGTTTCGCTTTAACTGTAAACAGCTATTGTTTTTTAGTCTTTCGTGCCAACGTCCAAAGGGCCTGAGCTCCAGGACCATAGATTAGTTTTAAAGCTTTCATTACACCCGAGCAACGCCGGGCTATACGGCTAGTCCTATATTAAAAATGCCTTGTTCCACATTCAGAACCAGTGAGTATTCTATTAAATATTTTATCTTCTGAAAAAAAAAATTTTTTTTTTTAATCTTCCCCCATTGAGAAGTGCTGTTCCCACGATATAAAAAGCTTCGAACAGGTTTCAAACGTGTGCATGTTCTATTAAATATCTTTACTCCTGAAAAATAAAAATAAAACTGGACTATATTTCGATACTAGTCTGATGTAGACATGTCATCCCAAAGTTAAAAATTCATTCAGAAACAGCTAGCCTTAAATATCTTCTGAAAAAAAAAATGTCAAGCCTGTAAAAGTTTCCTTTATTTCAGTAATGTAACTCACGTTCTCAAGAGATTGCAATCTAAACTGCACGTCAATCGCGCGATATCACGTCATGCTTTATTACATGAACATCAGACTTTAAATTCAAATCTTAACTGATTGTCAATATATTTTTCAACAAACTAAACTCCAAATTAGTAACTTTCACATCTTTTTCATCGTTAATAGTAACTTTTATTTCTCCTCTGTTGATGACCGATGGGACAGTCAAAAGTAACAGAACTCTACCTTTTAACCAATTCCAATCCGAACAATCAATTCATAAATTCTGTCTAATCGTCGGCTTTATGATGAGTGTTAATAACTAAATTCGTCGCCAACGTGATTGTTCAGAACTAGAAGCTTCCAAAACCTTCTTCCGCCATCTATTCCCTTTGGATCCATTAAAGATAAAATAAAGAAGTAGAAGAAAGGACCGAGGGCATTAATTTATATTAGCTGGAATTTATCTTTGCTTTGAAGTCACCAAAACTATTGGTTTCATGACTTTATTCTTCAGCTCATATGGAACAAGACATGCAGAATCTGGTTATGAAGACTGCAACGGATTGCCGTTGACTCTGACATAATTTCGAGTAGCGTGTTCATCATGAGTAGGCCTCTTTGTCCGCTAATTCAACTTTTGAGGTCTGTTGTAATCATCATGCGCTTGTTCCACCGTTGGAGACTTTGGGATTAGTCGCGCTCAGTCTGGTTCCTCGTTTCAAATTTGCCAACAAGGGTGGCCTTAGAAGATTAGAACCCCCGGTAGTATTGCTCTCAGAGTGATTAGACCACGTATGCAACTCCACCACGACAAGGAGAGATCATCAAAGGTCAAATATGAAACAGTTAATTCCTCACCAAGAAAAAATGATCCTGAAAATATAACCACCATTTTTGTGTGCTTTATTTAACAAACTTAAAATAAGGTAATGATGTCATTGCGGAGAAGGTAATGACTTCTTGCCTGAGACGGTGATGACATCTTGACGAGGAAGGCAATAACTTCTCCGGCTTTCAACAGTCAATTATTTAAAATTTGTCTTAAAATGCAAATTAAAATCGGCGAAAGTAAAATTAAACAAGTTCAAAAATCTAAACACCTGTAAAGTATTCTGACAGAGGTTGGAAAGTTCGACATTGAAATTCGTAGGCGCATTGTGATAGCCAAAGATGCTTTCCAAATACTAAACAGAGTATTAAGATCAGTCAGTCACTTAAGTGCCATATGTGATAGAAGCTTTAGGCGCTCATGTCTCGAAATGGACATGACTGACTGGGCAGAAGATTATCGCACAGTAGGTTTCCGTTACTTTCTGCTGTAGACTGGTTGCCAATCAAGGCTATAGAACGCAATCTCTTCTATTTTTTAACCCATAACTGGAGGGAAAAGACGGATAAACGCCTTTCACAGGGGTATTGGTGCGTAAATGAATGCAAGAAATTCAACTGGAATTCGAACACGGTTCCGTGTTTTCTGGGGCCAAGACGAGATCCACTGCACCACAACGCAAATCCTAATTAAGATACTTTCATCAAAACAAAGGAACGAGTACTCACCTCATATATGGTCTCTATCCTCCTATATTGAAGTAATATGCGGAACAATCTCCTCAAAGATGAAGGAGAGACTTGCAGCAACAGAAATGTGATTCTACAGTAGGATGATGAGAATTCTATGTGAAATATACGAATATTTTACAGTAAATATAAACATACCGTAAACTTAAATCCAGGAAGAAAACTGTTGAAACCTCTAAGGCACATAATGAGGACAGAGGGCTTGAAATATATGATACCCACAGGAGAAATTGAATAAAAAAATTACAAAGAAAAACAACACATAACCTATGCAGTGAGTTTGTGTAAATTGATGTCGGAAAAAAATTTAGGATAAATGAAAATGTCAAAATTAAAAAGCCGACGAGAAATTGTAGAGAGCCATGATCAACTACGCCCTGAGAAGACACAGTGCATTGGAATTTTCTTTAATATACATCCAGAGGAAAATGATGTATCTCTGCACTGGACGTTGCATCACCTACAATTTTATTTTATTCATTTCATCCCAAGCAAGGCAATAAAGCCATTAAGACGCAAGGAAAATAAATAGTATCTATTATTTTTCTTGTAAGTTCTGAAGGTCAAAGAAAATGCATGAATTCACCTTCATATGTTTATGTTTTATTATTATTATACAATTTTAATTTACTTAAGTTGGAGTTAATTTGAAATATCGAATTTTTAATCACTGAATACTGTCAAGGAATGAAATTAATGAAAATAAGACGGTGTCATGTAAAAAACTGTTTTTTGACATTTTTAAGCTGTCAAAAAGGCTCAAGTTTACCGAGAAATTATTTAATTCATTTTTGCATGAAGCCAACCAATTAAAAATTGTTAAGCAAAAATGAAAATAATAGTCATTGCTTCATGTAACAGGGACAACATTTATTGCAATATTATATCTAGTATTATTTTTGCGAATAATAAAAAAAAGACGCCTAAAGTCATCGGTGCGGATGTATCAAATATTTATTTTGGAGAATATATATCGAAAAAAGACACGATAATAAGTTATTTTAAAATGAAATGCATTTCATGGGATACATGTCTGAAGGGAAAGTGCGAAAAGGCTTGTCATCACTGACTAACCTGCACCTAACTAATCTTATGCACGACCCATCCATTCTTATATTTGACACAATCATGAAAGGAACCTATCCATCTTCACCTAATCCAACATTTGCCAAAATACCACATATTCGCAGAGAACCTACAAAAACTCCATGATATATAAAAATTTAGATAGGCACAATTTTTTCTGTTTTTATATCTTTTTCCATTTTCACGATAAGAGAATAAAATTCGTTAAAGAATTTTGAAAAAATGTGACGTAATTATCGTTTATAACGTCATCAATAGAATCTTCGTTGCTGCTTTATCCTGAAAAATCTTCAGACATCTTTGTTCCTGATCTTAAATATGTCTACGAAAACGGTTTTTTCATCAACAATTTTCACCCCAGCACCATGGCGACGCTTAAAGCAATTGATCCGCAGGATCTTCATGCCTTGTATCAGTCTGTGGGAAATACCATTTTATCCCCAACTACTTCCAGAAATGGAAGTAAATGCCAAAGTAAGCAATTGGCTATGCAAAGTCCAAAACTATAATTTTCGGAAAAAGTTACACCGAAAACTAATGCTCAGACGTGTGTCACGGCCGAGAAAATTGAAATATTGGCGACCCACTCTGCCAGCACTTCCAGAAGAATTTTCCAACGTTTGTCTATGAGCAAACAACATGTTTGTTGGTAACGACTTAAAACATTTCCCCCGTATAAAAAAAAACTTTTCCATGTAGAGAAACACGCTTTTATCCCCCGTAGACGCTGTAGAGTAATAAATTAGCATCCACACCCCACCCAGAAAAACAAAATGTACACCGAGAAGGTAACTCGTTTTCAAACCCAGCTGACGGCTGAGCCGAGAAAAATTGCCCGAAAGAATTAATATGTCGTTAAGGCAAGTTTATTTTCAAATTCGGCTAAAAAGCAGAGAAGAAATCATCACCGGAAAAAAATAACGATTTCCGGAAAGAAAATTACGCTTTCCAACACGATTGTTGGTAACAACTTGAAATTACACCACAAAAAGACTTAACTTCTAAACTTTTATCTACCGTTGTAGAGTGTGAAAAATAACCTCCAAACCGCAACAAATAAAAAATTATACACCGAGAAGGAAACTCGTTTTCAAACCCGGCTTAGGGCAGAGCCGAGAAAAATTGCCCGAAAAGATTAATATGTCAAGAAAGGAAGTGCCTTTTCAAATTCGGCCATTAATTCATCAGTAGATGATGATCACCATCATCATTTTTATGAGATCATGACTTCATTAAAATAATAATAATAATAATAATAATCTTAAAAACTTGAACTTCCGGTTATCAAAAATAAAGAATTTCCGGTAAATAATTTTTATTAATTATGTTTGAATTTAGTCCCTGATAAAAGTGTATTCAAGATTTTATGAGAAAAAAAGCTCTGCTATATTCAAACTGCCGAAAACAACTTTTAAAATATAAAAGATACTTTTATTTTATCAGTGGATTTTCCCTGTTTTTATTCCCAGTAACTCATCGCAAAATTGAAAAGTAATCAAATTTTTCAAAGACGTTTTGTTCAGTTGTTCCAAGTTTTTTCAAGTTTCTACTTTGAAGTTGTTTCAAGAGACATTTATTAATTGTTCATTGTTATTTGTTCATTGTTACTTGTTCATTGTTAACTTTTGCAATTTTTATTTTAATAAAACAGTTCGAATTATTCAAGCAGATTTTGTTATTTTTTAAAAACTTCTTTCCCGAATGGAGACATTGGTCTTTTTCATGTGTTTCTTTTATATATAATGTGCATATAACATGAAATAATTCTACCTCTATCAAACAATGATTTATTTTTTGTGTGAATGGTTTTCAACAACGTCGTCCGTTTAGATGTTAAAAGAAACACAAAAAAGCCACCATGAAAAATAAATGATTCCAGAAAATGTCGTATATGGTTTATTATTGTTAATTTATTCGTATTTTATTTATGTTTCCTTAGTTAGCATTTCAGATCAATTTTATACGCTTATAAAAATGTTTTATTAGGTGTTTTCTTTTTTTTAATCATATCACTCCGAGCAAAGTGGTAACGCCACTGATGTGCAAGGGGCTACATAAGAGAAAAAGATTTGGAGATTGAAGAGAAGGACGAACCAGTTAGAAAGGAGTAAGAGAAGGATGGGAATACAGGTGTGATGAAAGTTGCAAAGGTGGAGAGAAAGGAAAGAATATACAGGATGGCGAAGAAAGAACTAGAGTGAAGTGGTTAAGAGATGAGTATTGAATTACTACTGATGATTATATATAATCGTACCACCCCGAGAAAGGCGGTAAAGCCACTGATGGGCAGGGGGCTACATAAGAGCAAAAAGATTAGAGGAGAGTGAAGAGAAGTACAAACCAGTTAGAAAGAAGCAAGAGAAGGAAGGGAATACAGGTGTGTTGACAGTTGCAAAGGTGCAGAGAAAGGAAAGAATATACGGGGTGGTGAAGAAAGAACTAGAGTGAAGTAGTTAAGAGATGAGTATTGACCTTGCATTTAAATTCCTGGAGGTTGTTGCCGTCAGGAAAGGAAGAATAAGGAACCAAATTCCACAGGTGGGATGTGCGAGAAAATAAGCTGGAGGAGTAGAATTGTCGTCTGCATTTGGTTGATATAACTGTGAATGGGTGAGACCCAGATGCTAGTCTGGTTGCACGAGTAAACACCTGTTGTGGAGGCACCAGTGACTTAAGTTCGTTGGAGCAGAAGCCATAGAAGTATTTATAGAACAGACACATCCCGTCAGTGGGAAAGTGGCTGTAGTTGAGCCGCCAAGTCAGCACCTATCACATTACTGATTCTCCTTTAGAGCCTGTCAAGCACACGGAGATGAACAGCGGAGGCACAAGACCATAAATGGCAGCAGTACTCTATGCACGGACCAATGAATGATGTGTATATATGCAGGATGGTTTCAGGTGGGAAAAACATCCTGGCCCGACACAGTGACCCAACCTTCCTAGCAGTGGATTTAGCTATTGACTCAATGTAGTGGTTCCACTTGAGATCAGAAGAGAGTGTAAGGCCGAGGAGGCACAGAGTATTGCTCTCGGGGTGACTCGCTTGGTCCATCCTTATGGGAGGCAGGAGAGGTTGTCTGTGATGATTGATAGACAGCAGCAACACATTGAAATTTACGAGCCACTTCTTACCCCAATTATCAACAGAGTGTAGATCCTTTTCAAGATCAGCAGCGAGATTATGTTTGTCCGTCACGCCGGAATTCTTTCTGCAATTGTGGTGTCATTTGCTTAGATGCCTACCTGGCTCTTGATCTCGTCAGGGAGGTAGTTTATGTAAATAAGGAAGAGCGTTGGGCCTAGAATAGAGCCCTGAAGGACACCAGCGTTTTTACAGAAGGGCTTGGAGGCATGCCCATTCAGGACAACCTTCATTATGCGGTTATGTAGGAAAGATTGGATTAGATTAAGCAATCGTCCTGTAATACCGTAACCCCGTAGCTTGCATAGAAGGCCAGCGTGCCAACCCCTGTCAAAAGCCTTAGATATGTCCAGAGCAACAGCACGAGCCCCGCCGCTCACGTCGAGGGTGTGGAGCATGTACTCCGTAATGGTCGTTAGCATGTCGCCCGTGGACCTGGCAAAGTGGAAGCCATACTGCCTGTCGGAGAAGAGTATATGGACAGTAAAATGCTGAACTATGTCAGCATTAATAATGACCTCGAAAACCTTCCCGAAAATTGGTAGAAGGCTGATAGGGCGATAGTTGGATGGGTCTGAGGGTTCACCAGAGTTCTTAAATACAGGAACGGCAGAGGAGGACTTCCAGCATGCAAGAAAACAAGAAGCATAGTGGTAGTAGTTATAGAGTTTAGAGAGGACAGAGGAGAGTTCAGGGGCACATTTCTTAATGACAATTACTGGGATTCCATCACCACCGCTCGCCTTGTGGATGTCAAGTTTTGGTATTACACGGGATACTACTGTCGGGGTAATGTGCATATCGTACATTTTAGCATCAGTTCTAATAGAGAAGTCGGGTGGGTGTACTCCAGATGAGTCAAATGTGAAGTTGAATGAGAATCTGCGGGCAAAGCACTCAGCCTTGTCCGCTGATGATGTGAGGACCTCAAATTCATTGATTAAAGGAGGGATAGAGCATTTGCTATTGTTCAGCACCCGTTTGCATATCCGTCAACAGTCTTTGGAACCGAACTTGCGGTCAGGTATGCGCAGTCTCATTCTCATAGCAAACAACCGCTTGGCGTCATTCAGGATTCTCTTGCACTCACTACGATCAGACGTGAATAGGCGCCTGTTGTTGTCTGATGACTGTCTCCGAAGTAGTCGAAAGTAGTGATTCCTGTGAACAATGGCGGCCGATCAGGTCCTATAAGTAGAAGGCTTCTGTGGGGAGTAAGAGTGGAGAAAAGTATTAAGAGAGACAGCAGCATGGTCGGAGTTGCGTAAGGGATTGGGAAATAGCAACGTTCATGGCGTGGATGCCTGCTGAATCAGTAACAGAGTCTTTAAGCTACTCATCATGATGGGCGTTAAGATCTCCGAAAACAAATATGTGAGCGAATGGGTGATGGGAAGTAGCCTTATCTATATTATCAGAAATGCTGTCTAGAAGGGAGCAGTCGAAAGAAGAGGGGGAACAGTACAGGAAGAAAAGGTAGCTAACCGAAGTAAGAAGTGATAGATGGAGACATACCTATTGATGGGCGGTGGATTTGAGTGATATTACCCTAGTTACTGGGAGATGTTCACTAATGTAGACTCCCAGCCCATGCATGTGGACAGTGGAATCCTTCCTTAGGAGGGGACGATAACCAGGGATCGAGAAATCTGAGGAGGGAATTGATGAATTAAGGTTAGTCTCACAGAGCGCTAGGATGTCAGAGGACTTTTCGCGGAGGAAAGCTTCTACGCTACAAAAGTTAGTACGAATGCCCCGGATATTAGTAAAAGAAATATTAAGAGATTTTGGTGATTTGAGTTTGGCTGGATTAAGGTTATTTCTGATTCCGTTTATCATGTTAAAATTTGTTGGCAGGGAGAGACCCTTGAGTAGAGCATGCAAGCGGCCATTATCCACGATATGCGCTGGGATGGGAACTGGCTCGGGTTGTATCAAAGTGTGGCCTCGGGGTTGCCCACCGAAAGCGCTTGCAGGGACACCTATCCATGCGCGACATGGCACTACAAGAACCCCGGTATTATTCAACTGTTGATCAGACCAGCCTCTCTTGACTCTACGCAAGAGTTAGGGCTCCTAACTACCAGTCGGAAGCAGCAACTAGAAAACTGCCAACCCGGTACCCTCACAATGATGAGACGTTGCCAACAGACAAGCGTACCGCAAGAAAATCACGGACGCACCAATACTAAGGTCTGAGGAGAGAAAAGAGAAAGCCGGAAACCACATCCTAAACAGGGAACAAGGGATGAGCCTCTTCACCTGTTCAATAGACGTAGGTGGAGTGTAAACCGAGCCATAGATAGGTCTATCTAATCTACTCTAATTTTTAAAAAAATTAGGGTAGTGAATTAACTAAGTTTTAACTTAGTTAAAGTCCAGTCAAGTTAGTAGTGTAAAATAATTAAAATCAATAATTAATTAAAATGTGTGAACAAATAAATATTAAATAGTCTGGGTCTTTCTTAGAGACATAATTTAGGTGATTAAACTAAGCCAGATGGTATATTAAACATTTTTCATTGTGTGTAATTTTTATTATTTAGGACTATTTCTCAAATGGGACACAAAAATGTTTGTTATTGCAGGCACTTGTGGATTTATTTTTCATATTCGGAAAACATATTACACTCGTATGTATTGTTCAGTTAAATGAGTGAATTTCCTTGTGGTAAATTTTAAGTCCCTAACAAATAAATCACGAATTATGTCATCACACAAATTAACAATTAAAACTAAACTTGCTAAATAAAAATCGCCTAAACCTGTTAACATCTCTTTCTCGAGCATCCGTAGTAACAGTAGCAACTTTTGCAGTGTTGAATCCTTCCTCCAAGTAAATTTACCTGACATCTTAGCTCTCTGTGAAACTAACCTTGACCCCTCTATTCCTTCCTCTGATTTCTATATCCCTGGTTACCTTCCCCTCTTTAGGAAGGGCTCTAATGTCTATGTGCATGGACTTTGCGTTCATGTCAGCGAACATCTCCCTCTAGCTAGAATCTCTAGATCATTTCTTCATGTGTCTCCGCCTGTCTCTGCTAAACTCGGTTAGCTATCTCTTCTTTCTCTACCGCCCGACTTCATACTTGACAGAATCTCAAACAATATAGATAAGGTGATTTCCTTTCATCCATTCGCACATATATTTGTGTTTGGAAACTTTAATGTCCACCACGCCAAGTGGCTAGAAAACTCAGTCACAGATCTTGCTGATGCCCATACTATGAACTTTTCAAACACTCAATCCCTCACGCAAGTGGTGGATTTCCGCACGCGTTTCACTAATAACACAAATGGACGTGACTCACTACTAGATCTCTGTTTCACTTCTATTTATGACTCTTGCCAAGTCATGTAGCTTTGCTCTCTTGACAACTCTGATCACGCTGTGGTTTTCGTTAATATCTCCTTCTACTTCTCCTCCTCCCAGGAACCTCCAACCAACATAATATCTTACTACGACCAAAGAACAGACTGGGAGTTGTTCCGCGATTTCCTGTGTGGTTCCTTGGAACAAAGTTTTTAGTCTTCCTGCTGAAGACAGTGCATCCGAGGTCACCTCTGAGTTAAAGCTGGTATCAATGCTTTCATCCCAGGCAGGAAGTTACGACTAAAACTACATTCGTCTCGCTGGTTCTCCCCTGCTTGCTCGGCCGCTATTATCCAGAGGAATCACTTCTTCCAGCTTTATCGGAGCCACACGTCTGACCATAATGGGCGCCTATTTGCCTCTGATCGCAATGAGTATTAGAGGATCCTAAATGATGCTAATATGTTGTTTGCTGACAGAATGAAGCAGTGTATAGCACCCCATAAGTTCGGCTCAAAAGACTACTGGAGGATCTGTAAAAATGTGTAAAACAACAGCAAGTTTTCAATTCCCACTTAAATCAGTAAATTTGGGGTCCTCACTGCTTTACTAGCAGATTCCCCACCATCTCAACATTTGATTCGTCTGAGGTGTTCGCACCCGATTTTCCACCTAGAACTGAGGCTCAACTGAGTGACGTTCACATTATCCACTCGCTGGTCTCTAACATAATTTCAAAGCTTCACCCCCATAAGGCGAGTGGAGGTGACGAAATCCCAATCATTGTCCCAAAGAAATGTGCCACCGAACTCTTCTCTGTCCCATCCAAACTCTACAGCTACTGTTTCTCTGCTCCTTGCTTTCCTGCCTGCTGGAAGTCCTTCTCTGTGGTTCCTGTATTTAATAACCCTGGAGAACTCTCAGATTCCCATAATTATCGCCCTATCAACCTTCTACCGATTTTTGGCAAAGTGTTCGAAGCTATTATCAATGCTGAACTGGCTTAAAATCTCACTACCCACAGCCTCCTTTCAGATAAACAAATATGGTTTCTGCTTCACCAGGTCTACTGCTGATATGCTAACAACCATTACTGAGTATATATACTAGGATCTCGATAAGTACTGTGAAGCTCTAACTGTTGCCCTAGATATCTCTAAAGCAGTTAACAGAGGCTGGCATGCTGGCCTTCTACGCAAGCTACAAGGCTATGGTATAAAAAGACACTTGTTTGATCTAATCCAGCTGTTACTTTTAAATCGAATAATGAAGGTAGTATTGAGCGAGCATGCTTCCAGATACTATCATACGAATGCGAGTGACCTTCAAGGTTCTATTCTGGGTCCTACGCTTTTTGATCTTCATCAATAACCTCCCTGATGTAATCAGATCCCAGGTAGGGATTTACGTTGACGACACCACTATTTACTTTCGATTCGACAAGAAATCTGCTGAGGCTGACAAAGTAAACTCATTACTCTTTTATGTCACCACCTGCACACCAGTGGCAGTACTACTTGGGGTGAAATAATTATGATAAAAAAGAGAAAAATGAATATAAAATGTATTAAAATGTATTGTATGAACTGATTGAATGTAGTGAAAAACGATTTTGGGGATGGAAATTCAACATTATGTATATATTCAGATCAGCTGACGTAACTGAGACAATAATCTGTTTAATGTTAATTTAATTCTGAGAGAAATTCGAAAGTAATCCCTTCTATTTATTTTGCAGAAACAGGGAATAAGTACATTGACACCATTTATTAGTGGAGGCAGCTGTTAACAGCGAAAAAGACTTATCTGCGAATGGCTTAATAACCCCTCTTTCTGTTTTCAATATGTGTGTGTGTGTGTGTGTGTGTGTGTGTGTGTGTGTGTGTGTGTGTGTGTGCATCAGAGGAGTGGGGAAGATTTATAATATTTTGTATATCAAGTACAGTTATGTGAAAATCTATGACAGTTCATAAAAAGAAGTCTTAAAAACATATGCGCTTCACGATAATCTTTTTACATTCTCAATTGGATTTCTCTAAAACACACACACACACTCACACACACACACACACACACACATTGAAAATGTCAGTTCTTAACATATTTAATGTAAAAATCGTAAGAGGAGGAATTCAGATAGATTTTTAAAATAAAATGATAGCATTCAGACTGTTCTTGAATAGGAGCTTCACAAATGACAAAAGGCTGTTTTAAGATTAAAAGGGAGAGACGGAAAATAGTCTGCGACCTATAATATCCCAAAAAATTGTATCTGATCTGATTTGGTAAAATATTAAAAATACTGTGGCGCAAAAATTTTAATGACATAATGGATGAAATTGCAACAGCCAAAACCTAAAAATATTTTTGTCGCAAACATTTTGGTAAGTGTTATATTAATAATAAAGCTATGAACCTGATTTGTCAAATATTAAAATACCATAATAATTTCTTCTTTGATTGTCACATTTGTTTTAGATGTTGTCATGTGTTGATTATAGAAATTTGCAATGTTCTAAGTATCGTCCTTTACTTTTCAAAGTGTTTACGATAATTGCAAGCAAATGCAGGATACCAAACGATCTTTAACCACAGGAACATTAGTTGTGTTGAATCCGGACATGCATCTTTGAAAATATTTTAGTCTTTTTGTGTGTGTGTGTGTGTGTGTGTGTGTGTGTGTGTGTGTGTGTGTGTGTGTGTGTGTGTGTGTGTGTGTGTGTGTGTGTGTGTGTGTGTGTGTGTGTGTGTGTGTGTGTGTGTTTCAGAAATATGTTAACTTGTTAGTTTTCTTTTCTATTTGTCAAAAATATCTTTGCTTTGTTCACAATTATACGTATAATTTAGATTATTAGGTTTGTTAAATGGTTTTATATGATATGTTAATATATATACATACAATTTATGATAAATTTACAATTGATTTGTTAAATAAATTTTTCAGGGGAAATAATGAAAAAAGTTTAACTATTAAGTTATCTTCATAAAACATCAATTTTATTAAGTTTCAATAGAAAATATAATTAATTTGGCTTGTCTTGAAAATAATATACAAATGTCCGTCAGTATAGCTAATACACGTCTCATAAAATTTTGAACAAAATAATTTAATCATTTATCCTTAATAAGTGATAAAGAATTTCTGGAATTCCTGTATAATAACAGTCATTATCATTTTGACAAAAACAACACAAAACTGAAAACTGAAAAAGCTTCATGTCATAGTTAAAAATAAGAAATATCAATCAGAGGAAACAGTTTTGATTTCGGGAGTTCTTTTTTCTTTTTTTTTTTTTTTAATCATTTCACCCCGAGCAAGGCAGAAATGCCACTGAAGTGCGGCGGGCTGCATAACTGTAAAGATTAATTAGAAAAGAGTGAGGAGTACAAACTAGTTAGAAAGGAGCAATAGAAAGCTGAGAATGCAGGTGCGATGACAGATACATAGGTGAAGAGAAAGGGAAGGATATACGGGGGTGGGGAGAGAGCTAGAGTCCAGTGGTTAATAGATGAGAATTGACATTGCATTTAAATTTCTGGAGGTTGTAGCCGTCAGGAAAGCAAGAATATGGTAGCGAGTTCCATAGGCGGGAAGTGCGAGAGAAGAAGCTGCAGGAGTAGAATTGTCGTCTGCATTTGATTAACCTGACTGTGAATGGGTGGGACCCAGTTGCAAGTCTGGTTGCACGAGTAAACACCTGTTGAAGAGGCACCAGTGACTTAAGTTCGTCCGAGCAGAAGCCATGAAAGTATTTATAGAACGGACAAAGGGAGGCCACATTTCGACGGTGGGGAAGTGGTTGCAGTCGAGCCGCCAGATCAGTACCTAAATGTCTCATCTCTGACCAGCCATCCGTTTCCACCCCGAATAGTTTTTTCATCATATGCCACAATACGGTCAAGGAATGGATCGTTTTTGGTTGCTGAAATAAGCAGAGTGCAGACTTCGTAACGCCGCAGAATAAGCAGATTTTAATTTTCGTTTCATTTATTTTGAGATTTCAATTTGGTGCATACACCGAAATACTGTCTGCCTTGTTACTAGAATCTTTATTACTATTAAAATAACTTTTCTTCGGGTGCCTGTCAGTTCAAGAAATTTCGAATCGAGCCATTTATTTTTATTCTACGAATAGATGGATGGAAAAAGGTTGGCACCAAAACGTGCGAAATTAAATAAAAATACTAAACAGAGAAGATTACTTCCGACATTTGACTCGAAAGGAATCAGTCCATATGCTTATCTATTAGGTACTTCTCTGTAGACCTAGTATAGAAGCAAATACCACAAGGGAGACATTAATAACAAAGAAAAAACTGACAGCAAGATTTCAGCAGCGTGGCCAGTAGTAAGTAAAGAATAGCCATAGTGAATGCAGTCGATTGTGACAGCAGCAGCAGTGTCAGAAACGTGCAAGAAAGCAGAATATAAGGCTTGAAACTAGGTTTAAATTTATCTATTTCTCGGATCAACTTTGGCTCAGGGTATAATAATAAATGAGATTAAAGTGTTGATTAGCAACATTGGTGATATAACAATTGTGAGTACAATCCCTCGGTCGGTTAGTACAAAGTAAAAATCGGAGTTACAATGTCTTCTTTCTGCTTATTTTGCGTCTCTATTTCGCAATGTTCACGTAGACCAGTTTCGATTAGTCTTTCTTCACTGGGACCTGCTCTCAACACCTTGCCATATCACGGACATTTTCTCAAACAAAATAGACGTACAGTACAATATAAATCAATCTGTCTTATAAAGGAATTTAATTGGTTTAACGGCGCATCAACTACTTATGGTTCATGTAAGCCCGAAATGAAATATTCCTGAGAATTTTGAATAAATAAATATTTATGATGTTATTTCGTTTTCACAATTGAATACATGGGAGATGATGCTCATCTTTTGTGCCTGTACATGTTTGTGTGAACATAATTACTAGACATATTAGTATATATGTAGTTTTATTGAAGTTATATTTTACTTCCGGGCCCTGCACAGAGAACCGACTTTCATAGCGGCGGATTTAGCAATGGATATATATATATATATAAATAGATTTTTTTTGGTAAAGATCCTGAGTATTGCTTTAAAAGAAATAATTTTTATATTACATGACATAATGAGGATAACATTTAAAACAGAAAACAACCAGTTTCACTTCCGTTCATCAAGGCTTTTTTTTTATTGAAACTGGCAATTATTTTAATCATTACTATTATTGTTTTATTTGTACTTATGAACAAAACCACTTATGAACAGAACCACTTACAGCATAAAAAATGTGTTTTTTAATTAAAAATACATTGCGACACGGAAAATTTGGGAGTGTTATAATCTCCCATCCCACTTAATGCATTTCATTGGCTGACTTTGCTTTTTTTTCATCTCTTCGTTTATATATATATATATATATATATATATATATCTTCTTATCCATATATTACAAAATAAATTACCTACATTTTACTGCCTGATGATGTTATTTTAACATCGAAACTTTATAGCTGTTGACTTGAGGTATGCTATTAAAATCATAATAATATTAATTAACACATATTTATGCTCTACTTTTTAAATTAAATATCTGTCGAATGTACTTCCATTAGTAACCATTACTTTAAAAAAATACAGAGCATTGATTTTTAATGATATAATTGATCAAATTATAACAAAAGATAAAAAACGCACAAACTATTTTTTCGTTAGCATTTTGGTAAGAGTTATATTAATAATATAGCTCTGAAGGTCAATCCTATTTCTCGAACCTTATAATATCATAATTAATATTAAATATATGACATCCTTCGTTGCCAGATTTGTTTGAGAAGTCAACACGCTTTGATTATAGAGATTTAGAATGTTCTATGTGTCTGCTTATACTTTTCAAAGTTTGTACTTTCCTTGCAAGCAGATATCGGTTACCGGACTATTTCTAAACACATGTATCTTAGTTGATCTCCGGCCATGCATCTTTGAAAGTGTCTGAAAGTGTTTTAGAAACATACGTTTTAATTATCTTTTTGCTTTTATTTTAATGAAGAAACTCTGCTTCTGTTCCTGTTTGTGCCTATAATTAACATTATTTATACAATAAGTCCTTTTAATCGTTTCAATTTACGAGGTACATGCACTCAGTTTGTTAAATGAATGTGTTAAGGGAAACAACGTATAAAATTATACAGTTGTCTCCCTTGAAAAAATCACTTTTTACGTTTCAATGGAAAATATAATCCATTTTGTTTGTCTTTAAAATAATATACAATCTAAAAGACAGTGAAACATGTCATTTGTATCTTATGCTCGTTTCATAAAATCTTTCACGAAATAATTGAATTATTTACTTTAAAAAGTCATGAAGAATTTTTGTATTCCTCTAGAATGACACTCAAAATATTATTATTATTATTATTATTATTATTATTATTATTATTATTATTATTAATCATATCACCCCCAGGCAAGGCGGTAACGCCACTGATGCGCAGGGGGTTACGTAAGAGTAAAAATATTGGAAAAGAGAAAACCGGAAACCACATCCTGACCAGGGAACAAAGGATGGGCCTCTTTACCTGTTCAATAGACGTGGGTGGAGTGTGAACCGGGCGATAGTTTAGTCTATCTACTCCAATTGAAAAAAAAAAAGTAAAAAGATTGGAAAAGAGAAAGGCGGAAGCCACATCCTAACCAGGGAACAAGGGATGAGCCTCTTCACCTGTTCAATAGACGCGGGTGGAGTGTGAACCGGGTGATAGTTTAGGCTATCTAATAATAAAAAATTGGCAAAAAATGAAAAATGAATGAGATACAATTAAAAACATATAACAATGTACAATGCTTCATGTCATACAAATAACATCCAAACCAATATGACACAATATCATCATTTATCCATCACAACCAGATGGTGCACAGGGCTGCAACTTTTTGTTGCTGTTTCTGTAACAAGCTTTTTTTTTTTTAACGGGGCAGGGTTGTTAGCCCGGCACCCAACCCTCAAACCTGGAGGACCGGTGGACCATTCTTAGTCCTTACGTTTACAGCACGTGATATTCTCAAATGGTTACCTATTTAAGTACTAACCAGGCTCGATGATATTTAACTTCGGTGATCGGACAGGGACCGGTGTATTCAACACGATATAGCCATATGACATTATATTGTTAATAAATATTCAAACAAAAGAAAATAGCAACGCGGTGATACTGATTATTTGTTCTGTGGAAGAAGTTATGGTAAATTTTCACAACAGAAATAATATATATATATATATATATATATATATATATATATATATATATATATCATGAAATTATCATTTATAACGTCATTAATAGGAACTTCGTCATTGTTTTATCCTTGAAAAATTCCCAAACATATTTCTTCACATTTAAAACAAAATACTTATTGCAACAATACAGAAGTTTATATTTGGCTACAAGAATTTTAAATAAAGAAAATTGTAACTAAGTCCAGAATGGACTCAGCATGTAAACCTAAACAGAATCTCTTTTGAAGTAGGATTCAAAACGAGTTCTTTATCACGAAATGTCGCAACCGAGATAAAGTGTTATTGATGAATTAGGAATTTGTTAGGCATGAAAAATTACTTTTTGTCTATACTTCTGAGATGAAGTAGTATTTATTTTATTTACACTGTTTGGACGGTTGTCTTAATATTTATTGCCATGTTTACAACGTTTCGGTTGTTGTACCTTTTTAGGTGCTAAGTATTTTGAACTGAACCCTTTATTTCGATCAATGGGTTATATCATTCTCATTCCATGCGCAATGCCACTTCCGGATGCCATGTAGTTATCTCCCTTTAATTCAAATCTCTAAGATTATTTGTTCACCATTGCTGTAGCCAGGTATTGAACTCACAAGTCTTTGGATTAAGTCACTGGAACTAACCAACGTTTATATCCACTGGGCCATGTAGCTTTGAGTAATACGTGAACAAATAAATTAGGTGCCATTAATGTAAAATATCTTAAATTCTTAAAAAAAAAACTGCATTATTATTTAACATGTAGACGTGTTATCCTACATTAAAAATGCCTTGTTCCACATTCAGAACCAGTGAGCATTCTATTAAATATTTTATCTTCTGGGGAAAAAAAGATTATTTTGGAATCTTCCCTCATCGAGAGGCGCTGTCCACACGATATAAAAAGCTTCGAACATCTTTGAAACTTGTTGATGTTCTATTAAATGTCTTTACTCTTGAAAGATAAAAATAAAACTGGACTATATTTCGATCCTAGTTTGATGTAGAGATGTCATCCCCAAGTTAAAAACTCATTCAGAAACAGCTAGCCTTAAATATCTTCTGAAAAAAAAAATGTCAAGCCTGTAAAAGTTTCCTTTATTTCAGTAATGTAACTCACGTTCTCAAGAGATTGCAATCTAAACTGCACGTCAATCGCGCGATATCACGTCATGCTTTATTACATGAACATCAGACTTTAAATTCAAATCTTAACTGATTGTCAATATATTTTTCAACAAACTAAACTCCAAATTAGTAACTTTCACATCTTTTTCATCGTTAATAGTAACTTTTATTTCTGCTCTGTTGATGACCGATGGGACAGTCAAAAGTAACAGAACTCTACCTTTTAACCAATTCCAATCCGAACAATCAATTCATAACTTCTGTCTAATCGTCGGCTTTATGATGAGTGTTAATAACTAAATTCGTCGCCAACGTGATTGTTCAGAACTAGAAGCTTCCAAAACCTTCTTCCGCCATCTATTCCCTTTGGATCCATTAAAGATAAAAGAAAGAAGTAGAAGAAAGTACCGATGGCAATAATTTATATTAGGTGGAATTTATCTTTGCTTTGAAGTCACCAAAACTATTGGTTTCATGACTTTATTCTTCAGCTCATATGGAACAAGACATGCAGAATCTGGTTATGAAGACTGCCGTTGACTCTGTTATAATTTCGAGTAGCGTGTTCATCATGAGTAGGCCTCTTCGTCCGCTAGTTCAACTTTTGAGGTCTGTTGTAATCATCATAAGCTTGTTCCACCGTTGGAGACTTTGGGATTAGTCGCGCTTAGTCTCGTTCCTCGTTTCAAAATTACCAACAAGGGTGGCCCTAGAAGACTAGAACCCCCGGCAGTATTGATCAAAAAAGGGATTAGACCACGTATGCAACCCCACCACGACAAGGAGAGATCATCAAAGGTTCTATCTAATACAAAACAATTAATTCCTCACCAAGAAAAAAATGATCATCAAAGGTTTCCATTATTTTCTGCTGTAGACTGGTTGCCAACCAAGACTATAAAACGCAATCTCTTCTGTTATTTAACCCATAACTGGAGGGAAGAGACGGATTAATACCTTTCCCAGGGGTATTTGTGCGTAAGTGAATGCAAGGAATTCAACTGGAAAGCGAACTCGATTCTGTGATTGTTAGTGACAAGCTGAGATCCACTGCACCACAACGCACATCCTAATTAAGATACTTTCATCAAAATAAAGGAACGAGTACTCACCTCATATATGGTCTCTATCCTCCTATATTGAAGTAATATGCGGAACAATCTCCTCAAAGATGAAGGAGAGACTTGCAGCAACAGAAATGTGATTCTACAGTAGGATGATGAGAATTTTATGTGAACTATACGAATATTTTACAGTAAATATAAACATACCGTAAACTTAAATCCAGGAAGAAAACTATTGAAACCTCTAAGGCACATAATGAGGACAGAGGGCTTGAAATATAAGATACCCACAGGGGAAATTGAATAAAAAATTTAGATAGAAAAACAACACAAAACCTATGCAGTGAGTTTGTGTAAATTGATGTCGGAAAAAAATTTAGGATAAATGAAAATGTCAAAATTAAAAAACCGACGAGAAATTGTAGAGAGCCATGATCAACTACGCCCTGAGAAGACACGGTGCATTGGAATTTTCTTTAATATACATCCAGAGGAAAATGATGGATCTCTGCACTGTACGTTACATCACCTACAATTTTATTTTATTCATTTCATCCCAAGCAAGGCAATAAAGCCATTAAGACGCAAGGAAAATAAATAGTATTTATTATTTTTCTTGTAAGTTCTGAAGGTCAAAGAAAATGCATGAATTCACCTTCATATGTTTATGTTTTATTATTATTATACAATTTTAATTTACTTAAGTTGGAGTTAATTTGAAATATCGAATTTTTAATCACTGAATACTGTCAAGGAATGAAATTAATGAAAATAAGACGGTGTCATGTAAAAAACTGTTTTTTGACATTTTTAAGCTGTCAAAAAGGCTCAAGTTTGCCGAGAAATTATTTAATTCATTTTTGCATGAAGCCAACCAATTATAAATTGTTATGCAAAAATTAAAATAATAGTCATTGCTTCATGTAATATTTATTGCAATATTATATCTAGTATTATTTTTGCGAATAATAAAAAAAGACGCCTAAAGTCATCGGTGCGGATGTATCAAATATTTATTTTGGAGAATATGTATCGAAAAAAGACACGATAATAAGTTATTTTAAAATGAAATGCATTTCATGGGATACATGTCTGAAGGGAAAGTGCGAAAAGGCTTGTCATCACTGACTAACCTGCACCTAACTAATCTTATGCACGACCCATCCATTCTTATATTTGACACAATCATGAAAGGAACCTATCCATCTTCACCTAATCCAACATTTGCCAAAATACTACATATTCGCAGAGAACCGACAAAACTCCATGATATATAAAAATTTAGATAGGCACATTTTTTCTGTTTTTATATCTTTTTCCATTTTCACGATAAGAGAATAAAATTCGTTAAAGAATTTTGAAAAAATGTGACGTAATTATCGTTTATAACGTCATCAATAGAATCTTCGTTGCTGCTTTATCCTGAAAAATCTTCAGACATCTTTGTTCCTGATCTTAAATATGTCTACGAAAACGGTTTTTTCATCAACAATTTTCACCCCAGCACCATGGCGACGCTTAAAGCAATTGATCCGCAGGATCTTCATGCCTTGTATCAGTCTGTGGGAAATACCATTTTATCCCCAACTACTTCCAGAAATGGAAGTAAATGCCAAAGTAAGCGATTGGCTATGCAAAGTCCAAAACTATAATTTTCAGAAAAAGTTACACCGAAAAGTAATGCTCAGACGTGTGTCACGGCCGAGAAAATTGAAATATTGGCGACCCACTCTGCCAGCACTTCCGGAAGAATTTTCCAACGTTTGTCTATGAGCTACCAACATTGATAACGACTTGAAAATTACCCCCGTACAAAAACTTTTCCATGTAGAGAAACACGCTTTTATCCCCCGTAGACGCTGTAGAGTAATAAATTAGTGTCCACACCCCACCCAGAAAAACAAAATGTACACCGAGAAGGTAACTCGTTTTCAAACCCGGCTGACGGCTGAGCCGAGAAAAATTCCCGAAAGAATTAATATGTCAACAAGGGAAGTTCATTTCCAAATTCGGTTCAAAGGCAGATAAGAAAACATCAACGGAAAAAATAACGATTTCCGGAAAGAAAATTACGCTTTCCAACACGATTGTGGGTAACAACTTGAAAAATTACACCACAAAAAGACTTAATTTCTAAATAGTGAGATACGCTTTTATCTACCGTTGTAGAGTGTGAAAAATAGCCTCCAAACCGCAACAAATAAAAAATTATACGCCGAGAAGGAAACTCGTTTTCAAACCCGGCTTAGGGCAGAGCCGAGAAAAATTGCCCGAAAAGATTAATATGTCAAGAAAGGAAGTGCCTTTTCAAATTCGGCCATTAATTCATCACTAGATGATGATGATGATCATCATTTTTATGAGATCATGACTTCATTAAAATAATAATAATAATAATAATAATAATCTTCAACTTCCGGTTATCATAAATAAAGAATTTCCGGTAAATAATTTTTATTTATTATGTTTGAATTTAGTCCATGACAAAAGTGTATTCAAGATTTTATGAGAAAAGAATTCTGCTTTGTTCTAGCTACTTTTATTTTACCAGTGGAGTTTCCCTGTTTTTCTTCCCAATAACACATCGCAAAATGGAAAAAGTGACCAAATTTTTCAAAGACGTTTTGTTCAGTTGTTCCAAGTTTTTTCAAGTTTCTACTTTGAAGTTGTTTCAAGAAACATTTATTAATTGTTCATTGTTATTTGTTCATTGTTACTTGTTCATTGTTAACTTTTGCAATTTTTATTTTAATAAAACAGTTCGAATTATTCAAGCAGATTTTGTTATTTTTTAAAAACTTCTTTCCCGAATGGAGACATTGGTCTTTTTCATGTGTGCGTTTTTTATATATAATGTGCATATAACATGAAATAATTCTACCTCTAACAAACAATGATTTATTTTTTGTGTGAATGGTTTTCAACAACGTCGTCCGTTTAGATGTTAAAAGAAACACAAAAAAGCCACCATGAAAAATAAATGATTCCAGAAAATGTCGTATATGTTTTATTATTGTTAATTTATTCGTATTTTATTTATGTTTCCTTAGTTAGCATTTCAGATCAATTTTATACGCTTATAAAAATGTTTTATTAGTTTTTTTTAATCATATCACCCCGAGCTAGGCGGTAACGCCACTGATGTGCAAGGGGCTACATAAGAGAAAGAGATTTGGAGATTGAAGAGAAGGACGACCCAGTTAGAAAGGAGCAAGAGAAGGATAGGAATACAGGTGTGATGACAGTTGCAAAGGTGGAGAGAAAGGAACGAATATACAGGGTGGTGTGGAAAGAACTAGGGTCAAGTAGTTAAGAGATGAGTATTGACCTCGCATTTAAATTCCTGGAGGTTGTAGCCGCCAGGAAAGCAAGAATAAGGAAGCGAGGTCCACAGGGGGGAAGTGCGAGAAACGAAGCTAAAGGAGTAGAATTGTCATCTGCATTTGGTTGATGTAACTGTGAATGGGTGAGACCCAGATGCCAGTCTGGTTGCACGAGTAAACACCTGTTGCGGAGGCACCAGTGACTTAAGTTCGTTGGAGCAGAAGCCATAGAAGTATTTATAGAACAGACACAGGGAAGCCACATCTCGTCGGTGGGAAAGTGGCTGTAGTCGAGCAGCCAGGTCAGCACCTATCACATTACTGATTCTCCTTTGGAGCCTGTCAAAAACACGAAGATGAACAGCGAGGGCACCAGACCGTAAATGGCAGCAGTACATCATGCACCGACGAATGGTTGATTTGTATATACAGGATGGTTTCAGGTGGTAAAAATATCCTGACCCGACACAGTGACCCAACCTTCCTAGCAGTGGATTTAGCTATTGACCCAATGTAGTGGTTCCACTTGAGATCAGAAGAGAGGGTAAGGCCAAGGAGGCACAGAGTATTGCTCTCAAGGAGACTCGCATGGTGCATGCTTATGGGAGGCAGGAGAAGTTGCCTGTGATGATTGATAGACAGCAGCTTGGTCTTAGACGCATTGAAATATACGAGCCACTTCTTACTTCAATTCCCCACAGTGTAGATCCCTTTCAAGATCAGCAGCGAGATTATGTTTGTCCGTCACGCCGGGATTCTTTCTGATGCGGGAGTAAATTGTGGTGTCATCTGCGTAGATGCCTACCTGGCTCTTGATCTCGTCTGGGAGGTCGTTTATGTAAATAAGGAAATGCGTTTGTACAGACGAGTGTTGGGCATGTCCATTCAGGACAACCTTCATTACGCGGTTATGTAGGAAAGATTGGATTAGATCATGCAATCGTCCTGTAATACCGTAACCCCTTAGCTTGCATAGAAGGCCTGTCAAAAGCCTTAGAGATGTCCCGAGCAAAGCACGAGCCTCGCCGGAATAGTCGAGGGCCTGGAGCATGTACTCCGTTATGGCCGTTAGCATGTCGGCCGTGAACTTGGCAAAGCGGAAGCTATACTGCCTGCTGGAGAAGAGTTTATGGGCAGTAAGGTGCTGAACTATGTCAGCATTAATAATGACCTCGAAAAACCTTCCCGAAAATTGGTAGAAGGCTGATAGGGCGATAGTTGGATGGGTCTGAGGGTTCACCAGATTTCTTAAATACAGGAAAGTCAGAAGAGGACTTCCAGCATGCAAGAAAAAAAGAAGCAGAGAGGCAGTAGTTATAGAGTTTAGAGAGGACAGAGGAGAGTTCAGGGGCACATTTCTTAATGACAATTACTGGGATTCCATCACCACCGCTCGCCTTGTGGATGTCAAGTTTTGATATTACACGGGATACTACTGTCGGGGTAATGTGTATATCGTACAGTTTAGCATCAGTTCTAATAGGAAATTCGGTTGGGTGTACTCCAGATGAGTCAAATGTGAAGTTGGATGAGAATCTACGAGCAAAGCACTCAGCCTTGTTCGCTGATAATGTGAGGACCTCAAATTCATTGATTAAAGTAGGGATTGAGGATTTGCCTATGTTCAGCATATCCGTTTGCATATCCGCCAATAGTCTTTGGAGCCGAACTTGCGGTCAGGTATGCGCTGTCTCATTCTCTCAGCAAACAACCGCTTGACGTCATTCAGGATTCTCTTGCACTCATTACGAGCAGACGTGAATAGGCGCCTGTTGTTGTCTGATGACTCTCTCCGAAGTAGTCGAAAGTAGTGATTCCTGTGGGCAATGGCGGCTGAAGAGGCAGGGGAGAACCAAGGGGAGGAATGAAGTTTGAGACGAAACTTCCTGGTAGGTATAAAGGCAGCAATGCCAGCTTTCACCCAGGACGAAATCTCAGAGGCACAGTCATCGACTGGGAGATCGAACACTTTCCCCCAAGGGACGTCGCGAAGGAGGTCGCGGAAGGCGTCCCAGTCAGCTCTTTGGTTGCAGTAGGAGGTTCTATATGTAGAATGCTCCTAGGGGGAGTGAGAGTGGAGAGAAATATTAAGAGAGACAACAGCAAGATCGGAGTTGCCGAGGGGGCAAAGCTGTGAGACCTGACAAGAGTCAGGTGTAGAGGTAAAGCATATATCTAGTAAAGAGGTGTGTCCATAGTGAAAGCTTGGAAAGCGTGTGGGGAAGTACACTACTTGCGTAAGGGATTGGGAAATAGCCACGTTCATGGCGTGGATCCCTGCTGAATCACTAACAGAGTCTTTAAGCCACTCAGCATGATAGGCGTTAAGATCTCCGAACACAAATATGTGAGCGAATGGGTGATGGGAAGTAGCCTTATCTATGTTGTCAGAAATGCTGTCTAGAAGGGAGCAGTCGAAAGAAGAGGGGGAACAGTACAGGAAGAAAAGGTAGCTAACCGAACTAAGAAGTAATAGATGCAGACATACATATAGGTGGGCGGTGGATTCGAGTGATGTCACCCTAGTTACAGGGAGGTGTTCACTAATGTGGACCCCAGCCCATGCATGTGGACAGTGGAATTCTTCCTTAGAAGATAACCATGGATCCAGAAGTCAGAGGAGGGATTTGATGAGTTGAGGTTAGTCTCACAGAGTGCTAGGATGTCAGAGGACTTTTCGCGGAGGAATATAAATTAATCTGTATTATAAAAGATTTTTTGTTTAACGGCATATCAAAACCTTATGGGATCGTTTAATGCCGAAATTTAATTTTCTTGGGAACTTTGAATCAATACATATATATTATGTTATTCTGCTTTCACAATTGAATATGTAAATGATACTCAGAATTTGTGTATATAAATGTGTGTGTAGACATAATTACATGTGTATTTTATGTTATAATTCCTTTGAATTTATATTTTGGAATACGTCTGGGTTTTAAAATTAAAGGATTTTATATGGATTTATATCATGAAATTGTTCTTTCATGTTGGTTTGTTTGCTGATTTTGTTTAGCGGCATATCAACCTCAATATATATTTAATGCCAAAAAGTATATATTCTGAACACAATTTTATGGCTTCAACTACAAATACAACGTATAGCTGATGATTTTGCTATAAAATGTATTGTTGAGAATTCTACTATAAAATGTATTTCTCTTCATTTTGCTTTAAAAGTCAATTCTTGGTAATTTTACTATAAATATGTGTTGTTGGAAATCCATCAAAGTAATTTCGAAGAACCCTTGAGTGGCAGACTTTGGAAGGAATCAGTCTGTATGTTTAGATATGACGCCCTCCTAAGTAGGCCTAGCATGAAAATAAATGCCATATGTGACCTACATATATACACAGAAAAAGAAGCGACAGCGTGATTTCAGCAGCAGGAACAGTAGCAAGTAACGAATAAACACCTGATAATGGCCGAAGACTAAAACGTTGTGATAATAACAACAATGATAAGAACATTAGTATGTAATAATAAGAAATCCTTGTCCCGGTAATACAGACAGTCAGTTGTTCGGCATAAGCACCAAATTTGAATATCAAAATAAACAAAATTAAAATTTTAAAAAATTCGAATTACTTATTTCACGAAACCAAAAACGACCATGACCGCTTCGTGACATATGAGAAAATATCCCAATTCGGATGGAAACGGATGGCTGGTCTAAGATGAAACAACTAAAAAGCCCCCCAAATTAAAATGTATTCAAAGATGGTTACGTTTATTGCTTGTGAGTCGACAAGTTGGGTGTTGATGTAGTCCCTGCACCATTTGTACTAATCAATGATTTCGCTTCACTCCAGTTAACCGGGAAATACACGTCGCAGCAAGTGATTGACCGTTTCTTCTTCACACACCAAGCGTAAAGGGCTGGAGGAAAGGAGACTGCTGTTTACCGCACAGGGATGGGAACATGTAATACAGAATGGATTCGACATCTCAAATGACCAAAATCCGGCTGGTAGGGACAAAGACATGTGCCTGAGAAAGTCGCCAGCAGAGCAATGGGCAGAAAAGTCTCGGTTTTCTTGAAAGCCACTCCGATGAGAACGAAGAACAAAGAGAATCCTGAGACCATATATGCTACTATAAGCGACTGTATAGTAACCTAACATACATATCAAGCAAAAGACCGCTAAAATGAAAGATGTCATTCATCAACGTACTTTTATTCATTCTTCCCATGAGTTTTGGTCAAAGAAATGATTTTGGAAATTAACTAAACCGTGTTAAGCAAATATTAGGAAAAAATACTTGATGTAAAGTGACAATGAAGAGAAATCAAACTTGAATTGAACGTCAGATTTTTAAGAAAATTGTTATTAATATTTTTGCTCATATTGATAATAATAATAATAATAATAAGGCTCCTGAAAACAGTCTTTCTCCTTGAATTCCAATCGCGTCTATGTCATATGTTGCTTGGCTGCCCATTTAGGAGAAGGAAAACTCCGAACAGCAACCCGCAACTCAAGGTGTTAATCGTGCCGAGGAGTGAATGGCTACTGCGTTATGAGGTCACAAACGATCCCCTACAGGCTTCGGGACCCTGTGTGTAAACGACCGTTACCCAACGTGCCGGGCAACTTTGGGTGGACTTTTGGACCCGTGCGTCACTCGTGGGAAAAACATGAAAAATACAAACAGAAATAAAAAGTCCAGTATGGCTTTCCAGTGGATAAACAGGGAGCCCGTCCTTCAGGAGGGAACCTACCTGAGGTCGAAAAATCTGCCATAGGAACAAACTCCTACACAAAGAATGAATCTTCAGGTCCCCACAACCAGGATAATCCTAATGATGGTCCTGAAAATTCACCAGCTAGATCTACAACCGTATATTTAAAGAAAGAAAAAATAAAATGGTCTCGTGAGGAGTACAAAGTCGTTATGACTGCATTTCATGAAGCGTTACTCAAACCTCAAAAAAACATGACTCGCCAAACATATGACATTTGGCGTGAAAAAGTTGGTCAAGCAAATAGAAAGTATATTGACGAAAATAAATTAGCCAATGTACGTAGGTACATTATTCGTAATAACCGATTGACAGAGGCTGAAATTAATGAAATTAAAAGAATTGTAACAAGAAGAGACGAATCAACAAAATATGAAAAGGAAGCGGAATCAGAAATAAAAAGTAATAACATCAAACAAGCCACAGGTCATAATGTAGAAACCGTGAAACACGCAAATCACTGCGAAGATAATGCTGTAAGTTTAAAAGTGCTGGAAAGGTGTGATCTGAGTCAGTTAAACGACAAAAATAAAACGAGTTCAGAACACATCGAAGATAATTATTTGGCGGAAAATAAGAACAATATACAGGAAGCCAAGATAGAAATAAAAAACCATCTAAGTCAAATACAAAATATTACAATGGAGGAACGAGAACAGCTCCCAAAATTACAACCAACAAAACATAACCTCCGAACTATTAAACTCTACAATGCAGCACTGAAATTAATACTAGATGAAGACACTCATACAAATCTCAACGAAGTAATATATGCATCAGCAACAGCAGCAACAAAAAAATTGAATATCAAAATAAAAACAAGGCAGTCTCGCAGACGTGAAGATCCACCTTGGAAAAGAAAAATAGAAAAAGAAATCGAACAACTTAGAAGTGAACTATCAGTACTGGATGAACTGAGTTGAGGAATAAATGTAAGAACTAGGAAAAGCAGAAGAGCCGAAAGAAAATATAACATTAGGAATGAAAATGAAGTCTTATAAAATAAAGAAAAAATAAAGCAAAAAATCCAACTGAAGGTTCAAAGAATAAGACGCTATGAAAAAAGAGCAAGATTTTACAGACAAAACAAGATTTTTCAGACTGATACAAAGAGATTTTACAGGGAAATAGGTAAAAAAAGAATTGAAGTGACAGTCCCTCCCAGAATGGAAGAAGTCACACAGTTCTGGGAAAAGATATGGGCTTGCCCTAAAGAACATAGCAAGGAAGTACATTGGATTGCGCAAGAGATAGAACGAATGAAAAATAAACCAGAACAGACATGGTCTGGAATTACAGAAGATGATGTTAAATTTGCACTAAAAAAAGCACACAATTGGAAATTCCCAGGTATAGATAAAATTCCTAATTTTTAGCTATATTATTTAAATGCAGCACATAAAAAACTAGCCAAAGAACTTCAAGAAATGGTTGACGATCCCACTAAAATTCCTGCATGGATAACCAAAGGAATTACATTCCTTCTACCCAAGAATGGTGACACAAACAACCCGAAAAACTACAGACCAATTACATGTCTTCCGACAACATATAAACTATTAACATCTATTTTAACAAAACAGACATATTTATTCTTAGAAAGAAATGACATGATACCGCTTGAACAAAAAGGGTGCAAACGTGGCTGTTATGGTTGTAAAGACCAATTGCTAATTAACAAAATGATCCTGGAAAACTGCTACAGTACAAAGAAAAATCTTAGTACTGCCTGGATAGATTATCGAAAGGCATTCGATAGTGTGCCACATTACTGGATTTTAAAGACTTTAAATATATACAAGATATCGCCCGTCATCATCAATTTCATCAAACAGTGCATGTCTATATGGAAAACAACCCTTTACCTCAATCATATGAATGGAACCTATAAGTCTGATGAAATAAACATCAAAAGAGGTATATTTCAAGGTGATTCTTTATCTCCCTTACTATTCTGCATATCATTAATAGCACTAACCAGTCAACTTAATAAGACAGAATGTGGTTATAAAATAGGCCAAAAGAAAATAAGCCATCTATTTTACATGGATGACTTAAAGTTATATGCTAAGAATGATAATGAGCTGGAAGGTCTTCTGCAAACAGTAAAATGCTTCAGCGAAGACATTGGAATGAAATTTAATTTGAATAAATGTGCTAAAGCTACAGTTTTACGTGGATCAATACAAGAAACATCCTCAATTAGCCTAGACCCTGCTGTAACAATAAAAGAATTGAAACCAGAAGAAGCTTATAAATACCTAGGTGTAAATGAGAGCGAAAACATTCACCATAAAAAAATGATAGAAATAGTGCGTAAAGAGTACTATAGAAGGCTACGAATGATATTAAAAACTTAATTAAATTCACAGAACAGAGTTATGGCCATTAATAGCCTTGCAATCCCAGTTGTCCAATATAGCTTTAACATCTTAAACTGGACTCTAAATGACATCAGGCGAATGGATGCTAAAACAAGAAAGCTTCTTTCTAAGCATAAGATGCATCATCCAAAGGCTGATGTAGACCGTCTATACATACCCCGTAAAGAAGGTGGAAGAGGTCTTATTCAGCTGGAATTGTCATACAAGACAACAACTATTGGCTTACTAACATACATAGAAACAACAAAGGATTGGATGATACAATTAGTAAGACAACATGAAGAAAGAAAGAAAAAATATTCAATAATAAAAGAAGGCAGTAAATACAAACAAGATTTACAGTTAGTAGATTCTGTAGAAAAGCAAAACAGAATCCAAGAACCAACTATTGCGGCAAAAAATATGAAAATGAAAGCCAAAGATAAAGCTCTTGAACAGATGGAACAGCGCTGGCAAGACAAACCTCTGCATGGCCAATATCCAGAACGTGCCAATAAATCCAATGTTGGCAAAGTTAATACTCATCGATGGTTACGTGCATCTGGATTAAAGTCTGAAACTGAAGGCTTTATTCTTGCAGCACAAGACCAAAGTCTTTTCACTAGAAAATTTCAGGCAAATATTATGCATAATAATATGGATCGAAAATGCAGGTTTTGTGATAAACACCAAGAAACAATAGATCACCTAATCTCAGGCTGTTCTGTGCTTGCCCCAAATGAATATAAAAATCGCCACGATAGAGTTGGGCAATATTTACATTGGGCAATGTGCAAACATTATGGAAAAGCTGTAAACAAACACTGGTATGAACATCACCCAGCACCGGTTACAGAAATAGAAGATGTAACCATTCTATGGGATTACACCATCTACACAGACAGAGAAATTGAAGCAAACAGGCCAGACATTATTGTTAAAAACCAGAAGGAGAAAACTTGTCTATTAATTGATATGGCTTGTCCAGCGGATTGTAACATAGCAATCAAGGAATTTGAAAAACTGTCAAAATATAAAGACCTGGAAATTGAAATAGAAAAAATGTGGAAATTGAAAACAAGAGTTGTGCCAGTGATAGTAGGTGCACTTGGAATGATAAAAAATGGAACAAAACAACACATTGAAAGAATCCCTGGAAACCCCAGCTTAAGAGATATACAAAAAATTGTCTTATTAATTACAGCCCACCCACTAAAGAAAACTTTATCTATGTAATGCTGGGGATGATAGGGAAGATAGAAAAACATGAAATGGAGCCATAACAACACGCCACTACCTGCCTTAGGTCTCCCCGCAGACTTGGTTGGTAGTGAGACCAAAGCAGAAATCGAAATATGATGAAAAATGACATAATAATAATAAATAATTGTTAAGGAAATTGTTTCTCGTGCTGTCCCTTCATTTTCTGTGTATGTTTTCTAAATTGTTTTTTTTTTTTCTGAACAATTATTTATGTTACAAGGACCAGTGATGGTAGCAACAATTTTGTTTTTTAACAAAATACTCTAGTGTATGGATGTTTAGTTTCGCTTAGCGGCTGTTACGTCCAAGTTTGTTTTTTTTATTCTTATTAACCAGGGTCTTTCTATTTGAATTCCAATCGCGTCTCTGTCAGCTGTCACTTGGCAACCCATTTAGGAGAAGGAAAACTCCGAAAAACAACCCGCAACTCAAGGTGTCAATTGTGCCGAGAAATGAATGGCTACTGCGTTATGAGGTCACAAACGATCTCCTACAGTATTCGTGACCCTGTTTGTAAAAGACCGTTACCCAATGTGCAGGGCAACTTTGGGTGGACTTTTGGACTCGTGCGTCGTGCGTAAATATGAGAATTACAAATAGAAATAAAAAGTCCAGTATGGCTCTTCCAGTGGTTAAACAGGGAGCCCGTCCTTTAGAAAGGAACCTACCTGAGGTCGAAAAATCTGCCATAGGAATAAACTCCTGCACAAAGAATGAATCTTCAGGTCCCCACAACCAGGATAATGCTTATGATGGCCTTGAAAATTTTCCAGCTATATCTATAATCGTATATTTAAAGGAAGAATAAATAAAATGGTCTCATGAGGAGTACAAAGTCGTTATGAGTGCATTTCATGAAGCGTTACTCAAAAAACATCACTCGCCAAACATATGACATCTGGCGAGAAAAGGTTGGACAAACAAATAGAAAGTACATTGACGAAAATAAATTAGCAAATGTACGAAGATACATCATGCGAAATAACCAATTGACAGAGGCTGAAATTAATGAGATAAAAAAACTGCAACCAAAATGGACGAATCAACAAAATATGAAAGGGAACCAGAATCAGAAATAAAAAGTAGTAACATCACACAAACCACAGATCATAATGTAGAAACCGTAATGCACACAAATCACTGTGAAGATAATGCTGTAAGTTTAGAAGTGCTGGAAAGGTGTGATTTGAGTCAGTTATAAGACGGCAATAAAACGAGTTCAAAACACATTGAACAGAATTATTTTACGGAAAGCAAGAACAGTATACAAGAAGCCAAGGAAGAAATCAAGAACCATATAAGTCAGATACAAAATATTACAATAGAGGAACGAGAACAACTCCCAAAATTACATCCAACAAAGCATAACCTTGAAACTATTAAGCTCTACAATGCAGCACTCAAATTAATTTTAGATGAAAACACTCAATGAAGCAATATATGTCCAACAAAATCGCTGAAAAAACAGCATAGTCTGAAGGAAAAGGCCTCAAACTAAATAAAAACAACGTTTTCTCGACAAAATGTTAATGCTGTCATAAAGAGGATAGATCAAAGTATTTTTTAATTATTTTTACAAATTTTTTTAATTGTTTCTAATAGGTTCTAACAGGTTCATTTAGTGGTAGAAAATCTTTTTTTTTCTCTCGTTATTGCGAGGCATAAATTGACGCTAGATTATATTACGTCAAAACGTAATATTACGCAAAGTCATTTTTTGACGGTGAAAGACACATTAATTTGGAAATTCTTGCAAAAATAAAATAATGGTCGGGTTTTGATGAACGTTTCAGAACTTATTCATAATTGACTGAAATCAGTTGCAAAATAATTATTTTTAGAAAATATTGATAAAAACATTTTTTTTTATATATGTTACCCCACACCAATTAATTTCCAGAAATGTCGAAAAATGCGACTAGGTCTCAACAGATAGATAATTTTAATTAAATGCATGAGTCATTGGGGAATGCTAATCAACTGTCTTTTTTTCGTCAAAATCTGCTCATTTTTAGAAAATCTGCTCCAAATTAGGAAAACAATTATTTTTTATTTGGATAAGCTTTTAATTACTTTTATAAACATAAATTAAATTATATCAGAGTCTGAATAGAATTTTTTTCCATTAATAATTAATTTTTACAAGAATTGTTTTCATTTTTATTATTTTTTCATTTTTTTATCAAGTAATTTTTTTAAAAAGTTTCAAAAATCTGTTTTAATTTCCGCCTCATAGGTCTCTCAGATTTTTTTTAAATTAATGTGTGGCGAATATATTTACTAATCGAAAAATCTAAAAGCTTGCTCTAAATAATGGTGCTCATTTTTTGTTAAATAATTAAAACATTTTAATTTTCTGCATGTTGATTACCCGTATTTTGTTTATACGGGTATTCATACGCGATCGTCATCATTAAAAGGTCACGTGATTCAAGGGTTGTCTTCCCTTACAGGAAAAAAAATCCAGATATAAACCATTTTATACCAAATTCGTCTTCTATACTTTTGGCCAGCTATTGTAAATCATCAATAATGCCTTTGATAATGTGTTGACAGCTGTGATAACAAGGCTACAGTAATTGAGAAAATGTTCTTTTGAAAAATTTCAGGCAGTCAGTAAGCAAGGACTTCTTGTTTCAAGGGGACTTCAGGTAAGATTAAATTCGGTAATTTGAATAAAATAATGTGTCAGTGAGATGTATTTTATTTTTGTAAGATTTTTTAATGCCGAGAATTGGCTACTGTTTACAATCGATGAAAAATAGCGGAAAGTTTGAAATTAAATTTTTTTTGTTTTAACCTAACATTTTTTGATTCCGATCAGTATAATTTCGGTTTGAAATACGCCAAGGTATTTTGCTTACTGTAATTAGTAAATTTAATCGCTTGGTTTTCAATTAAAGCTAGAATTATAACTTCAAGAAAACTTTTTTATTTTTAAAATTTAAATTTAAATTGAAGTATCGAAAATGTGATTGTAGGTACCTAAATATATGCATCAGCAATAGCAGCAACAAAAAAATTGAGCATCGAATTAAAAACAAGGCAGTCTCACAGACATGAAGATCCACTTTGGAAAAGAATAATAGAAAAACAAATCGAACAACTTAGAAGTGAATTATCAGTACTGGATGAACTGAGTTGAGGAATAAATGTAAGAACTAGGAAAAGCAGAAGAGCCGAAAGAAAATATAACATTAGGAATGAAAATGAAGTCTTATAAAATAAAGAAAAAATAAAGCAAAAAATCCAACTGAAGGTTCAAAGAATAAGACGCTATGAAAAAAGAGCAAGATTTTACAGACAAAACAAGATTTTTCAGACTGATACAAAGAGATTTTACAGGGAAATAGGTAAAAAAAGAATTGAAGTGACAGTCCCCCCCAGAATGGAAGAAGTCACACAGTTCTGGGAAAAGATATGGGCTTGCTCTAAAGAACATAACAAAATGGCAGACTGGATTGCGCAAGCGATAGAACGAATGAAAAATAAACAAGAACAGACATGGGCTAGAATCACAGAAGAGGATGTTAAATGTGCACTGAAAAAACACACCGTTGGAAATTTCCAGGAATAGATAAAATTCCTAACTTTTGGCTATATTATTTAAATACTACACATAAAAACTACCCAAAGAACTTCAAGAAATGATTAACGATCCCACAAAAATTCATGCATGGATGACCAAAGGAATTACATTTCTTTTACCCAAGAATAGTGACACAAATAACCAAAAAACTAGAGACTAATTACAAGCCGTCCGACAACATATAAACTATTAACATCTATTTTAACAAAACAGACATATTTATTCTTAGAAAGAAATGACATGATACCGCTTGAACAAAAAGGGTGCAAACGTGGCTGTTATGGTTGTAAAGACCAATTGCTTCTACCCAATAAATCCAATGTTGATAAAGTTGATACTCATCGATGGTTACGTGCATCTGGATTAAAGTCTGAGACTGAAGGCTTTATTCTTGCAGCGAAAGATCAAATTATTTTCACTAGGAAGTTTCAAACAATTTGCATACATAATAATATGGATCCAAAATGCAGGTTCTGTGATAAATACCAAGAAATAATAGACCATCTAATCTCGGAATGTTCTGTACTTGCCCCAAATGAATATAAAAATCGTCACGATAGAGTGGGGCAATATTTACATTGGACAATGTGCAAACACTATGGAAAGTGTTTAAACAAAAACTGGCATGAACATCACCCAGCACCGGTTGCAGAAATAGAAGATGTCACCATTCTATGGGATTACACCATCTACACAGACAGAAAAATTGAAAGGATTACTTTCGAATTTCGAAAAATTGAGGCCGGACATTATTGTTAAAAACAAGAAAGAAAAAACTTGCCTAATGATTGATATGGTCTGTCCAGCGGATTGTAACACAGCAATCAAGGAATTTGAAAAACTGTCAAAATATAAAGATCTGGAAATTGAAATAGACAAAATGTGGAAATTGAAAACAAGAATCGCGCCAGTGATAATAGGTGCACTAGGAATGATAAAAATGGAACAAAACAAAACATTGAAAGAATCCCTGTAAACCCCAGCTTAAGAGATATACAAAAATTGTCTTGTTAAGTACAGTCCACACACTAAAGAGAACTTTGTCTATGTAACACTAAGGATGATAGGTGAGATAGAAAAAACATGAAATGGAGCCATAACAACACGCCACGACCTGCCTTAGGTCTTCCCGCAGAATTGATAGGTAGTGCGACCATAGCAGAAATGGAAATATGATGAAAAATGACAACATAATAATAATGTTTCATGTGGAAAAAGGCTTTCAAACCAGGGTGATATATATATATATGTACGTCTTTAGAGAGTTTACATATATATTATATGTACATACATATTTTAGAGTGTTTTTATCTATGATACACAAAGAGAGAGACAGGCAAACAGATTGACTGACTCGTAGACAAAAACAGAGGATTGTACACTGGGAAGAGAAACTTATTTTAAAACCCTGTAAAGAGCAGAGCCATACTAATTCGCTCATTATAAATTAATCATCATCATCAACAATTTAAAATCGACTTCCATTTTGACAAAAAGGACTGAGAATTAGCAAAATTATAAATGAACGTTCTTGTACAATTATTTCACTTTTTCATCTTTCCATTTTTATCTTCTGTCTGGAGACATTTGTTCTTTATTCGTTGCTCATTGTTTATTGTTGCAGTTTTTGTTTCAATAAAATTATTTCATTTAATTATTTTATTGTTTTCATCCAAACTTAATTATGCCTCTATATCCTCTCATTCCGTTAATCATATATGTATTTTTTTTTCAAGTAACAAAAGTGAGTGTTGATTAAAATGTATATATTTTGTGAAATCTTAATTTAAAGCGATTTTTATTTGAAGAAATTAAGACAAAAGGAAGCTGAAAGAATTATATATAATCTACGTTTTCTTACATTCTGATGCAAATAATTTTGAAATTAAATGGCAAGAGTTCCTTAGTCATAAGACATTCGCAAAAAGAAAACTAAAATGTTAATTTAAAATGTAATGTTAATTTTACTTTGAGGCTAACAATTGTACGAGCGTCAGTGAGACGACATTTCATCAAATTAAAAATTCTCATTAAATTAAAAAATAAATATTTGATATTTTTTCAAGACAAGGTGAATGAGTTATCTCCCCTAGATAAAAATAGATCATCAGAAAGTATAAAATAATTAATCATAACGACATTGAATTTTCAACAGCTTCGCGTAACTTAATTCCTATCAAAATACCGAGGAATCCTTCCGTTGTGATTATAAACAATCTGAATCTGTGTCTTGATTTCAGACAGAGATAGCTACATCATTTTATCGCATCATATACCTGAAGGCGGTAAATACGAAACGTATATATCAGCAGTATGCACACAATAAACTCTTTATTATAAATTTACTTACTGAACACATTAAAATCTACATTCATTTTTTTAAAATAGATCGCATAATTTTGGTAACCTGCTCAAACAAAGTGGTAAAGCCAGTAATTTGCAAAGTGTGACAATGTGTGAGAGAATATGGAGAAAAAAATTAAATTATTAAGAACAGTAACTTTTTTTATTTTGTTTTATTTGATTTTGTTGAATCTGTAAATATCTCTGTTACATCTGGCATCTTACAAGAAAAGACAATGTATTTAGTCGTAAAAAAACAAAAGCAGTGCATAAAACGTCTGATTGTAGTGGAAAACGATTATTGGATTGTAAATTTAAAATTATGCATATGTTCAGCTCAGATAGCGTAACTGAGATAATCCGTTTAAAGGGAATTACATTCATTTTGGGAGAAATACGAAAGTAATCCTTTCTATTTATTTTGCAGATCCAGGGATTAAGTACACTAACACCATTTATTCGTAGAGCCACCTGTTAACTATACACCATTTTCCTATAGATAATTATAAGATTTACATTTTCAGCAAATATTAATAAGATTTGCAGACCGAAAAACATTACTTCGGATCTTTCATTTAGTAAGATTTTTCCTTCTGGTAATAATATTATGGCTAACTTCACTTGTAACCCTATTTCCAAAAGAAAGAAAACTATACTTCTTGTTTTAATACAACGGAGCGAAGGAAATTATTATTAGTGGTATTACGATTAGCGACCCGAGAGCGTCGTCACAATTGGTGCCGTTTCGACAGAATCAACCCACGCGGGTTCCGGTTCTGGACCAGGGACAGTGAGCCAGCCGGGGGAAGTTACACACTTCTTGATATCTTCTGCAGACATCACCACCATTATAAGGCCTGGCGTTTATAATGTAAATTCTGAAGTAATGTGCAGATGTAAACATAGAAAATATATTTTAGGATCATACAAACCCCGATGAAAGAGTTTACAGTTCTTTAAAAACTGCCGCCTAATTTCGAAATTTAAGTTCTTTTAAACATTCAGTTGTGCGTTCTAAAAATCTTTATTGTTCATTGGAAAAAAAAACGTTGGAAAATCAGTTGATATAAAAGGCCTGAATATATCAAAATGCTGAAACCAAGGTTGCGTAATCGACTGACTTCCAAATGAAAATATTTAAAAGCTGTACATTTTGTATCTATTGATCACATTTTAATACAACAATGTACTGGTCTAATGTAATTCTAACCAATAAATGATTAACAATTTCATATATATGTAACCCTTATTTCTGTTTTCAAGATATATATATGTGTGTGTGTGTGTGTGTGTGTGTGTGTGTGTGTGTGTGTGTGTGTCTGTGTATATATATATATATGTGTGTGTGTGTGTGTGTGTGTGTGTGTGTGTGTGTGCGTGTGTAGATGGGAAGGTGAATACTATTTTGTATATTAAGTACAATTTTGTGAAAATCTATGACAAAGTTGATAAAAGGAAGTCCTCAAAACCATATGCGCGACACGAAAAATATTTTACACTTTCTCATAGATTTCTCTGACACACACACACACACACACACACACACACACACACACACACACTGAAAATGTCTGTCATCAACATATTTCAAGTTAGAATCGAAAAAGGAGGATTTCAATCGGATTTTCTAAATTAAAGAACACCATTCAGACTGTCGTTGATTACGAGCGTCACGGGCTGTAATGACAAAAGCTCATTTTCAGATTAAAAAGGATAGTCGGAAAATGGTCTGCAAACGACAATACCCACCAAATTGTTATCTGATCTGATTTGGCTAAACATAAAAAAAACTGTAGCGCAATTATTTTAATTACATAAAGGATAAAAAGATAAACAACAAAAAGTTCAACAGATATTTTTAAATATTTTGGTAAATGCTATAATTAAAATCAAATCTATGAAAGTCAACTTTATCTTTCAAGTATTGAAATATCATAATTATTAATAAATAATTCCTTCTTTGTTTGTCACATTTGTTTTAGATGTCGTCATGTATTGATTATAGAAATTTCCAATGTTCTACGTATCGTTCTATACTTTGCAAACTGTTCACGTAAATTGCAAGCAAATGCAGAGTACCAGACGATCTCTAACCACAGGGGTTTAAACACGGTCATGAATCTTTAAAAATATGTTAGTTTTAAAGTGCTTCAGAAATATGCGTTTTAATAGTCATTAATGCACAAGTGATTTAATAAATATATATTTTTTTACAAGGGAAACAATTTATAAAGAGAAACTCAAGTGACCTCCCCTGAAAAGAAATAATATATAATTACTTTGGCGTTTCTTGAAAATAGTGTACAATAGACAGTCCTCATAATTAACAATCGTTATAAAGTCTTGCACGAAATAATTTAAATGTTTTTAATAAATTTTCACAGAAAAGAGATAACAGCGTGCTCAAACTGTTCCGAGGGAGCAGATTTTTAAATAGATTTTGAACACGTAAATTTTAAATTTAAATCATAGGGTTTCACGGCAACAGAATTTTAACAATATATAACGTAATTATCATTTATAACGTCATCAAAAGGATATTTGTCTCTGTTTTATCTTTGAAAAATTTACACATGTCTTTGTTCACAATTAAATAAAATTATCGATTACTTGACGATTGATTTGGAATGTTCTATCTGTCAAAGATATGGCCTTCAACATGGAGCAGATTTGCCCGGTTGTTCTGGGTGTGACCTTGGTTTAGTGGAAACGGCTTCGTATGCCTTCTACCATCGTCCTCATATGCGCCCTTTTTGGGATTATGTCAGCTAGCTGGCGGCTCGCATCGCTCCTGAGTAGTTCGTGTCCATCGATCTCACATACGCGTGTGATAATATATCGTTCCCGTATTCTAAAGTTAAATGGGTAGTATTTCTCACGTTGCTACCTTAACAAGAATGGTAATCTGAAGTTCGAGAATGGAAGTAATCTTGCTTATAAACGTTATTCGCATCAGGATCTAATTAGATTATTCAAGATGAAGTTCATATCTGACACAAAGCGTTTGATAACGACAGATTTTAGCAAAAGGTAGGAAAATGTATCGTGCCTGTTTCGTGTGAATGGAGCTAGCCTTGATTTCATTATTTAAATCTCCTTTCGCACAACGTGGCGGTTTCCTATGAACCCTCTCCTGTTTAAGATAAATGCTTTTTTTAACTATTTATGTGAATAATTGTTTTTCCTTGCCGGGAGCAAGGTTGTTTTTATACACTCAACTAACTCTTTTTTTGTTTTTTTACTTGTTTCAATGTCAATAACATTCTTCTAAAATTAAGTACCGACAAAATCGCGTACTCATTTCTGCAAGGACTTTTCTGTAAAGAAAGTAAATAGGCCCAAATTTTCTTCCTACGCCTAAAATTCCTCTTCAGCGAATGGTTCTCACTAAGCCGGTAATGGCTGACAAAAAGAGTGAGAAGAAGTTCGATTTTTTCTGGTCGTTAACATCTAAAAAAGGTCACTTTATTCAATATTTAATTACTGATTGGAGTTCAGCATATACATTTGCACGGAAGTAAGACTATTTCGGAAAAATTTGAAGGGATATTAACCTTAAAACGAAACGAAAATTTAGCCATTTTTTTTTTTTTTTTTTTTTTACATATTTTGTTTTTGTTTTAAACAAACTTTTTTTAAATATATTTCTTTGTTTCAAAATTACGGGGAAAAATTTTCACATTTTTTGTTGACCAAATGAATTTTTAAAACGTCGGAATAAAAATTAAATATAAAGGCTCATTTTTCGTTTGTTTTTTTGTTGTTTTTTTTTGTTTTTGTTTTTTTTTTTGTTTTTTGTTTTTTTGCGTTTGACACCTGTGATTTGATTTCTGTGACGGAATCTATCAACCATCTTAGATATTAGCAGAGTCTTAAAAACGTTATTCTAATCAGGATCTGATTATATTCTTCGAACATCACCTCAAGATGAAGATCAACTTCCCGACTGTGGAATTCCCTTCCACACGATTGCTTCCCCGACGGCTACAATCTCCAGGAGTTTAAATGTAAGGTCAATAGACACCTCCTAACACACTACCAAACACTCTTCCCATCTGCCCAACCCTCATCCTCGGTATCCTTACTCATCTGTCACCTTCCTCCTGACATTCCCTATGTCTAACCACTCCTTCTCTTTACCTTCCCCTATGTAGCCCCATGCGCAATAGTGGCAGTGGAATGCCTTGCTTGGGGTGAAATGATTTTTAAAAAAAAGATCGTATCTGATACAAAGCTTTTGATAGCGACAGATTTCAGCAAAAGCGGTTTCCTGTTAACCCTCCCCTATTTAAAATAGATGCTTTTTTTACCTATTTATGTGAACAAGTGTTGTTCCTTGACTCTTGCCGGCAAGAAACAACGTTTTAGTTTTCGGCCACCATCAGGTGTTTATTATTTACATATTACTCTCCCTATATATCAACCAAGCTTTTACCCAGGATCTCGTCAACACTTAAACAGCTAAATATTGGTTTTAGAAAATCCGTAAAGAAGCCTTCAAGTTGAGGAGCAACGAAGGTATTCTTCTGTGATTAGCGATAACCAATTGAGAGCCATTATTAAGGCAGAAACCCGAATAACAATTTGGAAGTTGGCAACAATCTAAATGCTAAAGCAATTTCATGTAAAATACATTAAGATTAAAATCTGCATTTTTGTTAATGTTAAAGCAACGTTTTGACAGGTGCCTGTCAGTTTCTAACCGAGCCATTTTTTTTATTCTACGAAAAGATGAATGAAAAAGGGTGGCACCACAACCTTTGAAATTAAATAAAAATACTAAACAGAGAAGAATTCTGTAGAGTCAGACTTCAAAAGAAATCGAAATGCTTAGCTATGAGGAACCCCTCACTGGCCTAGAACAGAAATAAATACCATATGTGTGTCATTGATAAACAACAAGATTTCAGCAGCGTGTGCAGTACGTAAAGAATAGCTATAGTGAATGATGTCGACTCTGATAGCAGCAGCAGCAGTGCCAGCAACATGCAAGAAAGCAGAATATTAGGTGTAAAATGAGGGTCAAATTTGTCTGTTATAGCATCAGTTTTCGCCCATTATATTAAGGTGTTGATTAATGACTCTGGTGATATAGCAATTGTGAATACAATCGGCGTTACAATGTCTGCTTTCTGCTTATTTTACGTCCCTATTTCGCAATCTTCACGTAGGCCGGTTTCGTTTAGTCTTTCTTCACTTTCTTCTCTCACCACCTTGTCATATCACGGGCATTTTAAACTAAAAATCACCCCAAATCAAAATGTATTCAAAAATAGTTACGTTTATTGCTTGTGAGTCGATAAGGTGGGTGTTGGTGTAGTCCCTGCCTCTTCTGTACTGTTCAATGATAGCTCTTTCGCTTCACAGTTAACCGGGAAAAATACGTCGTAGCATGTGATTGACCGTCTCTTCTACACACACCAAACGTAAATAAGGTTCGTTTAATTGTCCGGCACTGGGACCTCCTGGATACCACCTTCTCATGTCATGGGTATTTTTCAAATACATGAATATTGCGATACAAATTAATCTTGTTACGTCATTCATTAATTCTTATAAATGCTCTGACTGAAAATATATTAACAACTGAAAAAATGGCCGACTTCTGGACTGTGGTAGACGCGGTGTTCTTTCGTTAAAAAAGTCTTATTCCGCATTAAAAACGTGTAGATGTCTTGCTAAATAACTTAAATTGTGAAAAAAAGAAACTGCATTATTATTTAACTCTGGTTCCATGTAGACGCGTTATCCCACATTGAAAAGCTTTGCTCCGCGTTCAAAACCAGTGTGCTTTCTGTTAAATATCTTAACTTCTGAAAAAAAAAAAGAAAACGAAAATGGATTATTTCTGGAATCTTCTCCCATGCAGACGTGCTCTGCACACGTTATAAAAAGCCTTGAACCGCATTCGTAACAAGTAGATGTTTTGTTAAATATGTTTACAAATACAATAAAAACTGGACTATTTGTTAACTCTCGTCAGATGTCGTCGTGGTATCCCAACGTTAAAACTGTTTTTACCGCATTCGGAATCATTGGACGTTGTGCTACATATCTCATAAAAAGAAAATATAGCCAAGTATATGCAAGTTTGATTTACTTCAACAATGTCGCTCACGTTCTCAAGTGATTGTAATCTAAATTGTACGTCAAGCGCGTGATATCACGCAATGCTGTATTACATAAGCATCATAGTTTTTAATTCAAATCTTAAGTGATTAATTGTCAATGTATTTTTCAAGAGACTAAAACCTAAATTAGCAATTTCCACATTTCTTTCACCGTTAACAGTAACTTTTATCTTTCCCCTAATGATGACTGATGGGACAGTCAAAACCAGCCGAACTCTCACTCAGCCATTTCTAATCCGAACAATCAATTGATAAACATCTGTCTAATCGTTGACTTTATGATGGTGGTGTTGATAACTAAATTTGTTGACAATGTGAATGTTCATGATTAGAAGCTTCCAAAACCTTCTTTAGTCATCCATGCTCTTTGGATTCATTGGAGATAAAAGAAAAGGATTAGAAGAAAGCCGATGGCGGTCATTTTTTTAAAATGGACCTCAACTTGCCAGAAAGTCACCCGCACCCTTGATTTCATGACTTTCCTCTACAGCACATATGGAACAAGACATGCAAGACTTCTTTAGCATGTTCATCATGCGTCGTACCTCTTCAACCGCTAGTTCAATTTTTGAGTTCTGTTGAAATCGTCATTCAGTTGTTCCAACGATGGGGATTTTGTCGTTTGTCGTGCTTTGTCTGTGTCGTGCTTGGTCTGACACCTCGTCTTCAAACTTGACAACATGGATTGCCTTAGCAGGAGATTAGAACACCCGACAGCATTGCTCTCATAGTAATTGTATCACGTATGCAACTCTACTACGACAAGGATAGATCATCAATGGATCTATCTAATAGGAAACAGTTAATTCGTCATCAAGTAAAAATGATCAAGAAAAAATATCAGCCATTTTTGTCTGCTTTATTTAACATCGTTAACAAAAGTTAATGACTTCTTGCTGGAGAAGGTGATGACATCTTGACGTGGAAGTTAATAACTTCTCCGAATTTCGACCATTAAAAGATGGCAACTCCGTATTTAAAACTTTGTCCCAAAATGCAAATTACAAATCGGCGAAAGCAAAATCAAACCAGTAAAAATATTTAAATCTGGTATTCTGACAGGGAACGGATAGTGCGATTCGAAGATGCATTGTGATAGCAAAAGATGTATTACAAATGTTAAGCAGAATATTAAGAAACAGAGAATTTTCGATAAAAACAAAGAAACGCACCATGAACTCTTATATGATCTCCGTCCTCCAATATAGAAGTAATATGCCAGGCAATCTCCTCAAAAATAGAAGAGTGACTTGAAACAACAGAAATGTGATTCTACAGAAGGATGATGAGGATTCTGTCGACCAAATATGTGAAATTTATGAATACTTTAGAATAAATGGAAACATCATGGAATATTATTACCAGGAAGAAAACAGTTGAAATTTCTAAGATAAATAATGAGTACAGACGGCTTTAAATATATGATACTCACAGGAGAAACTGAGGCCAAAGGGAGATAATAAAACAACGCATAACCTACGTAGTGAGCTTGAGTAAATGGATAACAGAACGGGATTTAGGAGAAATTAAAAAAGTCAAAATTTAAAAAAGCTTCAAATGATGAGAAATTGTGGAGAGCGATGATCGCCTATGCCCTGAGAGGACATTGTACATTGGAATTTTCTTTAATATACATCCAACCGAAAATAATAAATCTCTGTACTGTACGTTACATCACCCACAATGTAATTTTAATCGTTTCACTCAAAGCAAGGCAATAAAGCCATTAAGACGCAAGGAAAATAAATTTTGTTTATCACTTTTCTTGAATGTTTTGAATGACAAAGAAATTGTATGAAGTCACTTTCATATGTTTAGTTTTTATTATTTTATTACAAATTGGGATATCGAATTTTTAAGCATTGAATGTTGTCGAGGAATGAAGTTAATAAAAATTAAAAAAATGAAAATACACATTACAAATTAAAATCATAGACATTGCTTCAAATAACATGGATACAGTTTATGCTAATATTACATCTAGTAATATTTTTGTGGATATAAATAAAAAACAAAACTCATAAAAGTTCACCGGCGCAGGATTATCAAATATTTATTTTGGAGAATATTTATCGAAAAACGTCACGATAATAGGTTATTTTGAAATGAGGGGCATTTAATGTGCTACAAGGCTAAAGGAAAAGAGCGATGTGGCTTATCAGCACTGACTATCCTGCACCTAACTAATCTTATGCACGACACGTTTATTCTTAAAATTGACTCAATCATTAAATAACCCATCCATCTTTACCGAATCCAACAAATACCAAAAGACACCATATTCACAGGAACCTAGAAAATCGCCATGATATATAACATTTTGGATATGCATCTCTTTTTCCATTTTCACGATAAAAGAAAAAAACGTTAGAGAATTTTTTTTAAAAATTTGATGTAATAACGTTTATAACGTCATCAATAGGATCTTCGTTGCTGTTTTACCTTGAAAAATTTTCAGACATCTTTGTTCCTGATCTTAAATATGTCTACGACAAAAGTTATTCCATCAACAGGAATTACCGTAGCACCATGGCTACGTTTAAAGCAATTCATCCGCAGGATCTTCAAGCCTTGCATCAGTCTGTGGGAGGAACCATTTTCTCCTCAACTACTTCCAAAAATGGAAACAGATATCAGAGTAAGCGACTGGTTACGCAATGTCCGACAATATACTTTTCAGAAAAAGTTTCAACGCGAAGAAATGCTCAGACGTGTGGCACAGCCGAAAAAATTTAAACATTAGCGACCCACTCTGCCAGCGCTTCCAGAAGAATTTTCCATCGTGTGTCTATGAGTAACCAACACGGTTTTGGGTAAGGACTTGAAAAATTACCCAGCTCAAAAAATTTTTTCCAAACACGTTTTTATTCCCCGTAGACGTTGTAGGTTAGGAAAATTAGCCCCCACACTCCAATCAGAAAAATATTGTACACCGAGAAGTTAACTCGTTTTCAAACCCGGCTAGTGGGAGAGCCGAGAAAAACTGCCGGAAATAATTATATATATATCAAGAAAAGAAGTTCATTTTCAAATTCGAAGGCTGAGAAGAAAATATTACCGGAAAAATATTACCGGAAAAAATAACGATTTCCGGAAAGGAAATTACATTTTCCAACACGATTGTGGGAAATGGCCTGAAAAATTACAAAACTAAAAAAAGCTTACCTTTGAAATAGAAAAACATGTTTTTATCCACGGTTGAGAGTGTAGAGTGGGAAAATTAGCCTGCAAACCCCCACCAATTAAAAAAAAATGCTGAGAAGGAAACTCGTTTTCAAACCCGGCTTAGGGCAGAGCCGAGAAAAATTGTCCCAAATGATTAATATGTCAAGAAAGGAAGTTCGTTTTCAAATTCGGCCAGTAATTCATTACTAGATGTTGATGAACATCATATTTTTTACGACTTGATTAAAGTAATAATAATAATAGTAGTACTAGTGGCAGTAGTTTTCTTCCCAATAACTCACCCCTAAATGAAAAAAAAATATACAAGAACGTTTGTTTAAATATTTCACTTTTTTTCAAGTTTCTACTTCGAAGTTGTTTCAAGAAACATTTATTTGTTTCAAGAAACATTTATTACTTGTTCATTATTACTTGTTCATTGTTAATTTTTGCAGATTTATTTCAATAAAACAGTCAAAATTATCAAAGAAAATTTTGTTGTTTTTAAAACTTCTTTCCCTGGTGGAGCTATTGATCATTTTATTAAAAAGTTTGTTTTTTCTTATAATGTGCATATATCATGAAATACTTCAATCTCCGATAAAAAATTATCTATTTTTGTGCGAATGGTTTTCAGCAAAGCATTCAGTTTAGATGCATAAAATAAACACAAAAATGGAAAAGTCAACAGGAAAATTAAATGATTCCAGAAAATGTCAAATATTTTATTGTTGATAATTTATTCATATTTTCTTGATATTTCCTTAGTTAGCATTTTAAATCAATTATTAGAGTAAAAGAACAAGATAAAGAAAGATACTATTTTTAGAAAAAGCTTATAAAAATATTTTAATAATTTGTAGAGTAAAATAATTAAAATCTATAATTAAAAAGTGTGAATAAATAAATGTTAAATTGTCTGTGTTTGTCTTATAGAATTACTTTTCAAGATTAAATATAAGCCAGATCGTGTTTTAAAAATTTTTATTGTATGTGTCATTTTTTTTAATTTTTTTATTTAGAATTATCTTTAGAAAAGGCCACCAGAAATATCTGTCATTGTAGGAAATTGCGGATTCATTTTACAAATTCAGAAAAAATATATTACCCTTGTAATTATTGTTCAAATAAATCAGTGGCTTTCGCCATGGCGCATTTAATGTCAAGATCCGTTAAACTACTTATCAAGGTATTTAAATAATTGTTAGTGGACAAGAATCATAGGTGGGGGTTAGACAGATGGAGGAAAGGAGACTGCTGGTTGCCGCACAGGGAAGGGGAAATGTAATACAAAATGGATTCGACATCTCAAATGACCAAAGTCCGGCTGGTAGGGACAAAGACTTGCGCCCGAGAAAGTCGCCAGCAGAGCAATGGGTAGAAAAATCTCAGCTTTCTTGAAAGCCACTCCTATGAAAACTAAGAACAAAGAAAATCCTGAGACCATATACGCTACCATAAGCGATCGTATAGTAACCTAACATAAGCAAAAGACCGCTAAAATGAGAAATGTCATTTATCAACATCAGTCAGTTAAGTGCCATACGTGATACACGCTTGGGCGATCATGTCTCGCAAGATACATGACTGACTGGGCAGAAGATTATCCAGCAGTAGGTTTCCATTGCTTTATGCGGTAGACTGGTTGCCGACCAAGGCTATAGAACCCAATCTGTCCTGCTATTTAACCCATAACTGGAAGGAAGAGACTGATTAATACCTTTCCTAAGGGTATTTGCGCGTAAGTGAATACAATGGATTCAACTGGAATTCGAACTCGGCTCCCCGGTTTCTCGTTCCGAGCCGATATCCACTGTACCACAAAAACATACGCGTATTTATTCTTCCAGTGAGTTTTGGTCAAAGAGATGATTTGGGAAATTGACTAAACCGCGTTAAACAAATATTAGGGAAAAAACACTTGATGTGTAAAGTGACAATGAAGAGAAATCAAACTTGAATTGACCGTCAGATTTTTCAGGAAATTATTATTATTATTATTATTATTATTATTATTATTATTATTATTATTATTGATAATAATAATAATAATAATAATAATAATAATAATAATAATAATAATAAAATGTGGAAATTGAAAACAAGAGTTGTGCCAGTGATAGTAGGTACACTTGGAATGATAAAAAATGGAACAAAACAACACATTGAAAGAATCCCTGGAAACCCCAGCTTAAGAGATATACAAAAAATTGTCTTATTAAGTACAGCCCACACACTAAGGAAAACTTTATCTATGTAATGCTGGGGATGATAGGGAAGATAGAAAAACATGAAATGGAGCCATAACAACACGCCACTTCCTGCCTTAGGTCTCCCCGCAGACTTGGTTGGTAGTGAGACCAAAGCAGAAATCGAAATATGATGAAAAATGACATAATAATAATAATAATGTTTCACGTGAAAAAAATGCTTTGAAACCAGGTTGACGGCAGAGAAAACTTGCCCGAAATATTTTTATTCCCTGAAGGGAAATTCTTTTAAAAACACTCGTTGAAGGCGGAGAGGAGAATTATTTCCTGAAAAATATTTATACCACAAATACGAAACAAGTTTTCAAAACTTACTAAGGGTGGAAACGAGGAGAAACATTGGAGCATTTACATATATATTAGATTTACATACATATTTTAGAGTGTTTATATATATGATACACAAAGGGAGAGACAGACAGACTGACTGACTCGTAGACAAAAACAGAGCAAAAGAAACCTATTTTAAAACCCTGTGAAAAGCAGAGCCATATAAATTCGCTCATTCTAAATAAATCATTATCATCAACAATTTCAAAATCGTCTTCCATTTTGACAAAAATCTTGAAAATTTGCAATTTTTTTTTTTAAATGAACGTTCTTGTACAATTATTTCACTTTTTCATGATTCAATTTGTATCTTCTGTCTGGAGACATTTGTTCGTTATTCGTTGCTCATTGTTTTTTGTTGCAGTTTTTGTTTCAATAAAATTATTTCATTTATTTATTTCATTGTTTCCATCCAGACTTAATTATGCTTTTATAACCACTCCTTCTGTTAATCACATATGTGATTTTTTCAAGTAACAAAAGTGAGTGTTGATTAAAATGTATTATGTTAAATCTTAATTTAAAGATATAATTTTTTTTATTAAAAGAAATTAAGACAAAAAGAAGCAGAATGAATAAGATATAATCTACGTTTTCTTATATTCTGATGCAAAGAATTTTGAACTAACTTACAAGAGTTCCTTAGTCTTAAGACATTCGCAAAAAAAGTAAAATGTTAATTTAAAATGTAACGTTAATTTTAGTTTGAGGCTAACAATTGTACGAGCGTTAGTGAGACGACATTTCATCAAAATAAAAATTCTCATTAAATTAAAAAAATACATATTTGATATGTTTTCAAGACAATGAGATTTCAGTTATTGGGTTATCTCCCCTATATGAAAATATGTCATCAGAAAATATATATAATTAATCATAACGTAACGATATTGGATTTTCAACAGCTTCGCGTAACTTGATTCCCATCAAAGTACCGAGGAATCCTTCTATTGTGATTATAAACAACTTGAATCTGTGTCTTGATTTCAGACAGACACAGCTACATCATTATATCACATCATATACCTGAAGGCGGTAAATACGAAACATGTATATCAGCAGTATGCACACAATAAAGTTTATAATAAAGAATTTATTGAATAAACTCTTTATTATGAATTTACTTAGTAAAAAAAATAGATCGCATAATTTTGGTAATCTATATTTAAGCTATTGAATCTGTAAATATCTCTGTTACATCTGGCATCTTACAAGAAAACACAATGTGTTTTGTTGCCAAAAAAAAGGAAAATGGATTGCATAAAATGACTTAATGTAATGAAAAACGATGATGGGGATGGAAATTCAACATTATGAATATATTTAGATCAGCTGGCGTAACTGTGATAATAACACTGTCCAACAAAATTAAAGTTTTTAAAAAGTACATACTACATAAGAACTGTTTGGTCTAAGAAAAGTATCCTGATACCAAATCTGACCTTTATTTCTCTAGAATAGGCAGCGTTTTCATGTACTATAAATCATAT